>OZ008371.1:21279834-21839519 GCA_963931995.1 Phaonia tiefii
GTTAATTATGGTTAATTTTCCTAACCTAACCAAAAAAAATATACATACTTCTATTCCAAACCTAAAGAAATGACGCTTTAACAGGCGCTCATCGTATTATAAATAACTGAGCCGTACACCACATTTTTGCTGACAGTTCTAGGCCTTTTGCATAACACCTTCTCCTTCCCCAGACATATATTTTCTTTATAATTCATTGAAACCAGTAGAAACTATAAAGATGGAAATATATTGTGTGTTGTGCTGGGAAAGGGTAATCCTCCAAATTCATGTTAATCAATTCTGAATAACTTTATCTGTTAGATTTGCAGTTAAAGCAATTACACAAGTACTTCCTTCAAACTATTTTCATTTCGAAAAGGTTAAGTTAAATGGGAACGGGCGAGAAAAACTATAAAAATAAAAATGAGGAAATGTAGGGAAACAAAATGCAATATATATATAAACAAGCTAGACTTCGGACGCAATACAGAAAAATTTAACTCCATATTAGTACTTTTGTGCGGTTAGTAGATTAAAAATGTAATCATTTCTTTTCGGATTTTAGTAACAAAATATAATAAATGATTGCGATCCGAAATACACCTAAATACTTGGGAAATTACACTTTAATGCCGTTTGTAAATGAATATTAGATTTATCTAACATTTACTATGAACCAAACCAAAGTTTACTCAACTAAAGTCTGAAGCCACTTATAATAAGACTTTTCAGTTTACTATTCGAAATTAATATAAAACTGCAAATCCATATTAAACATGCTTTTGTTTCGATATCTTCCATAAACAGACTCGGAACGCTCTTATTGTAATCAATCACCGCACTAAATGTGATGATTATAAAGACTGAACCAAAAAACGACAAATCTTACGAAGCAAATGTACACGTAAAGAAAGGTTTGCTAAAAGAAAACTTCGAAGGTAGATATATATTATTGGTTTACGACTTTTTAGGCGATAGTGCATTTACTCTCACTTTTACTACTACTTCTAGATCGACTTGATGAATTTTCATACCCAATATTTCTAATTGGTCTTGAGAAATGTTCGTAATGAATTGCTTCTTGACCAAATGATCTAATATCATTCCCTTCATAGCTATTAGTTGATGTCGAAGACCTATTATCCAAAGTGTGATTGGTTCGAGCTGTTTGGGTTGTATTTGGGTATATTTCGACTCTTGCGGCTGGTCGATTTATAGCACTAGAGGAATAAGACGTTGTTGGTGCTGTGGACGATCTCAATGAACTAGAAGAACTGCTGGACGGCGTGGAATTTGTAACCGCAGAAGAAGAGTGATTATTAACCAGTGCCTTTGCAGCAGTTAGGTATGGATTTACACTTGCTGACGAGCCATTTAAAGTATCAGATAAACGTGGGCTAGTAGTGGATGGTTTTGAAGCCCCTAGTGAAGAATTGCTGGACAATGTGCGAATTGTGGAAGGTTTGTTATTGGTAGGAATCGCTCCAATTACTTGTGAATTTGTTGGATATAACTTAACTGTAGATGATGACGTTACTGGTGCTGTCGAAGACCCCAATGGCAATGTGAGATTGTTGGCCGATGTACGATTCGTAATCATGGAAGAACTACTCATAAATGGTGTTGTTGCGGTTGTGCGATTTGTAGATATAGATTGGCCAGTGATTGGAACAGTTGCACCAATTGTTGGATATATGTTAACTGTGGATGTTGGTGATGACATCGGCGATTTGTCGGTCGATGTACAATTTTTAACCTGGGAAAAATTCGATATGGTTGCAGTAGGTTGTAATGAGAAACCACTACACGATGTGCGGTTCGTTATGGTCGGAGATGGACGGCTGTCAAGTAAAGTAGTTGGAGCTATTTTTGACCCATTAGTGGCGGCTTTGTTTATAGTTACTACTGAAAAATTTTCAACTGGTTCCGTCTTTGTTGGAATTATACTGGTAACTGATATAGCTGTTTTTGTGCCAGCAGCAATTGTTGGAGTTTTGGATTTATTCCCCCCTACAGATGTGGCTGCAGTTGAGTCGACATTTTTAGATGTAGGCTGGGTATGAGTCGTACTCGACCCTACTCTAGTATAAGCTGGTCGATAAAGGGTTTGTTTATCACATGCATAAAACTGATTTTGTTCCGGATCTGTTGATTTGGGTACATTTATAGGTATGGTTGTTAATGGTGCTTCCTGAGCACGTTTAGGCGCAGCCTTTAGTGATTCTTTATTTTCTTTCGAAAGATTTGTAATTTTATCTTTTGTCACATTTGCATTTTTAGTAGTTTGTGAACCCCCAGACTTATAAGGCTTGGAAACTTTTCCAGCATTAAGATGATGTAGTTTTTCTACAGAAAGAGAAAACGAAAAGAAGTTGTAAAAATTTTAAATTCAAACTATCGATTAGTTCGTTTAGTTTAGTTGGTATTTCACGGAAAAGGAAAATTATATAAAATAAAGACATTATATTAACCACAACAGAGCTGATTAAGACTAAAGATCGTATTAAGCACTTACTTATTTCCATAGGTTGTGAGAGCTTTCGATTTTCTTCAGCTTTCGTTGGCGACGGTTTAGGCTCATTTCCATTTGTGGGGTTATTAGTGTTTTTACCATGGTTTGGCTTACTCTTGTTTGCACGTTGACGCCCCTGCTGCGATTTCGCATCGTTATTTGAAATGTTCGATACGTTATCACGCAGATTAGTTTCTGCAACAGGTTGTGATTGACCATCAGTTGTGCTGGGATTTTTGTAAAGGGCCAAAAATGAATGAATTTCCGTTTGCATAGCATGTTGGAGTTGCGTTTGAATATGTGTTTCATGCTCATGTCGTTGCTGTTGTTGTAATTTCTGTCGTTGCTGTTCTTGTTGTTTCTGATGTTCTTGTTGTCTCTGATGTTCTTGTTGTCTCTGAAGGTCATGTTTTCTCTGATGTTCTTGTTTTCTCTGATGTTCTTGTTGTCTCTGATGTTCTTGTTGTATCTGCTGTTGTTGTTGATAATGATGATGCTGCTGCTGCATTGACATATAATTTGTCTGTTCTTGAGATACTGTAAAAGGAATGCCCATTAGCGGGGGTCGAGGTGGTCCATACGGAGACATTGGTTGCGTATGTGATTGCATAGGATAGTAAGGAGGCCGTTGCGGTTGCTGTTGCTGAAAATGAAATGTTTGTGACGGATGTGTCATGTTTTGCTGAAAAATCCCTGTTGATGCTTGAGGTAAATTAGTTGGTTTCGTAACCGCCTTGCCCGTAGGTACATTGGGCAATCCATTGAAATATGTTTCTAAATTAATTTTCGAAGTTTGATGGTCTTTGGTAGTTGAATGGGGGCCGTTTTGTTTGTCCCCCTTATAAGCTTTGGTAACTTTTCCAGTATCTCGTGTTCTTGGGAAATTGTCTGCATGAGATCACAAGTAAATTATTTTGAATATTTAATTAGGGTGTATAAACTTGTGCTAACATTAGATAATGCTGAAAATGTAATGATTATAATGACTGAACCCAAAACCACGGTGGACGACACACACAGACACATTTATAAAATGAAAAGAAACAAATACAATTTAGTTTTTTCCAGTATTCAATTGTACAACATTTTAAAAACACTACCTGTATGTTTTATTTTTTCACGTGTGTTAATGTTAATAATGATGTGATTTAACTTATACTTTACGTTTGCGTTTCGCAAATTTCTTACTTTTTGTCATGGCACGTTGTGAATGAATTATGCCCGCAGCAGTAGATGTTGATGGTTTATTATCATCGACATTGTCGTCATTATCCTTATCATTGCCATCGTCATCGTCGACATTTTTATCCTTATTCTCTTTGTTGGTTTTGCGATTCCAATTGCGGCGACACGTAGCATTTTCACGATTGCTATTATTTTTCGAAAATTGTTGGCCACAATTTTTAAGTTTTAAATCTTTCAAAGATTTATTGACCATATCTATGGCTTCCTCGCTATCATTCGATAGTCTGTTTCGACTTCTTAAGTTGCTTTCACTGTTTGAAGGAACCAGTCCTTCCGAAGATTTTTCATTATTTATTTTGCCTACCAACGTTTTGTGACGTTTACATTCGTTGACTATATGCTGAAAATCGGGATTAATACATAAAGTATTGGCATTTCCAACAAGGATGAGTAACGATTTCGCACGCGATAGGGTAACGTTAAGGCGCTAAAAATAAAAAAATTCATATACATATAAACGTTGACTCATACTCAATATGTAGCAATTATTTACCCTAGCACTCTCCAAGAAACCCAATGTCGATGTACCCGATCTTACAAATGATACTATTATTATATTTTTTTCTTTGCCCTGAAAGTTTTCCACAGAGCCCGTTTCAATTAAGTACCATTTTCGTAAATTAAGTTCTTCACGGATTCTCAAATATTGTTTTTTATATGGGGATATGATGCCAATATCGCTCTCAGCCACTTTTTTGCCATTAATGCCGAAATACATAAGATCCTTCACATAATCCATTACAGTATTTATTTCCTCCGAATTATATAAACTGAAAAATAAAACAACAAACAATCATAAAATGTATTACAGCATGGAAGTTGTAATTGTTTACAAATTACCTAAAGGAATGATAGTCACTTTTTGAGCTGCCATTAATGCAATGAAATATTATGGGATATTCCTTACTCGGTGCCAAATGCCAATCTTTAACCAATGAAACATCCTCTGAAAAGGGTAACAAACAAACAATTAGTAAAGCCCGTAAGCATTGTATAATGTTGATCCTCCTATTCAATTCTTTACATACCAATTTTGACTTTTGCTTCCAAGTCATGATTATAGTACATTGCACTATATAAATCTACAATGGCCGGATGTGAACGGAAATTGAAGCGTAGACGCGACTGTACACTGCGGTCATAATCTCCTGTATCAGTGTTGACACGATAGCATTCACGGGCCAACAGTCGATCCATCAGTGATACTCCTAAACGTAATTCCTCGGCACGTTTGGATTTTAATATCGGCCCCAACTGTTTATGATCGCCAGCAATAATTAAGCAAGATTTAGGTGTCAACACCGATGTAATAGGCATTAATGCTTCGACTTCTGTGGCCGCAGCTACCTCGTCTATGAATACATGGGTATACAAAGTACAGCTGTTTTCCCGCCGCCCAAATTTACCAGTACTCAATTTCGCCACCACAGACATTGTGCAAACGACAATGCGGTATTCGTGTAATACTTCAACATCTGGATAAAAATGACCATTGTACATATTCGAGTGTTCGATAAGCAGATCATCTATAGTGTCTAAGCGCGACTCGTTCGATTGGGCATAGATTCGTACAATGGCGCGTGGCATGTCAAGGTCTGTGCTCAACGCTTTACATAAACGTAATGCTATCTCATCACAGGCACTATTCGACGAAGCAGTTACTAAAATTTTCGTACCGTCTCGTTTCAGAACCTGTAGTATCGATTCGACCAAAGTGGTTGTTTTTCCGGTACCTAATAAAAGAAAAGTGGTTCTTAATAAATTAATTTAAAACTGGGCTCCCCGATGTTAGCCAACGTCTATTATCTGACTAACGATTTTTAATTTGTAACACATCAACTAAACTGTGTCCAACGAGTGGCTACGAAGAACACGGAGAATTCAGGGTTGCATTTGCCTAAACCGGACATGTTCATATTAGAGTTAGACGGTAGAGCTACCCTTGACTAACGAGTTACTAAGCCTTAGCAACATTCTAGTTAGATACTCGTTTATGAATACTGGCGTAGGTTTATGTGATATGAATTATGTTCCTTCTTACCGGGTGGTCCAAAAATAATGTATGTAGCATCATTTCGTGGGCCTTCAGCGATATTACGCACCGCTTGTAATTGATCGGGATTGTTATAAATAGTTTTATTAAAAAGTTCCAGCCTAAAATAAACCAAATGGAGAGAGAGTTAGTTCTACCATAGTAATACCATGTATTTTGATTTACTTACCTTGGTGTAGAGGGGGATTTGGGTATCAATTGTCCGGGGAAAAGAAATTTCTTTAGATACGGCATTACAACTGGTAATAATTCCATAGCACGATATTGATGGCGCAACATCATGCGTGACGGACGGAAGATTACCGTGTATTTACGTTGCGTATCCAACTTTCTAAAGCTTTTAAAGGTTATACGTCCTGAATTGACGTCTTCAATGCGACCAACATGCATTTTTGAGGTATTCATATCATCCTGATTTGTTAATATCAATTTTATAAGATTTTCGGAGTCAGCCGTTATATCTGTACGTGTTGTAACTATAATATCATCAAAAGTAGACAAAATACTTTCAACAAATACACGTTGTTTTGGTCTTAGCTGTTAAATAAACAGTTTAAATTACTATATATTTCTCTATATAAATTTCTTAAAATTCGATACACTTACCTTGAAACTGTAAGAATCGCCAAAGCTACGTAGTGTAATATTGTGCTGCAACAAATTCAAATATTCCTTTATTGTGTCCATATCTTCAACATGCAACAGTGTTGTTAATGTGGGTCCTATGGTCTGTGGCTGTAGGATCTTTTCATTACGTATATAGTCGCGGAATTCATTAGAAGTTTTCATCAGTTTCTCATAAATGAAATCATCTCTTAAAGCGTTTCGTATTTCTATAGGCGGAAAATAATCTGGTAGTTTAAACAGATGCTTGAAGATTCTGACAAAAAAAAAATAAAACAAAAAAAAAACAATTAACGAAGAATAAATAAAAGAGTATTATACAGTCTTTAAAACTAATTGTGCAAAATAAGCGATTTTTGCAGAGACATACACTTTTCTAGCCAGCTTGTTATCAAGTTTACTTGTACTTACTTCTTCGAGGGTAATCGATATGGTTTTATAGAAAAGTTTACTTTAGGAAATTCCAAAGTCCGCTGAAATAATAAATAATCGTTTAAATAAACAATATAGAAACGAATGTAAATGTAATGGAAATTAAGAAACACAAATGCTTACCACAAAATGATGTTCTTCAACAATTCTTGTTTCGTTCGAATCTTTTAAATGGCTTATCAAAATAACTGGTTGTTCGACAAACAACGTGAATAGATGTGAATCTACATAGAATTTGTCACTGCCACTCCTGGGCATTTCGTACGGAACCCGCATATTGTGCACATAAAACATTGACCGTGATTGCACGATAATAATTTTTTCAATTATAATATTCTCTGTTTGGGTCTCGAAAGTGAAGCAGAAATAATGTGAATTCTTACATAGTCTATAGGACAATTTGAATATCGGTGAATCGCTGTTAAAGAAACAATCAATGTACATTAGTGAAATGTTAGCAATAATAGTTTAATTCTTGAAAATGTTTATGTTTCAAACACCTACAATTGACTCAATTCTGTTAAATATCCGAAATCCTTCTCATCATTATGCAGTTGGATGTGTTCTTCATAGCTTTCCATAGTGGCAAAGTCCAGTTGGCATATGCAACATGCCAAATTGGTTGGGTGGTAATTCTTTCGCCGTTGTTGCATTGTTGTACCCTGGTACTGTAACTTATGTTCCGGTGAATCTTCATCAATTTCGTAACTCTCTAAAAGGTTAAAATTTCATTATTATAACACATAATATACATATGTATATATATGAATTTTGTATCTGTAAATATACCTTGAAATCCGGTGAACTCTACTTGTTCTGTCTCGTTTCCCAAAACTGAGGTCGAAACGCCACCATCGCCATTCACTCGGAGTATGTCTCGCTCATTTAGTTCTCTGTTGCGGAAGTCAAATAAAGCCTTACACTTCAATTTATAATTAGGGTTGCCCCTTGGAGTGTTCAACAGAAAGCCGCAACGATGGAGTAAGGTACCAATCTAGAGAAGAAATAATAAGAAAAAAACATTACTATAAACGAGAACTTTAATCCCAGAGAGAAAGAGATAAAATATGCCACCCATTAAAATGATGCAAAAGCGGCAACAATCCTATTTCCTATTATATTTCATGTGCCTATTTAAGACTGCGAACAGAATGCTGATTTTTCTGCTATTTTTACGAAAATGAGTTTCTGATTTCAAACACTTCAAATATAGCAGTACGAATACTCTCTAATACGAATGACAAGTTTTTTACATTGGCTATTTTATAGTACGACTAAGGGGTCGTTTTTATGTTCGATAATACAAATGACAGTTTATCATAAGAATTGTGCTGATCTGTTTTTTAAATGCGTACAATTTCGTCCAAATCATAGTTTTTCAAGTCAATTCACCAGCGTCTGCTCAGTTGTAAAAGAGTTTGATGGTAGCACCTGTCAAGAAGTAAAAATTAAAAAAAAATATGTACGAGATAAAATAAATATAATCGCGGATTGTGATAAAGGAAATTCTTTATATGACATCTCAAACAAAAATAGGTTATCGAAATCGGCAATCTGCAAAATAAAAAAAAAAGGACGTCTCAAATTCGGGGGCATCGACAAGCGCCACCACGTACCGGCGCAGGATGATAACTGTCGAGTTTGAGAAAATTGAAGGACGTCATTTATCAGTTATTTATTATGGAGCAAATATCTCAAGTATTATCTTCTTTCAAAGAACTCGCAATTCGTTGGTAAATCAATCGCATGCTTTTATAAAAGACCACAATCGATCCAATGGTGCGGTGTTCAATGTCCCGGCCCTATTCCACTGCGGGAAATAATGTGCCTCAGGCCGAAAAGTCTCAAAGGAACAAGTGGCGATTCTAGTGAGGGATCACATGGTGAGGGGACAAAGAAGATAAAACCATTTCTGATTGAAAAACGTAAAAAAGCTGTTAAGCATAGAATTTCTAAATCGTCTTGTGTGCATGTCGCTGTTTTTAAAACGTCTTTGGACATTTTTTTGTTCCAGAAGAAAGTTAATCCAACTTTTTATCATGATTATTAAATGTATGTCTTGAATAAACACATGATTACTTTTAAGTGGAATGTTTTTAAGAAGCCAAAACGATCAGTTTCATTACTTGGCAATGCTTTTTTCTAGCCATCCTTCTACTGACGAGTTAAAAAAAAATGTTGTGAATGAGAACAAATTTTGTTTATATACATATATGCCCTCTACTGTGTCTCCGCTAATCCAACTGATGGACCGAAACGAAAAAAAAATCCACTATAGTGACAGTTTGTTGTCTAAAGGGCAACTCTGAAATTTGGCACCTGTCACATATGTTTAATCCGCTTACTAAAAATGTAGCGCTTTACGAAAGAACAACCAAAAACGAACAACGCGTTATAATTGTGAAAACTAATTACAAAATTTGGAAAGTTATGCTGAGACCGCTAGCAAACTTTGAAGAAATTTCAGTCGAGAAAGTGCACCTAATGTCTCAACCATTCGAAGAGTGGTCAACAAATTTGAAGAAACTGGGTCGGTTATGGACAGTTAGACTTCTTTATGTGCGTCAACATACCGGTCGGTCTCTTGAAAGCATAGCTGCTGTAAACAAAAGAGTCACCGAAAACCCGAAAACATCAATTCGGCATCGTTCACAACAATTTAAAATTTCACGAAGCACTATGCCCGAAAAAATTCAGCTTACTCAGGAGCTCAAACCATCAGACCATGGAAAGCGACTGCATTTCATTCAATGCATAATGGAGCAAAGTGAAGTTAATGCCAATTTTTCAAAAAAAAAAGTCATCTTCTCCAATGAAACGCATTTTCATCTGAATGGTTTGTGAATACACAAAATTGTTGAATTTGGGGTTCACAAAATCCAAGCCAAATGCAATCCATGAGAAACATATGTACCCACAACGAGCCTTACATTTTTGAAGATATGGCCTTACTTTTTCGAAGATATGGCCGAAATCGCAGTGACTGTGAACGGCATTCGTCACAGCAACATGATAACGGAGTTCTTGTGGTCTCAACTGGACGGCATGGATCTGGACGACATGTGGCTTCAGCAAGACGGCGCCACCTGCCACAGCGCGTATGAAACAATCGATTTATTACAGCAACCATTTCCAGAACAAATTAACTCAAGAAATTCTGATGTCCACTAATCACGCCGTGCGATTTTTCTTTCTTTAGGAGTTCGTGAAACCTCGGGTTTATGCGAATAAACCAGAAACAAGTCCTGAGCTCAAATCTGAGATCATCGATGAGACACAGCCAAATCTTTGTAAAAAAGTCATGGAAAATTTAATGAAAAGAGTAATGGTCTGTCATCAGAGCAATGGGGAGGGAATTTGATGGATATTTTATTCCACTCTTAATCGGAACATGTCTTCTTCACAATCCAATAAAAAAAATCACAACTATCTCAAAAAATACGTGATTTTATTTTAAAATAAAAAATGCATTCTTACTCAGACACCCTTTAGAATTGTAGAATCATCATGATGTTTCGAAACGTATCTCACACGCACAAACATATTTGATGCTGTTTCTCTACTTGCCTTAACGTGGGAGGTGTCCAGTGATTGATTAAAAAGATACAAGAAAATTTTGTTTGGAGAAGGTACCGGGACAGTGGGTGATCAATACTAAAAGAAATACGTTAAATTTATTAAACTGCATTTATCCCTATGCTGAATTGAACACCACCAATTGATTCACGGTCTAAACTGGAGATGTGCGATTAATTGATTAATCAAAGTTATTGGATTAATTGATACTGTGATTAATCAGTTAATCGAATAATGCCTTGTTCACGCTGTCACGAAATTGACAATTTCGGATTGAAATTGTCGAACGAAATTGAAATTGTTCACACTGGCATTTGAACAATTTCGTTGAGAAATTACAACGGTTTGTTTACAAACATTACCATTAGTAAAATTTTAGTGCCTGGGCACAATAACCGAAATTTAACTAGGAAATGAATGAAAACAATAAAATAAATGAATGGTACGTGAACTTTAACATGATGCCCTGATTCACCACGACTTTTAATTTATTTTCAGTACTCTATGTCGTCGAAAAGTTAAAATTTCAATTTGATGAATGAGGCTGCATACAATTGTTTTGTTTGTTGTTGTAATTTTAGTAACCACGTGTTCGGTGAACGAAGCCGACCCATAATTATCGACGGCGTTGGAGCAACAAAAAAATGAATCGACGGCGGCAACTGAGTTTTTATTAAACGTGATTTTTCGGCAGACGTTACTTTTAGGCTCATCTCGTTGGTTGTGTAAAATAAAATTAGATATTTTTTTTAGTAATTCGGGACTTTAAGAAAAGCGGTTTAGGCGATAATATCGGCTTAGATTTTAAGTCGAAGCATGCCTAATGACGGCGGCGTGAACTTCAAAAAAATTATCTATGACGGCGGCACACCGAAAAATTTTCTGTCGGCTTCGTTCTCCATGCATATATGCAAAAAAGAGTACTACGTTAATTTTGTTGAGTAGAAACAGCGTTGTATACGACAATTTCAAGTCAATTTCAACGAAATTGTTGTAAATATCGCAATTTCGTGGTTGTCAAAATATATGCGAAATTGAGCAATTTCAACTCAATTTCAGCCCAAATTGTGAAAGACCTCCATTTCGCGGCAGCGTGAACAAGGCATAACTTTGATTAATCAATTAATTTTAATATTGATTAATCGTATTTGAATAATTCTATTGATCATTCAAATAATTTTTGCAAAACATAGAAATACATATGTATACAAACAAAAGGAAACATTTGAACCATAGAGTAAAATGCATACCCATAGAGTAACGTCGCCAAGAGGCGCCATCTTTCTCATCTCATAAGAGCGCTACAAAAGTTTTTTTAAATAAAACAAAACCGGTATTAGATACCAATGAAATTCGGCCAATCAACTGGGCCATTTCGTGAGATAACACGTTCACCAAACTTGGTTTCCAATAAATTGATTGTGTGGCTTGTGGCGCCGTCCTGTTGGAACCACATGTCCTCCAAGTCCATATTATCCAATTGGGGCCAAAAATATTCGGTTATCATTGAACGGTAGCTATTCGCATTCACAGTAGTGTGCCGGTCTTGATCATTACGGAAGAAGTACGGCCCAATGACGCCGCAGGCCCATAAACCGCACCAAACCGTAATTTTTTCGGGATGCAATGATGACTCATGGATTACGTGTGGATTGCTATCTGACCAATAACGCATATTTTGCTTATTGACGAAGCCATTCAGCCAGAAATGAGCCTCATCGCTGAAGATGATTTTCCGATGAAAACCCGAATCGTAGCGCTCTTAAAGTTGAGTCCACTGACTCCAAATTTCGGTATTAAATTTTAATAATTTCGACTCGTTGTTGGCTCGTATATCTTTCCATGATGAAATGGCAAACCTTACTGAAGATAAATGTCAAAAGAGCGAGAAAAAATATGGCGTCGTTTGCTGTCCCTATCGATTTACTTTTGTAGCGTCTCTGTTGAAAACCCCTTTATTTGTCTATAACTGCCTCAGAAGAGATATTTGAAGGCATATTTTGAGAATTCCCCGGCGTTTACGCCTCTGGCAAGGAACACTCATACGGCTTTTTCGAGTTTTGTCGTTCAGTTGTTTTATTTTACTTTACTTTTTATGAAGAAAGTGAGGGAATGCGTATTTTTGTTAAAAACATAATTTCGCATAAAATATAATTTAGCTGTCATTTGTACAGAGGTCGAAAATAACTCACTCCACTTTGAAGTGTTCTCTCATAACTGTTAATTTTTGAGAGAGCGAAATAACCCACACAAGAGATGCAGTGGTTTATTTTTTGTGAGCGAGTGATATCGCTCAGTGGGAAACAGTTATTTTCTCATTTTATCTGTTTCCCTCTTCTTGGACACTTATTTTTGAGTGCAAAAAAATAAGTGTCTTTCGGGTACAGAAATAAGTTTGGGCTATTGCTTTTGTGTTATTGTGCTCACTCAACGCTTAATCGTGTTCATACAGTCAAAGCGTTTGTTAAAATGGGTCGCAATTCTGATCAAAAGGTTCGCGTTTTTTATCAATATTGTGCGGATATTGATAAATCAAAGTGCAATATATGTGATACCCTATTAACGGGGACTCACATTCCGAATTTGAGACGGCATTTGATGGTGAAACACCGCAATGTTTTTGAAAATACTGATCGAGAGAGTAACGCACAAAATGAAAATCCACTTATGCATATCCACATATTTTTTTCTGTTTTGCTTTAACAGTTATCGAAAGACACTTTGAACAAATGCAAACTCACAAAGTGTTTTCGGCGAACGGTTATTCTTTTCACTCAGCATAAAACGCACAACAGAAAACAGAAAACACAGAGAGAAGAGAATAAAGCACAGTGAGAAACACTTTTTTTTGAGCTCATTGTGTATATGTCAGTGAGAAACACATGCGAAATAAGTGGAGTGAGTTATTTTCGACCTCTGCATTTGTATCAATCGAACGCTATTTAAACTTAGTTTGCTGCATGGTTTGCTTCTAGTTGCTTATCGCTCATTCTCCTATCTACTATGTTCGCTATCAAATTTGAAGCACCATGTCGATCAGCTGTGGCATGGATTAATGTTTTCCCCATACCGGGAGTAACTAACTTGCCACGATGTGAGGGCTTACGCGTGGCCTAGGCTGCGTATATTAAAGGTTACTCCGGGGGAAGCGGAGAGCAGGCATATGTAAATATCGATTGTCAAATGAAGCTGCTTCGACAAGGCGATTCTTGCGAATTTGGCGCCGTTATAATATCTAACGCTGAAACAAAAACACTTTTAAAGTCAAGGTTGTTGGTAGCAGTGCCGAGGATCAGGATGGCCAGCTAGTGTTTTAAATGAACTGGTTCCTAACAGCTCCCTTCGACGCCAGGGCGCGGGTCGGTAGTAATTCTTGCCTAGCCCATTTACTCTTCCTCTAGATAAGACGTTCAAACAAAAACCATACCCTACTAACTGAAATTGACTCGGCTACTGACACCTTGACTAATGATTCCTCTGACATATATTCAAACATGACGTTTGAGACCAATCCCGTGCGGATACATGAAGACATCGTCCAACAACAGGCTGAAATCATTTCGATGCTAGTCTCTGGACAAAGGGATCGTCTCACACCCAGCGGTGCAAAAGATATCGCTGATATTCTGGATGACTGTGCACTGTCCAATGATGATGAGTCGTTGTCGCCTCTCTCTGATGAGGGCGGCAATATTACGATTGACATCAGCCGGAGCACTGTACAGGGTGAGCATGGGCAAGACGCGGATCACGGGCTAATCACCACTAACAACCACCTTAGGTGAGGCGCTGAGTGGTCCCCCTGCAACGGTCAGGCCACTCAAAACGAAGGTAAGATCCGATGCTTATAAGAGAGACACAGATATCGCAGAGCTTCTGTAGCCAAGAAGCGGTCTCAGGAAGGCGATTCCGTTTCTCTCTCTGTTAAGGAGAGGCACGTGCTTTCAAAGTACCGATCCTGCATTCCCTTCACCAAATTCAGAATCGAACCGCTCCCGTGGAAGGTAAGGTGGTGGGAAATAGTGACGTAGGTAGCCAAAAGACAACGGATGTTAAGTCGAATGTCCGAAGGCCTCAGGAGAAGATAAGAGGGGATTCCCGGATCCCCGGGGGTTTCCACGTTAAGGCATCCTCCAGGAAGTCAGGCATTTTCTCAAAATCAGATATGGAAGGTTGACTGCTCGATAGAGGGCGGTGGGTGGTAAATTGTGAGCAGGGGAGGAAGGGTAAACGCCCCAAGGGGCGCGGTGAGCTTTCAACCTCTGCTACTCCAATTAGTAAACATTGACCGAAGGTTGAATGCGCCAAAGAGCACAATGGACCTTCCACCTTTATGTTTCCCAAGCGCGAACAGATCACGAGGGCTGACTGCGCCAAAGAGTGCGGTGGGCCTTCCACCTCTGGAGGATCCAAGGGCAAACCCTAATCTAACCCTCCCGTTGACAGTTCACGCAGTGACAAAGTCTCCAAAAGATCGAGGTCTGGGAAACAGCCCTTGTCATCCTCAAAAAGGCCGAGGAAACCAGGGAGTCTTGGGGAATACCCGACTCAGAACGTGGTAGTCATCGACAGAGCTGAGCCTGATGGTAGGATCAGCGCTGCCAACTGGCTGCTGCTCGAGGAGGCGGTTCTCAACAAGATGTTTGAGGAAACGAAATGGTAGTGTGCGCGGCTCTTGTGCATGAGAACGTGGGTTCGATCCCTGCTCTGACCACCTAAAATTTCTTTCGATGGCGGTCATCTCGCTCAGTGACGGCGACACTATCGAGTACTTAGCCATGAAAAAGCTTCTCAAAATACCGTTCGGAATCGGTGTAAAATTTTAGGTCCCAATCAGTGAGTGTAAAAACAAGAACGCACACAGCTCACTGGTTTGTGAGAAGCTCTCCCTAATCCATTCATGGGTTGTAACGGGAAATGTATTTTAGGTGAGGTGGGGAGATTCGTGTAATGCAGATAAACCTGCACCACTGGGAGGCTGCCTCTACTCACTTACGTATATCCGTCGCAAGCAAGCAGGTTGATATTGTCCTGGTCCAAGGACCCTGGGTTGATAGGAGTGGTAGGGTTAAGGGACTAGGGAATGCTAACCTAAGTATACCCTATAACAACACATCTGAAAAGATACGAGCCTGTTTCGTAGCTAGGAAAGTCCTTAACTTAATCTTTTCTTCTAATTTCAGTACAGGAGAAATTGGAACGGCATACATGGAGGCGAAATCTGGTTCGTGCTTGATGCTCACCTCCGTGTATCTTCCATATGAGGAAAATGAGCCTCCAGGTGAATTGCTTCGTAATTTTGACATCCATGCATCCACTACGCGATGTAGGCTTGTTATGGGCATGGACGCGAACGCTCACCGTACAAAATGTTTTTGATTTTATTATACAATACGTGCTTAGAATCTGTAACGTGGGTGGTGTTGTTACCTTCTAAAATAGATTAAGGGAGACTATTATAGACATAGCACTTACCACTGATGAGACCATAGTTAGGGACTGGTGCGCATCGAAAGGTTTTTCCGCAGGAAACAAAATCCTTTTGAGAATCCAAGGAAGACAAATTGGCACAAATTTCGTGACCTTGTCAGCAGGGCACTAGGTGCGCGACAGTGACAGATGTCAACAATAAGGTGGACAAATTAACGAACCTCTTATATAGGAGCTACATTGAATCCTGTCCCCTTACCTTTCCCGATAAGAAGAGACAGCCTGTCTGGTGGGCTTAGAAGGTGTGTGAGCTGCGAAAGTCCACGCGGACTCTTTTCAATAGGGTGAAAAGGTCGGGGTTGGATTATGACTGGGAGGTTTACAAGAATAGTTTCAACTTGTTCAAAGGAAATATAAATTCAAATATTCGTAAGACGGGCGGACGGATCGTGGACCGATTTTGGTACTGAATCACTGGAATTCATGTTCATATTCCAATGTACATGGTGTCCAACCAGATACACATGGAAGATATAAAAGAGGTGATAGATGGGCCAGATTCTGTAGGCCTGATGGTATCCTGCCGATAAAGCTGCATTAAAAGCGCATTTGCTCCCCATCTGATGGATATATACAGAACGTGCCTTCAAATGGCTATAAATATTGAAGGGATAGGGGAGAGCTGCTCACAATCATTGAGCTGTGTGCTTTCCAGTTTTCACTCAATCCGGTTCCAAACGGGTTTTTGAGAACCTATTTCATGGCTTATTAGTCGATAGTGTCGCCGTCACTAAGCGAGGTGGACGTCGTCGAAAGAAGTGTCAGGTGATCAGAGCAAGCATCGAACCCACGTCTCTCGTACAACAGCCGCGCACATTAACAGTAAATCGGGTAGAAAAGCCACGCTACAACCTAGGACTACAGACCAATCAGCCTCTCATCCTTTCCGTTGAAAGATCTAGACAGACTTATTGTCCTGCATATTAGGAACAGGATTAGTCCGGGACAGCATGCCTATCTTAAGGGTAGATCGGTGGAAAGTGCCTTGCATGAAGTTGTCGGATATATTGAGCTCAACCTGGGTTATGGGGACTTTTCTTTGGGTACCTCCTAGACATTGAAGGTGATTTTACCAATGTAACGTATAACGCGATCAAGGGCTCACTTGTTAGATTGGGTGTGACGAATTTTGGGATTGAATGGATTGAACACATGCTTGGAAATCGCTTGATCAATTCATCAATTGGCATGAGCTCTGTGCGGAAACTGTCATTATGTTGTTGATTTCGACAGAGAGGGACTTAGGACGAGTTTCACACTCATCATTTAAAAGCTCAATTTAAAAGCTCTCAGACAATTTTCATATTAAATAACATTTAAATGACAAGCATCGAGCATATAAAGTACATTTAATTGGAGAATTTTCGACTGTGAAACTGGTCATTAAGGTGGTGGAATACGGCGATCATGTAGTCATTCTTATTGCGGGAAACGACCACCATCAGTGATGTAACGCAAACTGCTTTGGGGAAACTATCAACCTTGGCCGAGAGCTGTGGGCTAGGTTTAAACCCCCAAAAATTCGGAGCTGATATTATTCACGAACAGAAGGAAAATTAGGGAATTTAGACTACCTAGGCTAGACGGCGTGGAGCTCACATTATCCTCCGAAGCCAAATACCTCGGTACCATCCTGAGCCAAAAGTTAAATTGGAGAAGGAATATCGATAAAAGGATGAAGGGAATGAATACGCTGTACGCCTTCGCAATTCCAAAGGTAAGAGCTGGGGGATAAGTCCCAGGACCATTAATTCGCTCTACACGACTGTGGTCCGCCCTATCGCAATTCCAAAGGTAAGAGCTGGGGGATAAGTCCCAGGACCATTAATTCGCTCTACACGACTGTGGTCCGCCCTATTATGACCTATGGGTATCTGGTGTGGTGGAGGGCTTTGGCTAAAAGTAGAACTCTAAAGCTACTAAGCAAAATACAGAGGACGGCGGCTGTGTGCATCAGTGAAGCTGGGAAAAGCTCCCCTCAGGCGGCATTGGAGGTCATGCACGGTATCACCTCTCTCGACATACTTGGCAGAAGGTGTGTGGCTAGAGGTGCTATTCGCCTAATAAGGCTGATGTCACAGTGAAGGTTAGAAGCAATAAAAGATTTGGAGTGTCAACTCACAACAAACCACTGTTTGTGTATTCTTATGGGACACGTCCGAACGATGTCAGAGTGGCAGCAAATATAGAAGCGAGTCGTTCGCTCAAAGCGAGTTGTGAAATGGTTTATCGCAAGAACTTACTTTGGGTTTTCTTTGTTTATGTTTTTATTTTGTGTTTATATCGTTTTCTGGCTGTGTTGTATGTGTATGCATGCCGGTCATAGAGTAATCTCAGACTAGAGAGAATATTTGGCTCATCTGACGTTTCCTTTCACACTCTTCGTGATGCGGTCGGTGTGATAGAGAAATTTGACGAAAAGTGACATACACCAGGTGGAATTACAATAACTTCTTGCTTTAATTTTTCATGTTGTTATTGTTAGCATACATTTGTGTTGTATTTAACATAATAATTTTAACACACAAAACGAAATGCCGTTGTTGTTATTTTGTTCGTTGTTTTGAACCATTGCCTCTATCTGGTATTAGTAAAGCAATTCTTTTTCACCATCAAACGTAAATATCACACCAGGCCAAATGTCATAAATTTGGTGGGAGAACTAGTAGATCTACTATAAGTATTAATCTATGATGCCGGTTTTGTGTGGATGTGTGTGTGTAAGTGCGTGTATTTAACTCTATGTGCATTGCTTTTTTAAATTCTTTATATTAACTTCACCTGTCTGTATGCATTCCGAGGAAACTTTGGATTGATTTTTAACCCTTTTTCCGTGATCCAATCGAGCTGAAACTTCGCACGCGACGACAAAAATGAACTATCAAAATATGGGGGACAAAGGGGCGTTTCTTCTGCTCCTGTTAACGGTATTTGAACAAAATTGGGTATGTTAGTTAGGTGTACATATTCTAAGATCTGCTGCAAATATGGGCGGGATTGGACAAAGGGGCGTAGTCATATACATATAAAGAATTTATAGACAAAAACGATGTTTTTTGCGGGTTGGTTTTTTATTATTCTCGCTGGCACACAAAATAGCTGCCAGTCTGACATCCTGTAGTAAGAGCTCACAATAACTATTATTGCTTCTGTCATCCCATCACTTCTAGCCTTCGCTCTGACATCAGCCTAAGAGAATTGGGTTTGTGGACATTTTCGTGTTGATCAAGAGGGCTGGCTATCTTGCAGAGACATCAGACTACATGTTGCCGATGCGAATATTCCCAGCTGGCCCGGAGGTGATGCTGAGTCAGGCAAGATTGGATGGATGGGATTTCTTCATCAATGACGGGGTTGTCCATATTTACCGACGGATCCAAGATGGATACTGGAACTGGGGAAGGAATTTACAGCCAAGACCAAAAAAATCGGTCTATCCCTGGATTATCCTGGATTGTACTGTCTTTAGACCGAAATTCTTGCGATCACGAGAGCGGTAGATGAGATTCACGAGCTGGATCCATTAACCACTAGTGACATTGAGATATTTGCGGACAGTAAGGTCACATCAAGGCTCACATCGGTGCTGCTGGGTTCCTAGCCGCAGTGGCATTACTGGGAACGATATGGCGGACTCTCTTGCGAAAATAGGCTGTTCAAGTGCGGATCGGTCCTTGTTGGTCGCACGATCTCGTTCCTGTACGGACTGATTCGACAAATGGGCCCGATGCGCGCTACTGAATCCTACTGATCGAGGAGATCAGACTGTAGGGTATCTAGGGAGATCTGGCTTAAACTGGATGAGAATAAAACGGAACATTCTGCAATTCGATTCCCTTTAGTCAAAAACTAAAAAGAGCGAATTGGGGAATCTATAGTATTTTAATCTATGGATTGAGCATCTGTCTCATCTGACGGTTCATTGCACACTCCTGGAAATGAGTATAGTTGGGTAGTAGATAGTAGTATATGCAGTTAATTTGGGGTTACCAGGCATCACCCTCATGAACATAATATACATGTTCGATATGGCGAGTATGTTTGTGATTCTTATGTCCGGGCACCTTAAATGAACGTGTTCGAGAAGTAGTGAACGAGTTCGAGAACTAGTGAACGAGTTCGAGAACTAGTGAACGGATCCGCCAACAAATCCCAATATCACTGATTCGCTTTTTATGTTTTTATGGACTCGTAATGGGTTCGAAACGTATCCGCATCCGTTTTTGTGCACATTGGGAATGTAAAAATAATTACAACTAACGGGTTTTTCAATAAGAGCACTACAAAAGTTTTTTTAAATAAAACAAAACTG
The DNA here is from genome assembly GCA_963931995.1 of Phaonia tiefii. NCBI lineage: Eukaryota > Metazoa > Arthropoda > Insecta > Diptera > Muscidae > Phaonia > Phaonia tiefii. Next base: position 21,300,061 of record OZ008371.1, read on the forward strand.
GTTTTAGATACCAATGAAATTCTTTATTCCTGTGAAAGTACGTTCGATGCCATTATGTATGGAACTCGATTTCTTTTGCATGGCCACCACGGGCACGCTTGCAGAAGTCCAGACGCTGAACCCAATTTTCAACGGTTTTCAAGCATAAATCGGCCGATACTGCTGCAATTTCACGTTCGATATTCGTACGAAGTTCATCAATCGTCGCTGGCTTGTTGGCATAGACCATAGACTTGACGTAGCCCCACAGGAAATAATCTAACGGCGTCAAATCGCACGACCGAGGCGGCCAATCGACTGGGCCATTTCGTGAGATAACACGTTCACCAAACTTGGTTTCCAATAAATTGATTGTGGCATTCGCTGTGTGGCTTGTGGCGCCGTCCTGTTAGAACCACATGTCCTCCAAGTCCATATTATCCAATTGGGGCCAAAAATATTCGGTTATCATTGAACGGTAGCTATTCGCATTCACAGTAATGTGCCGGTCTTGATCATTACGGAAGAAGTACGGCCCAATGACGCCGCCGGCCCATAAACCGCACCAAACCGTAATTTTTTCCGGATGCAATGATGACTCATGGATTACGTGTGGATTGCTGTCTGACCAATAACGCATATTTTGCCTATTGACGAAGCCATTCAGCCAGAAATGAGCCTCATCGCTGATTGTTGAGGCCTCTTAAAGTAGAGGCCACTGACTCCAAATTTCGGTATTAAATTTTAATAATTTCGACTCGTTGTTGGCTCGTATATCTTTCCATGATGAAATGGCAAACCTTTCTGAAGAGAAATGTCAAAAGAGCGGGAAAAAATATGGTGTCGTTTGCTGTCCCTATCGATTTACTTTTGTAGCGTCTCTGTTGAACAACCTTTATGTATACACATGAAGTTTCACTTGTGTTCGTGCCTTCGTGACACACTGGGTTTTTATGTATATTATAACAAAAATTATGGGAAATAATTATTATAAATTAACTGATAAAACAAAGCTTTTGCTTGTAAAAAAAAAATATAAAAAAAACATTGTAAAGTTCAGTAGATCCGGAATGAAAGCTTGAAATATTGTCTGTATTCGGTGTTGACAAAGACTGACTACATCAGTCATAATTTTAAATAATGGAAAAAACTTCCGTTCAAAAATCGAAATTTTTGATTTGACTAGAACTGGTCATGGTGATATAATAAGGCAGAGCATTAGGTGTTGCAATTCAATTCAATTACATAGTTATATTTTCAATCCAAATGCCCTTCGTGGACCAAATATTGATAAACTAATATACTATACATACTTATATTATAAAGCAACCTATCGCAAACCTTTTTGTAAACAAATTTAACGTACAGTGAGTCAGAGTGAATATCATACACTTGTAATATTTTGCTTGAAAGATTCTTATAAAGATAAATAATGTTTTCATAACATTTTTATTTATAATTTAACCCATTAAAATTTATTAATTTAAAATACAAAAAATTAACACAATGTGATAACCAGTATTTAAATATCACAGTGAAAATCTTATAAGGCATTTGATTTTGATTGTTTGCTTGCGCGCGTGGGTTTATCCTCTGCGAAGGTATTTCGGAAATAGTTCGTGGTGGGAATGGGCCCAGAGGGCGGACTACAGTCGATGAACGCGAAATTGCGATTTCTCGACACGAGTCAGGGTAATGTCATGGGGATATTGGCGAGTTATTGAATCGGGGTCATGCTAATATTCGGGACAACTGAAGAATATTTGATAATGCTGATGGATGATGGATTGTTTGCAAAGTGGGGGCAGCTCCAGGATTAAGTGTCCAAAAATTGCCAGCAGGAGCTGCAGGGGAAGCTAATGCGGATACAATTCACCGAATTCTCTGGGATAATAGATTGAATGAACGACTGAGCCATACTTATAGGGGAGGAATATAAAGCTTTGGAAAATATTCGCGGGGGACTATGAGGATAAGGATTTTGGTGTATGTGGCATGCCTTGTTCAATGATGAAGGCGAATTTAGTACATTTGGGACTGATGGAAGCGTTTAATATGTGGAGAAAAACGGGCGAAGAACTTATATTGAGTGCAGTCAGTTCAACCGTCAAGAGTTGGAAATCTTTACATTATCGAGGAAAGTATGGACACATAGATGTGTCTCGAACTTCTTGAGGGGCTGTTGGGGGATGTGCCACAAAACTGTGTGTTCAGGGTACATTTCGATTCTACCGAAACAATTATCCAGGCCACCCCGCACATGTGGTAGGGCACAGGTGGTCTAGAATTAGGTATTGATTGACAACAAATTATACTCCACAAAGCGTATAGGATTTGAAAGCCCTATATTCCCAATTTCAGAAAAACCTATTTTAAGAAAAATATGCAGACATATTTAAAAGTTATGACAATTTAATGTTTTTTTGTGAAACAAAATGAATGCCACTGGAAAACTCTGGAAAAAAACAACTGCTTACATAAATCAATATTTTACAAAAGATATATAGAAGGTTAGTAGTTGTTATACCCATTAAAGTAACTCTACCTTAAAGAAAACGTAGATCGAAATCAAAAGTTATGGCAATTTAAAGTATTTTTATGTAAAAAAAATTGGGTACAGCTGCAGAAATCGAAAAATGACAACTGCAAAAAATACTGTATTAAAAGTAGGCATAGGGCTTAAAGTAAGCACACATTTAAACACAATTTAAAATGTGTGTTGGTCCATAAACTTACTTTAGTAATGAAAACTGTATAAAAGTCAAGACATGCAAAATGTCCACAAAAAAAACGTATTATTTTTTCTTCTTGAACTTTACAAGTTATTGTCTTGATTTGAAGATGGTATGAAGTATGTCTAAACTGACCGGCTGTCCGCTCTTTACGTGATTATCCCGCTTAATGCGAGATTGCCCCGCATTTTGGTGCCTCATCCCCACTTAAATCTATAAGAACAAAAGTGATTGTGTACGAAATAAATTGTCTTAATTTATATATTTACTTTTAATTTAACTAAAATTATGTATTTTTATTTAATTTTTTATCCGTTTGTTTATATTATTCGATTTATCAATTGTCATGTTCTTAATAATTGTTCAGTTCAAGATCAATATCTTTTAAAAAGTAATATTAAAAAAAGAAAAATGTGAAATTGATTATTATGGTGGATGGTTGGGAATATAACTATGTATTTCAATGCAAACCAAGGCATATCATTAGCAAAAGGGAGGAATTTGAAGTCGGCGACTCTAGTGTAACTTTAAATTAGTTTCTTTTGAGATCTGTTCAAATATTTTGCCAATAAGAGCATGTTTTGTGACCCATCCGACGTAAAAAAAAATGTGGTGTATCAGATTAATGTGAAGAAAAATCGACAAAAACCCCTATCAAAATGTTTCAGTCTAATGATCAGCCAAGCATCTAATGATTAAATTTACATACTTCGGCACGATCGTCTGACAATGTGAACTGTTGAAAATTGTATATTAAAAAAATATAAGTGACAGCTAACTTATACTAGACTAGTTCTAAAGACAAAACGTCATAAAGCGGGACTTCTCTGTAAAATGCGGTAAGAGACAACGAAAAGCGGGATGATTGGTCAGGTTACGAATACCTCATATTTATCATAAATTCAGATTCAAACTTTAAATTTATATGAAAAATGTTTTTGACATTTTGTAAATATGTATACAACAAAAGTATTAACGAGGGATTTTTACGAGTATAAATGAAACCCCATATTTTATTTAATGTAAACACAAATGATATATTTTGTAATTATGCATACTCACATAGTATTTCGTTGCACTCTAATTTTCTATACAAAAAAAAACAGTAAAACGAGTGTGGTCATTACTAGTGACGTCGTCTGAGAAATATTGAAATCCCGAGATATTTGTAATATGACTCTTTTTTGTAATCAAATCTATTAAAAATTGTATATGATCCCACTACTTAAGTTTTTTTCAAATTACATCCCTTCTCATTACCAATGTTCGTTCTTTTGTTTTGTTTGTTAATCCGCATTGTTCAGCGACACTTTCAATCTCGGTTTACATACATGCATGCATAAGCGTCACTTGAGAAGAATGTAAGTGGGTTAAACTCCACCACACGACTGACTACTCACACACAATGTATTATGTGGAAATAAAAATCGGGACTTATTTGGCGTTGTTGCAATAACAAAATACATTACGATTTGGGTGGTCCGCTTAACAGTGGTATTGCTCTGGGACTTTCTTAATTATGTACCCATTTTGTCGTGTGCCAAAGATGCAACAGAACATATTGAGTAATTTTAAGTAAGCAGGATTAAAATGATTAAAGATAGAGAGCCTTACATTATAAATTTTCAAATGTGTCATATTTGATATCATGAGAATTTTTCTCTTCTTTTGAGTACCCACACTTCATATTTGCTTTAAACGTGACATTGCTAACATTCATGGTTTATTTAACTGCAAACGAACACAAACAAGATCATCTGTTGGATATACTAATTAAACCAAATTCGAGGAACAAGAAGAAGAACGAAAGTCTGGCCAACATAAGCGAAAACGGTTACAAAGAGTAAACTTTTTGCAGTCATATGGTTTTGTAAAAAAGTCCCTGGAAATAATTTAGGTAATGTGTAATTTAATATAAAACACCAAAAACTATCATCCGGTAAACGCATTTTTTGAATAAAGATAATAACAAAAAATCTAAAATACGTTTAAATGTCACAGTTCTTAACCAAAAAGACATAACAAATTTAAGTCAAAAAATTTTGTAATTCCACCTAATGTAAGTCAATTTACGTCAAATAACTCTCTACCACACCATGAAAAGTGTGATGATAAAGATGGCAGCTCTAGATGACATTACTCTATGGTTTTTCGAACATTCCCAAAATCACCTGTTGTTTTACATGCAACAAAGAAAATTAGCATAAATTGATTTATACATACATACATAGATTTGTCAACTGGTTTAATGATTGCTTAGTGACGGCGACACTATCGAGTATGTAGCCATGAAAAATCTTCTCAAAATACCGTTCGGAACCGGTGTAAAATTGTAGGTCCCAATCAGTGAGTTTAAAAACTAGAACGCGCACAGCTCACTGGTTGTGAGAAGCTCTCCCTAATCCTTTCATGGGATGTAACGGGAAACCATTTTTCTTTTTGGTGCCAAAGTGGTGCGCACTAGCTGTCAAATGCTGTTTACATTTGTTTTGTGTAACGTTGTTCGTAGTACGTTGATATTAGCCGTGTTCGAGTACTTTTCCAGTAAAAATTATCAAGTAACTAGTTTTCGGAGAGTAAGAATGATTGTGCTCTGAGTAAAAAATATCACAAAAAGTACGCGAACGACATCCAGTAAAAACTTGCAAGAAATAAGAACTTTTGTATGTAAAAAGCTGATTTGCAATGTAAACATTGTGAGAACCAACAAACGTAGTTCGAACAAATACTACAAATCACCAAAACTGTATTCTTTTTTAAAAGAAATAGCTAAAGTTGACGGTTGACGGTCTACATAATATTGCGCGGTTAGTCAAGAAGACAAAAGACAAAACAAAACCAAAAAAACTGATCGAAGAGCATTTGTACAAAATATAATTTGCATGCATGAGTTTTGTGTTAAAAAGTGATTGTGTCAAATAAAAAAAATGAAAAATAAAAAGAAAATTGTGGTTGCCGTGTAATTGTGTATTGCCGCGCACAAATTGTCGAAGTAAAAGCAATAACAATAACAGCTGATCGGTCCTGACGGCTGACGGTTGATTCTGCAACCTGCAGAAGTCAACTGTCGCAAACCGTCAATTTTAGTTGTCTCTCTCTAACACACGCAAAATGCAACCCCAACTCAAACAGCTGATCGCTTACCGCCAACCGTCAAGACTAATTGGACCTTTACTGGCAAAAATATCTCCAGTAAAAACTTGCAAGTTCTCTATCATCGAACTGTCAAAATAATCTCTCTCTTGCTCTCTCGTTACTGGCTTTTTGGTGCAAACGAACACTATCAAGTAAGAAATAGTATGTCTGTTCCTTTACTTTACCGCGGGATCCCGCGGGAACCCAAATTTACCCAAACTTACCCAAAAGCGTTCCCGTACGCAAAAATTGGGTAAATGAGAGCGACTTTTTGATTCTCTTAACGTCAAAATGCGTTTCTCTTTTTACCGAACTTACCCAGACTTTTTCTTCGGGTAAGTTTGGGCAAAGTGTCAAACAATCAGCTGTTCGAAACGTCAACATAAAAACATATGTATTATTTGTGAAAAAAATTATTGAATTTACAATTTTATTAACTTGAAAAGTGATTGCTTTGAGAGTGCTTATTTAAAGAAGATGGGAAGTGTGCAAATGAACAGTGAAAATTAACATGATATGCAAGATTTGTTGTCAAGCATATGTTTTGTGTAGTGACATTTGTTTTCGGGCTAGAAAAGTGGTTTTTTGCGTTCCTTTACTTTTGGGTAAATTTGAGTATTTGACAGTGAATTTTGCTTTTACTCTCATTTACCCGAACTTTACCCGAAAAGTAAAGGAACAAACTTAGTAGCTGTGTTCCTTTACTTTACCGTGGGATCCCGCGGGAACCCAAATTTACCCAAAAGCGTTCCCGTACGCAAAAATTGGGTAAATGAGAGCGACTTTTTGTTTCTCTTAACGTCAAAATGCGTTTCTCCTTTTACCGAACTTACCCAGACTTTTTCTTCGGGTAAATTTGGGCAAAGTGTCAAACAATCAGCTGTTCGAAACGTCAACATAAAAACATATGTATTATTTGTGAAAAAAATAACGCAAGTGTAAAAAAAAATTTGAATTTACAATTTTATTAACTTGAAAAGTGATTGCTTTGAGAGTGCTTATTTAAAGAAGATGGGAAGTGTGCAAATGAACAGTGAAAATTAAGATGATATGCAAGATTTGTTGTCAAGCATATGTTTTCTGTTTTGAAATTTGTTTTCGGGTAAGAAAAGTGGTTTTTTGCGTTCCTTTACTTTTGGGTAAATTTGAGTATTTGACAGTGAATTTTGCTTTTACTCTCATTTACCCGAACTTTACCCGAAAAGTAAAGGAACAAACTTAGTAATAATTTTTACAAATTATCCAGTACGCGAACAGACTTATTGACATAAACTACGCACCAAGGCTGATCTAGTACAGGTTAACGCATTAGAACAGCTGATTTTGCTTTCTTATGACTATCTGTCAAATTCAGTGTATTTTGTTATTGTACTTTTTTGTTTACTTTTTTTGGTTATATGTATTTGTTTTGAATTTGACATTTTGTTGGTGCCCACAACAGCAACAAATCCTACTGCGTTAACCTCTACTAGATTAGCCTTGCTACGCACCAAACAAAAACGGAATGCCGGTTGTGGTCATTTTTGTAGTATTGCTTCTACCTTTTCAAGCTGCCTTAAATGCATGGTACAAATAAATGGTAGAAGCACTAGCCCAGCTGATTTGAACTTTTTTCTGGAGTGAGTATGAATTAGTTTTCCTCTTATGTCAAAGTTTGTTTACATTTGGTTGTCTGCAACCCCCGTTCGCCCGCAACTGCTGTTTTTCAAAAGTTTTCTCTGTAAAAATCACATAAAAACGTTTTAATTTCCACACTTAAACACTTTCAATATATCAAATAGCACTCAATCATTTTCTAAATGGCACTTTTTGAAAATTTGTTTACATTTTCATCATTTTTCTATCAGCTGACTTGACACAACACAGACACTGAGCAAAAACAAAATGCCTGTTGTTTTTGGCTTTTTGTATTTGGTGTCGTACTGCATCTACCATTATATTTCTACCATGCTTAAATGATATGCAGTGGCATTCAGCAAATTGTGGTGAACGGACGACGACATACATAATTGGACAACTGAGGCAGCGTATATGAAATGTAACTACAAGCCAAAACATGGTAAAATAATTAAGGTAAACGCAGGAGTTGTTGCAATTAAACTCGTTAGAACAGCTGATTTTAACTTTTTCGTGCTTAGGTGTTTCTTATTTCAAATTCACATGTATTTTGTTTTTATACTTTTTGTTTATTTTAACCGTATATACAACATGGTACAAACAAATGGTAGAAGCACTAGACCAGCTGATTTGAACTTTTTTCTGGAGTAAGTTTTTGTCTTGTGTCAAAGTTTGTTTACATTTGTTTGTCTGCAACCACCGTTCGACTACAGCTGCTGTTTTAAATGTTTTCTCCGTAAAAAATCACTTTCAAAATATCAACTAAACACTTTCAAAATATCAAAGAAAAAACACTCTCAGTTTGCAAATTACACTTTTCCAATTTTGTTTACATTTTCATTATTTTTCAATCAGCTGAGTTGACACAATACAGGCACAGAGCAAAACTAAATGCCTGTTGTTTTCGGCTTGTTGTATTTGGTGTCGTACTGCATCTTCCATTATATTTGTACATGTAGAAAATTTGACAAATTATGAACTCCAAACAAAAACAAAATGTGTTTTTATTGCCCAAAATTACAACGTCCGCGTTTACCTTACTTATTTTACCATGGAAAAAAGCTAATGAAAAACGAAAATGACTGCTGTGTTGTTCCCTTGTTGTATTTGCATCTGTGCGATGGAACAGACAGATTTTGTTTTTGTCGTTTTCTGTTAGATAATCCCTAGCTCAGCTGATCTATATTTTCTTACTCGTTTCCGTGTTTAAGATGTCCAACTTTGTTTCTTATTTTAATACTTGCTTTGGTGATAAAATTCCAACGAATTTCAAATAAAACACAATCTAAAGCGTAAACCTTGTATCAAGTTAGAAACACTGATTACAATTTTCACATTTTGTGTACATCTGGATTGTAATTATCAGCTCATTTTTACAACATAAGCACGGAATCTCTAAAGCGCCTACCTGATAGTAGCTGTACCATGTTGTTGCCTAGAGGTTCAACAACACCTTCTGCGTATCAGATAAATTCATGCAATTACATTGTCAAACTATGTTTATGTACTTTTTTGTATTCCTGTGTCGTATGTGTAGATTTTTACAATTGAATCGAATGAAACAAGAAAATGTCTCTTGTTGCTGCCTAGACTAATACATAAATAGATACATGAAATTCGGTTGTTGTTCCTTTGTTGGACGTTGTTTAATATTGCCACTATCTGGTATTATTGAACCCATGTTTTCCATCATCCAATGTTTACTTTCCACCGTACCTGTGACGTTTAATTTATTGAGAATAAAAGCATCTATGGATGTATTAGTCTATGGTAATAGTCTATTAGTAGACCAATCACCAGAGTTGCCATTATAGCCCTTTTAGAGCATTTTAGCTCCTTTTTTTGCTTGCTGCTTTCTTTTTGGGAAGAGCTGAGCTTTTTTGCTTTTTTTTAAATTATTTACCCTTTTTACGTTGGTCTATGACCTAAAAAATCACTTTTAAATGTAAAGCTCTAATTTTATTTGTATTAATAGCTTTGTTTCTTTACTTTTTGGGTAAAGTTCGGATAAAAGAGAGTAAAAGCAAAATTATCTCTCAAATACTCAATATTACCCAAAAGTAAAGAAACGCAAATTGACACTTTGCCCAAACTTACCCGAAGAAAAAGTTTGGGTAAGTTCGGTAAAAAGAGACTCATTTTGACGTTAAGAGAAACAAAAAATCGCTCTCATTTTCCCAATTTGTGAGTAAAGAAACACGTTTGGGTTCCCGCGGTAAAGTAAAGAAACAAACCTAATATGTATGTATATACTTTATGAGGCATAAAACTATTTCAGCAGCAAAATCAGATCTGCACCAAAATTTCACCAACGGTAAAGGCTTTTGCGCTGAGTTGAAAAATAAGTTTTTTTTTTTTACGCTAGGTCCAACTTCTTGAAATATAGGCCTTTAAAGCTTGAGATTCAATTGGTCATATCTCAGGTATTTATCATCGGGATCTGCTTGAAATACATATGTATCATTACAAAGCCCTTGTGAAACTCTTTTATTACCCCATTGAGGGCTCAATTAAAAAAATGTTTTTTAACCTCACTTTTTTGGTTTAATCAACTTGTTCTTGTCTTTTGGTGTTGTTGTCTTTTGTCGTTGTTGTTGTCTTTTATTTCTGTTGTCCTTTGTTGTAGTTTTTACACACCAAAATAAAAAAAAATATTTCTAAAAACTACCGCGATTTTTCGGATTTTGTCACACATCGACTTAAGCTACAGAGGGAAATTGATCCCCCTTCGACTTGTTGGAATACATATAAATTTAACGATTTATTAAATTTATTTCATCAGGATCGGATAATAAATGGCAGAGTTATGCGCGGATATACATTCAAGCTTTGAGACCTATATTTCGGAAAATATGGACTTCTGCAAACCTATTTTTAACATGCATTCAGAAAAAAAGGAAAAAATCCAATTTTGGTGCTAAAAGAAATTTGCTCCCGATGTTTTTAAAACAATAAATGTGATCCTTCCTCGAAGTACGGAAATGGTACAAATGAAATACATTGATCATTCCCATTAATGTGTGCTTTTTGTAGTCACAAACCTTTTTTGATTCTCAAGACCCGAACATAACATGTATCCTAAAATAGGGTTATCTGGACCCAGATATTACACGAGAAATATATAGTCACCTTTGACTTGGTGAGGAAACTATTTCATTGTTTTCCTACGTGCTCTAGAGTCTAGAGTATCTACCCTTTTTTTTAATTGCATTGGTCCTTATCTAATTTCGATTTTTTTTAGCTCCCTCCAACCAGCTACACTTCACAAATATGAGACAATTTAAGACAAAAACAACAAAAAAAAAAACACTTACATTATCGGTTCCATTAAGATCTATGAAACGTTCTTTTAACTCCGGTGTCACAAACTTTTGAAATTCCTTGTGTATGTCAGTTTTCTTACACATCCAATTATTTTGCGGATTTATCAGCGATCGATGATAAAGCGACAGCAAGAAATTGCCAATGAACTTTATTTCTATAAAACGGAAAAGATAGGGGTTTCCCCCCATTGAAAGAGAATTACGAATCGAATAACAAAAGAAAAATAAGCAGTGTCAGCTAATTTATTTTACCCCATTGTTCCGAAATATGCTGTTTCAGCTTCTCCTGATTAACTCCAGATACGCTGGATATCACGGACAGTTGGGTCGACGTAGATTCGTCACTAGACATAATGCCCGACCACAGTCGTTGTTAACAAATTATTGATTGTAATGAAAATGCACTTGTACATATATTTGTAATAATATATATTATACTTGCAAGAATGCAAAATATACATATGTATATAAATAAACAAACACACACGATCTTAACGAAAATGCAAAAAATTATTCTCAGCGTCGGTTTGCAAAATAACAGTTCTCCTCAAATCGATGCTTCGCGGTGATCGTCACTTTTTGTACTGATGTTTGAATTGACATTTTTTGCATTCTGAACTGCTTTGCGCGTTGGATTTGTATAAGGTGATACCATGAGATGTTGTTGTACGTGCAAGTAACAACAACATACACAATATTTTTATTGAAATAGTCCAGTCTGTCAAGTTCAACACAACAATACCATAGTAAACATACCAAGTAGTCGCAGTAGATACAACAACAATTGTGGGCAATAACAACAGGGATTTTGTTTTTGTTTTATGACTAAATGTCAAATTCAACACAAATACATATGACCAAACAGAGTACAATAACAAAATACACTGAATTTGACAGCTAGAGTAATAATAAAGCAAAAATCAGCTGTTCTAATGCGTTTACCTCTACTAGATCAGCCTTGGTGTCTACCGAGCTTACCATGGTTGAAATATGAGGTTGTGTTATAAGAACAGCTGATCGAAGTTTTTTCATGTCGTTCTACAGAGTGCTGTCAAATTTTAACTAATTTGTTTGTTTAATTAGTAAATACCATGGTAGAAATATAATGGTAGATGCAGTACGACACCAAATACAACAAGCCAAAAAAAACAGGCATTTTGTTTTTGCTCAGTGTCTGTGTTGTGTCAAGTCAGCTGATAGAAAAATGATGAAAATGTAAACAAATTTTCAAAAAGTGCCATTTAGAAAATGATTGAGTGTTATTTGATATATTGAAAGTGTTTAAGTGTGAAAATTAAAACGTTTCTATGTAAATTTTGCAGAGAAATATTTTAAAAACAGCAGTTGCGGGCGAACGGGGGTTGCAGACAAAAAAATGTAAACAAACTTTGACATAAGAGAAAAACTTACTCACACTCAGTCCAGAAAAAACTTCATATCAGCTGGGATAGTTCATGGTACAATAATATCTTCATGGTAATAGCAGCGCGTGTTGTTGTTGTTGTAGGCAGCAACAACAAGCATTTTGTTTTTGTTGTATTCACTTCAGCTGTCAAACTCTACACAAATACATACCAACAACACAAGAATGCAAAAGAGTACAAAAACAAAATACATGTGAGTGTGACAGCCGATGCGAAGAATTTCATGAAAAAAATGAAAACAGCTGTTCTTACGACTTTACCATGAACATATTATTGTACCATGGGCTAGTTCTTCTACCTTCTAATGTTTACTTTCCACCGTACCTGTGACGTTTAATTTATTGAGAATAAAAGCATCTATGGATGTATTAGTCTATGGTAATAGTCTATTAGTAGACCAATCACCAGAGTTGCCATTATAGCCCTTTTAGAGCATTTTAGCTCCTTTTTTTGCTTGCTGCTTTCTTTTTGGGAAGAGCTGAGCTTTTTTGCTTTTTTTTAAATTATTTACCCTTTTTACGTTGGTCTATGACCTAAAAAATCACTTTTAAATGTAAAGCTCTAATTTTATTTGTATTAATAGCTTTGTTTCTTTACTTTTTGGGTAAAGTTCGGATAAAAGAGAGTAAAAGCAAAATTATCTCTCAAATACTCAATATTACCCAAAAGTAAAGAAACGCAAATTGACACTTTGCCCAAACTTACCCGAAGAAAAAGTTTGGGTAAGTTCGGTAAAAAGAGACTCATTTTGACGTTAAGAGAAACAAAAAATCGCTCTCATTTTCCCAATTTGTGAGTAAAGAAACACGTTTGGGTTCCCGCGGTAAAGTAAAGAAACAAACCTAATATGTATGTATATACTTTATGAGGCATAAAACTATTTCAGCAGCAAAATCAGATCTGCACCAAAATTTCACCAACGGTAAAGGCTTTTGCGCTGAGTTGAAAAATAAGTTTTTTTTTTTTACGCTAGGTCCAACTTCTTGAAATATAGGCCTTTAAAGCTTGAGATTCAATTGGTCATATCTCAGGTATTTATCATCGGGATCTGCTTGAAATACATATGTATCATTACAAAGCCCTTGTGAAACTCTTTTATTACCCCATTGAGGGCTCAATTAAAAAAATGTTTTTTAACCTCACTTTTTTGGTTTAATCAACTTGTTCTTGTCTTTTGGTGTTGTTGTCTTTTGTCGTTGTTGTTGTCTTTTATTTCTGTTGTCCTTTGTTGTAGTTTTTACACACCAAAATAAAAAAAAATATTTCTAAAAACTACCGCGATTTTTCGGATTTTGTCACACATCGACTTAAGCTACAGAGGGAAATTGATCCCCCTTCGACTTGTTGGAATACATATAAATTTAACGATTTATTAAATTTATTTCATCAGGATCGGATAATAAATGGCAGAGTTATGCGCGGATATACATTCAAGCTTTGAGACCTATATTTCGGAAAATATGGACTTCTGCAAACCTATTTTTAACATGCATTCAGAAAAAAAGGAAAAAATCCAATTTTGGTGCTAAAAGAAATTTGCTCCCGATGTTTTTAAAACAATAAATGTGATCCTTCCTCGAAGTACGGAAATGGTACAAATGAAATACATTGATCATTCCCATTAATGTGTGCTTTTTGTAGTCACAAACCTTTTTTGATTCTCAAGACCCGAACATAACATGTATCCTAAAATAGGGTTATCTGGACCCAGATATTACACGAGAAATATATAGTCACCTTTGACTTGGTGAGGAAACTATTTCATTGTTTTCCTACGTGCTCTAGAGTCTAGAGTATCTACCCTTTTTTTTAATTGCATTGGTCCTTATCTAATTTCGATTTTTTTTAGCTCCCTCCAACCAGCTACACTTCACAAATATGAGACAATTTAAGACAAAAACAACAAAAAAAAAAACACTTACATTATCGGTTCCATTAAGATCTATGAAACGTTCTTTTAACTCCGGTGTCACAAACTTTTGAAATTCCTTGTGTATGTCAGTTTTCTTACACATCCAATTATTTTGCGGATTTATCAGCGATCGATGATAAAGCGACAGCAAGAAATTGCCAATGAACTTTATTTCTATAAAACGGAAAAGATAGGGGTTTCCCCCCATTGAAAGAGAATTACGAATCGAATAACAAAAGAAAAATAAGCAGTGTCAGCTAATTTATTTTACCCCATTGTTCCGAAATATGCTGTTTCAGCTTCTCCTGATTAACTCCAGATACGCTGGATATCACGGACAGTTGGGTCGACGTAGATTCGTCACTAGACATAATGCCCGACCACAGTCGTTGTTAACAAATTATTGATTGTAATGAAAATGCACTTGTACATATATTTGTAATAATATATATTATACTTGCAAGAATGCAAAATATACATATGTATATAAATAAACAAACACACACGATCTTAACGAAAATGCAAAAAATTATTCTCAGCGTCGGTTTGCAAAATAACAGTTCTCCTCAAATCGATGCTTCGCGGTGATCGTCACTTTTTGTACTGATGTTTGAATTGACATTTTTTGCATTCTGAACTGCTTTGCGCGTTGGATTTGTATAAGGTGATACCATGAGATGTTGTTGTACGTGCAAGTAACAACAACATACACAATATTTTTATTGAAATAGTCCAGTCTGTCAAGTTCAACACAACAATACCATAGTAAACATACCAAGTAGTCGCAGTAGATACAACAACAATTGTGGGCAATAACAACAGGGATTTTGTTTTTGTTTTATGACTAAATGTCAAATTCAACACAAATACATATGACCAAACAGAGTACAATAACAAAATACACTGAATTTGACAGCTAGAGTAATAATAAAGCAAAAATCAGCTGTTCTAATGCGTTTACCTCTACTAGATCAGCCTTGGTGTCTACCGAGCTTACCATGGTTGAAATATGAGGTTGTGTTATAAGAACAGCTGATCGAAGTTTTTTCATGTCGTTCTACAGAGTGCTGTCAAATTTTAACTAATTTGTTTGTTTAATTAGTAAATACCATGGTAGAAATATAATGGTAGATGCAGTACGACACCAAATACAACAAGCCAAAAAAAACAGGCATTTTGTTTTTGCTCAGTGTCTGTGTTGTGTCAAGTCAGCTGATAGAAAAATGATGAAAATGTAAACAAATTTTCAAAAAGTGCCATTTAGAAAATGATTGAGTGTTATTTGATATATTGAAAGTGTTTAAGTGTGAAAATTAAAACGTTTCTATGTAAATTTTGCAGAGAAATATTTTAAAAACAGCAGTTGCGGGCGAACGGGGGTTGCAGACAAAAAAATGTAAACAAACTTTGACATAAGAGAAAAACTTACTCACACTCAGTCCAGAAAAAACTTCATATCAGCTGGGATAGTTCATGGTACAATAATATCTTCATGGTAATAGCAGCGCGTGTTGTTGTTGTTGTAGGCAGCAACAACAAGCATTTTGTTTTTGTTGTATTCACTTCAGCTGTCAAACTCTACACAAATACATACCAACAACACAAGAATGCAAAAGAGTACAAAAACAAAATACATGTGAGTGTGACAGCCGATGCGAAGAATTTCATGAAAAAAATGAAAACAGCTGTTCTTACGACTTTACCATGAACATATTATTGTACCATGGGCTAGTTCTTCTACCATTTCTTTGTACCATGGTAAATACTTAACAGATTTCAAGAAATTCGATATAAATCCAGTTTGACCACATGCTAATTTTGTTAATTAAATGAAAAGTTGTTTGTACAATTAAAGAAAGATAGAAAAATATTGAAAAATCACCTGAGTTTGACAGATCTCTGTATTACTAATCCATACACATTCCTCCTGCTACCACCTAATCATGATGGAATTATTATATATATACCTGCAGCTGGATTCTGTAAGTTGCTAAAGCTTAATCTCCATCGCTAAAAAACTCTAAAATGAATTTAGAGATTTTTAGCATCAAATGCAATTCTGTAACGTGTATCTAAATTTAGCTATCTCTTAAAATTGGAATTCACCGTAATTTTAGCGTTAACCTTCATCTCCAAAATACTCTTATTTTGTATTCTGTACGCAATAAACAGCTGTTAATTGTCTCTTAAATGAAGAATTTTTAGCAAGTAAAAATTGAAGCCGCTAAAAGGTAAGTAATTGTAAATTGAAAAAAAATTTGTTAAAATTATTGTAATTTCAGCAGTAAAATGGAGGAAACCACCAAAAGAATAACAAAGGAGGAGAAATTCAATACATGGAGGAGCACAAATTTTATAAACTGTTTGTTTACTTTTTTACATAAAATAAACTAAGCCTTTATAGAGCTGCCATGTTTTGCAAACTTTTAGAGGGATATCAATAATTGATGGTTTTTCGGCAAAATACTAAACGTATGTTGCAAAACCTAAATACAATTTGACAAGAACTTTCAAGTTTACCTATAAAAATTAGCAATTTACAAGTTCTCTTTACAATTTTATGAAGGAAAATTCTATATGTTTCTGAGGATAACAAAACATGAATCTTGGCAGCTCTAATATAAAGTGTCAAATGTATGCTAAATATGTTTGTCTCTTTTTCTCAGCATTGTATCAAAGCAGAGTGAGTAGTATAGACTATTTTTAGCAAATTAGCTACGGCGAAAATAGGAAATTTTAGCTAAGAGCTTGCAGTTACAGAATACGGATTTAGAGAAATCTCTAAGAAATTTGCCTTGAAATTTTTTTTAGCATTTTAGCGATAGAGTTAGAGATTTAGCTAGGAGAATTACAGAATTGACCTGCTGGTGTAAGTTAATTTAAAATTTTATTACTCTCATTTCCACAAACCTACGACGAAGAGTGTGAAATGAAACGTCAGATGAGAGAATAAAAGTATCTATGGATGTGTTCGTCTATGGTTGTATGGTTGATAGAGGCAATAGTAAACAACGTCCAACAAAGGAACAACACATGGTACAATAATATCTTCATGGTAATAGCAGCGCGCGTTGTTGTTGTTGTAGGCAGCAACAACAGGCATTTTGTTTTTGTTCTATTCGCTTCAGCTATCAAACTCTACACAAATACATACCAAGGCGAATTTATACAAGGTGGAAGCACTAGAATTCGCCTTACTTTTTGCGCTGGTTCTGTCAAAAATAGCAATTCGCCTTGAATTCGCCTTTTGTGGTAATGTCAAAATATGACATTTGTATTGCATGCGTATACGTATATACATACATATTTTTCATTTGTTTATGCTGTTTCTGTTGTGAAACAGCACAAACACATCCGGCACTGACTGCCCCACAACAAGCGTTTGTTGTCGTCGCGTGGAACATGAAACATCGGTCCCGTACCGCTTTCAAACTTTTTATTGCAAATAGCACATTTTACCATCTTTAAATACTTTTTTTTCACTTTTAAGGGGAAACTTTCAAAAAACACAAGTTTATAAATTAACTTCACTTTGCCAATAAGAATGTAAACAAAACTAATAAGTTTGACAATTCGAGCTCAATTCGCCTTGGCATCAGCTGTTCAGAATATGAATCAGCTGTGCGCTTGCTATAACCTGAAGTAGATCAGCCTTGATACATACCAACAACACAAGAATGCAAAAGAGTACAAAAACAAAATACATGTGTCTGACAGCCGAAGCGAAGAACCTCATGAAAAAAATTAAAACAGCTGTTCTTACGACTTTACCATGAACATATTATTGTACTATGGAACAACAACCGCATTTCGTGTTTTTGTGAGAAACTAGTTGTGATAAATATACATAATACAAATCATGGTAAAATTATCTATCGGGTAAACGCGTCAGCCCGGCTGATTTGTGGATTTTTCATCTGTTCCGTGTGTAAGCTGTCAAATTCAATTTTGTTTCTTTTTGTTTGTTAATAAAATTGAAAGAATTTCAATCAAAATCCAATTTAATAGCATATACTTTGTATCAAGTAGTACAAGGTTATAAAATTTTTCACATTTTGTGTTCATAGTTTGTTTTTATTCAGCTAATTTTGACAGCTTAATAACGGAAATGCTAATGTGACTACCTAATAGATAATTGTACCATGATACAAATGTATACCAACGATAAAAGTCAACAAAAAGGGCAAAATACACTTCGACAATCCAAAAGTCGCAATTTTCAACATTGGCACGTTTTTAAAATCACGCGCTAGATTAGTGTTGGAAATTTCTAAAATTACAGAATGCCAAGAATCTTACGCCCAATTATAACAACTATTAAAAATGTCGGTGGTTCAATGGCTAGTGTGCGCGGCTCTTGTACATGAGAACGTGGGTTCGATCCCTGCTCAGACCACCTTACATTTCTTTCGAAGACGGTCACCACGCTTAGTGATGGCGACACTATCGAGTACTTAGGCATGACAATGCTTCTCAAAATACCGTTCGGAACCGGTGTAAAAACTGTAGGTCCCAATCAGTGAGTGTAAAACTAGAAAGCGCACATCTCACTGATTGAACTAGAAAGCGCACATCTCACTGATTTCAACTCCCACATAATTACGATGGTGAACAAGGCTTATGGCGTTCTGAACTTTATTAAACGTTGGGCAAAGGAATTTTCAGATCCCTACGTTACGAAAAATCTTTTTACTTCACTAGTCCGCCCTATTCTCGAATATGGATCAGTTGTTTGGGACCCCCAGTACAATTTGTATGTTAATATGATCGAATCGGTCCAGAAACAGTTTCTCATTTTTTGTCTGAGAAACCTTCAATGGAACCCGAACCATAATCTTCCTTCGTATAGCAGTAGACTAGCATTGATCAGATTGCCGACTCTTAGTAGTAGACGTTCCATGATAAACTCTATTACAGTTTTGAAGATAATTGATGGATGTATATGTTCTGAATTTCTGTTATCTAAGATTTTCATAAATGTCCCATTGAGACCCACGAGGTACTATAAACTCGTAAACATCGAGTTTCAGCGTTCGAATTATGCGTCCTTTGATCCAGTTAGGAGAATGTGTCGTGACTTTAATGAGCTATATCAGTTTATTGATTTCACAGGTAGTTGGGAAACGACAAAGTCTAGCATAATTTGTCATTTGAACCGATTGCATTAGTGCTGTATATTCGTTGACGTACATATGTAAATTTAATTTACTTTATCCTTACTATCTGGTCTGATTTATGATTTGGTTTTCGTTTTGCTCGTAATTATTATATATTGAAGTATCTTATGTTAATATCTCGTGATGTGCTTTTATACTTATTTATGTTAGTGTAATACCAACTGGTGAAGAATTTCTGTAGTTGGTTGTAACGTGTGAACTTATAATCCTTGCTCTCCCGTTATAGACCGGTCTATAATGTGTACGCTGTCCTCACGTTATGGGGACGTGGCCCTCTCGGTCGGTAGGGGCGGGTAAGAGTGGCGGCGATGGGTTCGCTCGATTTAAAAAAAAAAAAAAAAAAAAAAAAAAGCTCTCCCCAATCCCTTAATGGGATGTTATGGGACACCATTTTTTTTTATTAAAAATTAAACATCCGTTCATTTAAACAACTTCTGTGAACGTTTTATTTAATTTATTTTATATTTTGTTAATATATTAACTTTCTTAATGGAAATTGTTTGTCTGTATAAGTATTTTCGTTATGTGCAAAACTACAGAAACGTGTGAGAGTCTGATCCACTATAAAAACTATGGTTAAAGCAATTACTAAAAGGCGAAACAAGAGCCGTGTGTATTTATTGCAAGTGTCTAAACATCAAAAGGTTAAACGCAAGGCTGATCTAGTAGAAGCTGATGCATCCTAACAGCTGATTTTGTTTTCATATGACCCTATCTGTCAAATTCAGAATATTTGTAATTGTACTTTTTGTTTACTTTGTTTGGTCGTATGTATTTGAGTTGAATTTGACAGTTAGAGTCATTCAATAAAAACAAATCCCTGTTGTTGTTGCCCACTATTACAACAAATCTTACTGCGTTAACCTCTACTGGATCAGCCTTGGTTAAACCTTAACGAAATAGAACGAAATCAACCTGAAATTGCGTCTAAAAGGACTGCGTCTACAACCCCCAACAGAAAGGCAGTGCTTGCTCTTTATATACATATGTTCATGGGTGTACACAGTCCACTTTTAACTGTGGATAATCTGGGTGCACTACGCTGTAGTGGGTTTAAAAACAGTAAAGTAGCCAATTTTAGGCTCCATCGGACAAAATACACTAATATAGTAACTTTGTGGCAAACCCACGACAATAACGCTATCAAAAAGCTGCTCGTGTATTGAAATATTCAATGAAGAGAGTAAGAGAGAGAGTAGAGAAGTACTAGGGTTTCACTCGTTTTGTTTGTTGGCATTTGAGTGAAGAGAAATTTTGACTGTCTATTTTGCAAAATTTACTCCCAGTTGATGTGTTTTGTACTTTTTGCACCTATCACCGTTTCTTCGTTGATAGCACATTCTCTATTTGTTCTCCAAGTACTAAATTGAACAGCTGTCTCATCAATACCCCCTGGTTGTTGATATACTTACGTGTGTAGATTGACAACTTAAACGATTGAAAAAAATGTCTGTTGTTGCTGCCTACAACAACAACAACGTATACTGCTACTTGGTTATTTTACTATGCCCAGAATCATAATAAACAACGAAAAATTAACAAAAGACGGGTGTTCCCCAAATAACTCTCCCACATGCATATATTTACATGGATACAACAGTCTTGCCACTGTTGTCAAATAAAAGATGCTAAATGATCAAAAAAGGTGCAAAATGAAAACCAGGGTGCTAATTATTTCAAAGCTAAACATTCTTTTTGTATTCACAGAATTTCGTATTAAGCCCATTTTCGGTTTCATTAATGACCTAAATAGAGTGCAAAATGAGTGCATTTATTTTAAGAGTTTAATATACAGCCATGGACACTCAATTATCACAAATTTTCTCTAAATAACAAAAAGCTTAAGATATATATTCTCTTAAAAAACAAAGTTTTAACAAAGTTTCCAGTTGTCTGCAAATAAAAGCCACTCTTAATTATACATATGTCAGATTAAAGTAGACATAGATATGACAAATTTTATTTAAAAAATGTGAATTTTCTAAAATCCCCTAGCTCCTGTCCTCAAAAAAATGTGTCAAGTCCAAGAAAAGATGTCAAAGAAGCTTTTAAAGTGCAATCATGGCAACATAAGTACATTATGGTGTCCAAAACCCCGGCATATTTAAAAACCGGGTTTTGGTCATAAAAATCATACAATCTCTCGCAATCATACAAATCTCTCGCAACTTTTTATGAATAAGACGGTTAGTATATTTGTTATGCTATTTTATTGTATAAATAGTTCATTTAGCGTATGAGCGTATTTCGGGAAGCGACCGTAGTAACAAACTGGATTGGCATTTATTGAGCATAAAATTACGCTTTCCATCCTTGTTTACGTACTGCTGTAAATAATCACTTTATTTTGTCACACCAATCCATTTGTAAATATGTACAGTGGCCAACAAAAGTCAACATACAATGTCCATTCTTCATACCTGACGAGTCCAAATTTATTATGAGAAAAAGTAATATTTTGGTTTTATAAAACGAAATTAACCAACCGAACGAATCAACCAAATCTATAACGTAAATAAATAGAGTTTCATGGGTCAATTGGGGAAATTCCCTTAGCGATTTATTAAAGGAACATGTGGAGAATGAATATCCTAAATAAATAACTAAATTAATCCAAGTATATTTTTCGAATATTTATCGTTTGCAATTCGGGCGATTCGTTCGTTTTATGAAAACAGACAGTTCGTTTTGTTTGAAATCCGTGTTAATAATATACTTCCACAAAAAAACTGCAATTTAAACTTAAAAATTATTCACGAAAAGCGAAAAATGCATCGATATAAGTCTACATAGAACCATACCTTACGATATCACTGTGTCACAAATTTTCAACTAATTCTTGACCAAATGTATCGCGTACCTAATCCCGTTTAGTTCGCTAAATAAAAGTGAAAATGGTCAAAAGTATAACAGTTTTCGAGATATTGCAAAATTACCGTTATTTGTGTTTTTTAAAAAGATGATGTCACTTAAATGAAAATATCTTCGAAAATATACGACGGATTTTGTCGTTCTTTTTTTAATAAAAGATAATAGAATTACTGAAAAAACGGTGGGTCGTTTGTGAAAAACGACTGAGTTACAGTGGACCAAAGTTAAAATTTATTTGTATCTTATATTTTTTTTCAAACAAAACAATTAAAGATATTAATATTTTATAACTTAAGACGTTAGTTTATTTCACAACGAAAATTTTGCACCCAACAGGATCGAGATCGGTGTAAAATGGAAAAGTTGTAGTAGATTTAGTGAATTAACCCACTTTTCGATTTTTATCAAATCAAAGAACATACCCAAGTAAATATGCAGACTATGCAGTACTTTGAAGTAAATGTCAATTCCCAATTTCAATTTGTTTACTAAACATGTTGATTCACTTGAAACGTTTACTTCGTATTACGACTAAACTGAGCGCAAATTTATCTGCAAGAACAATACAAACAAGTTTTGCTATGCTTGTGGAGTTTATTGTTTTGCGCAGACATCAAATTTTTCAAACCAATTGCAAAATTAATTTTGTTTGTGTTTTAAAGTGAAGCCAGAGTAAACTTTGAAATCTTGGACCCCAAAACCCTTGTGCAATTCAAGCATAACTCGTTTAACTAAGTATGTAGATGTCGGGAGCAAAGTAAGAATACATATTTTGTGTTTAAAATATATGCCTTCCGAAGCTTAAGCTAATTTTCTATACCGCAAAAAAAGAAAAAAAATTCTCACTAGCGAGGGTGATCACGAGACAACCGTGATCGAGGTACCCGGAGTTGAAGATCCTGTAGACGATGAAAGTCCTGCACATAAATCTTCATCGCAGTAAGGCAGCATCTGCCAACCTCATTCTCCATCTTGCGAAGGGTGGAGCCGATGTGGCCCTGATACAAGAACCATGGAGGTCAATGATCGTATATGTGGTATCACGTACAATGGATACAGGACCTTCGACCTATCAACCCCAGATAGGCCAAGATCTTGCATACTCATTAAAAACAAATTTAATGCTCTTTTATTGCAGAATTTTAGTGATAGCGATACAACCGCCATCAGGCGGGACATCTGGCTAGTTTCATCGTACATGGCGCATGACCATACTGAATCGCCCCCTCCGAAGTGCGTAAGGGATAATGTATCGGAGACAAAAAAACGGAATTGTGGCGTCATTATAGGTGCCAATGCCAACGCGCACCACACAATATGGGCGAGTACCGGCACCAATGATCGAGCTGAGTCTGTTTTTAATTTCATTATAAGCGAAACCTTGACTATCCGTTATAGAGGCGAGGAACCGACCTTCATAACTTCGGTTTGGAGGGAAGTACTAGACCTAAATTTACTACTTGGCTAGGACTATGTAACTGTATCTGATTGGAGCGTACTTTCTGATCATAGATATCTACAGTTCCACATAAATATCTAACCTTTGAAAAAGGAAGTTTTTAAAAATTATAGGAAAACGGACTGGAACGCCTATCGTGGGCGCCTAAGGAAACTCTTAGGTAACCATCCGAATATTCTGACTAATGTGCCAGAGCTGGAAGAGCTAGTTGGCAAATTTACTGATGCGTGCAGGAACACGCTCAATGAATCCTGTAAGACCAGTGGTTATAATGCTGCCAAGGGTAACAAAAAACATCATTGGTGGAACGCTGAGCTTCAGGATCTAATATCGTCCATTTGACGGCTTTTCAACAAGGCAAAAAAGAGCGGCGACCAAAGGGATTAGAACGTTTAGAAGATTAGTCTTAATCTATATAAAGGTGAAATCAAGAAGGCCAAACGGAAATCCTGGCGAAACTTCTGTGAATCCATTGAGGGAACCAACCAGACTGCACGCTAAAAACCCACCGTGTGAGGGGTTCTTAATGAAAGACAATGGAACGTGACGACTACGTCCACATCTCTTGGTATTCTCCTGGATACCCACTTTCCCAACGGTAACAGGAATGCTGGTCATCAGCCAGAAGAGTTAGGCGGAAACTCACCTAGCATAGAAAAAGTTCGCTCAATAGTGAGAAGAAAGAGTCTGATATGGGCCATTAGATGCTTTAAGCCCTATGAATCAGCCGTACCTGACGGGATAATTCCCGCGCAACTACAGGAGGCACTATACCTATCTTGTAGTTGGTTGGAGGCATTCTTCAGGGGCTGCCTTATGCTGGGAGTCATTCCTAGCATTTGGAAGCAAACCAAAGTGGTTTCGTCCCGACAGCGGGCAAATGCTCTCATGTCAAACCAAAGGACTTTAGACCAATCAGTCTATCATCCTTTGTTCTTAAGACATTTGAAAGGTTACTGGACATTCCTGTTCGAAGTAATCTTCCGCAGAATCTACTATCGAGTTCTCAGCATGCCAATATCAAGGGCAGGTCAACTGAGACGGCTCTCCACTCTATAATAAGCATAATAGAAAACTCTCTTGAGAATAAGGTCTTCGCTCTGGGGACCTTCCTGGACATCGAGGGAGCCTTCAATAACATTCAACCTTCGGCGATTCTTAGGTCGTTACAGAATCTATGAGTCGGCAGCTTAGTGACACGCCTAATTGGGAAGCCTGTGGTGGATAGATCCGTCAAAGCTAAATGGGGTGGTGTTGCAATTGCTAGGAACGTTAACAGGGGGACACTGCAGGGGGGAGTTCTGTCTTCACTATTATGGTTAACTTCTGTCAATGAACTGCTTCTGGAATTTGACAGAGCCGACTGCCACGCCTTTCCCTATGCCGATGATATTGCAATCATCTGTATGGGTAGAAACCTCAGTTTACTTAGCATTCCTACAACCAGCCTACTTAGTCTGATTTCGAACTGGACCATTAAAAACAGACTATCACTTAACCCACCTAAAACCGAGCTTATCTCGGAAATATAAAATATTATAATTGACGGAAAAGGTCAAATATCTGGGAATATTTCTTGACAGAAAACTGTCTTGGAAACCGAATGTGGAGGAGAGGATGAAAGTGCGTCTGTTGCTCTTTACTGATGTAAAGGTCCGATAGGAAGCGCTGGGGGATCACTATGTGGATTTATACGGCAATAGTCAGACCAATACTTCTCTATGGTACCGTAGTTTGATGGAGGTCTGAATTCCTTGCTGAAAATTCAAATATCAGCACTGATTAGCGTTAGTGAGGCAATGCGCACGACGTCAGGCACTGTACTTAGTGCTATCCTTAACATCTGTACTCCTGATATCATGGCCGAATCGGCAGCCGCTATATCCCTGGTGAGACGCTGAATTACTACACCGGATCAACTCTATTCCCGTAAAAACGGACTACTGTATCCCCTACCTTCTACCAGCGACAAATCTAAGGACTTCTATTCCGAACAAGAATACCTGGGAAAAGTCACTGGAAGAGGACACCAGTAGTATCAGATTTTTCACGGATGGATCAAAGTTGGACGAGCAAGTTGGCTATGGTGTCCATTCACCGGACGTAAATGTAAATATCTCCTTTAAGTTGCCTGATCACTGTAGTGTATTTCAGGCGGAAATTACCGCCATAATAAAGGTTGCTGAACTACTGAAAAGTAGTGTCACAACCCTCCGGAGAATATGTATCTACACAGACAGCCAGGCTGCCATAAAATCCCTGGAAGCCATGTTTGCTTCGTCCCTGACGGTGAAAGAATGGCAAGAATCACTTAGGGTGATTGCAGAGTACTTTGACATCAGGCTCATCTGGGTACCGTGACACAGCGACATTCCAGGCAATTGCGTAGCGGATGCGCTAGCTAGACAGGGTACTACGTCACAGGTTCTTCCGGTAAAAGGTGTTAGTATGTCAATCTCTACCTGCCGTTTGCAGATCAGGCAGTGGACCTATAATATGTTCAAGGGCAAGTGGAGACTTACTTCAACTTGCAAACAAGCCAGGGTCCTCTGGCCACAGGTGGACAGGAAGAGGACTAGGTAACTACTTAACTTGCCGAGAGCCAGGTTATCCACAATGATAGGAACACTTACGGGACATTGTCTTGTAGGAAAACACGCCCTAAGTTTGGGACATAGAAACTCCACTCTCGATAGATGTTGCATGGAAGAGGACGAGGAAACGACGAAACAACTTCTCTTGGATTGTCCTGCTCTGGTAGGACTGAGAAGTAGGATATTCGGAACACATTTAGTTAGTACCGTAGCCCTACAGGATATTCCTGTAGGTCTTATAGACCAAAATTCATTGAAAGGGCAAATTGGCTAGACGTCTAGCAAATTGGCTAAACTGCAGGTATCACAATGGGCTTCTTTAGCCTAAGTGTGTTAGACAGCGTGCTGTCTTGCAGCCTTTTCAACCAACCATATTAACAGATGGTAGTTGACAGGAGCAGAGTTGATTTTTAATTAACCCCGAGGGAAGTGCTATAGAGGAAACTGCAGGTATCACAATGGGGTTCTTTAGCCTAAGTGTGTTAGACAGCGTGCTGTCTTGCAGCCTTTTCAACCAACCAACCAATATCCCCTTTGTTCAAACGCATCTGATTAAAGTGTTTTTTTGACGCCAGTGATTTCAAAAAGAAAAAACAATACTGCCTCTCACACAATACTGCCAACTCAATGAGTGGATCAGAGATTTGGAGTTAACGAAAAGTAAATCAGAGTTGGCATCAAGAATCAAGGAACGTAGTTTTTATATTAAAGCAGTCGTCACGAGAGTTTCGCCTGCTATTTTTTCAAAAAAATACAGAATTTGAAATAATTAGGAAATAATCACAAAAGGCGAAGCAATTCAACAGTTTTAAGCCTTATTTATTGAGTCTAAAATTTAACTTCGTGTATTTATTTAATTTGATAAAAATCAAAAAGTGGGTTAAATCACTAAATCCAGTTTCACTTTGTCATTTTTGCACCGATTTGGAAAATGTTCGTTTTGAAATGGACTAACGCCTTAAATTATAAAACATTCATGTTTAATTGTTTGGTTAGATAAAAATAGCACAATTGGAAAATCATAAATTTTTTTTGTGAAATTGAATGAAAACCTGTGAACCGACGTAAAAAACGGGGTTTAAATTTGTTCGAAATTTAAGGGTTTTAAAAAACCCTTCACACGGTTAATAGCTAAGAAAACTGGTTTCTGTTTTGGACACTCTACTGTCCATAGATAGTCGTCGAAAAATTAGTTTAGCGGGACCTAAAAAAACATGTTTAAGCCCGTGTTAGACTATTAATCCAAATGTAACGATTCGCGGATAGAGAAATGGAATAAAACTCTCTTCCATTTTACAAAAATCCATGGTAAAATTATTTATCGGGTAAACGCGTCAACCCAGCTGATTTCATTAAGCTTTCCATGGGTAAGCTGTCAAATTTGATTTTGTTTCTTTTTGTTTGTTAATAAAATTTAAAAAATTAAATTTTTATCATAGACTTTGTATCAAGGAAGACAATCTTATGAAA
Organism: Phaonia tiefii; assembly: GCA_963931995.1. NCBI lineage: Eukaryota > Metazoa > Arthropoda > Insecta > Diptera > Muscidae > Phaonia > Phaonia tiefii. The sequence goes on from OZ008371.1 coordinate 21,327,754, forward strand.
CTTTTCACATTTTATGTACATAGTGTGTTTCATTATTCAACTAATTTTGACAGCTTAACTACGGAATTTATAATGCAACTACCTAGTAGATAATTCTACCATGCACAAATCGTTCTATTATTCTGCTTGCGATTTACACCATCAGTTTTGCAGAATGCAAAATCATCTGCTATGTGGCAAAACAAAATACAAGAGTAATAAAATACAAATAGAATACAGAAAACAAATTGTGAACAAATCCCAAAAAAAGCTTTTATTGTCGTTTTCTTTGTTTTTGTTCTTTTCATTCAAAATGCAAACCTCATCGCATCATTTTTTGAACAAAATCAAAAATCGAGAGAAGTCTAACAGATTAACAAGGCCTTTAATGTTTTCGGACTCGGCAGGTAGCAGAAATGGGGATCGTATGTAGACTGTCGTCGGCCACTGTATGTAACAAAGTATTTGTATTCGCCGAATTATGACAAAAAGATTTTCTAATATTGATGGAAAATGTGCAGGTATACATGTGCCAATGCTACACATGTGTCATATTGATTGCCAAAAGTTGATAAGGAGTCGTTAACGAGACATTGTTCACGGAAAATCCCGTGAGTTATACTCGTAAATGTGTGTTTACTTATCCAAAATACAAATGCACATACATATGTATGTACTTAAGTTAGACTCCATTATCGTAATCCCTGATCTTTTAGCAGGTAGTCATTATTTCATGCTGTTTAGTATCGCATAGGAAACAAATAATGTTTTGAGTATTTGAAGATCAGCTAATACTAAAATGTTTACTATCTTTGATTTATCTTGATGTTTTTGGGTTGCCACATTGCGGTGGTTTTTTCTTCTCTACTTATACATCATTTTTGTTCAATAGTACTTTACGATGATATAACCATAACATATCCCACCCTAACTACAAACAGTTGTAATTCAAAATTTAAATTTTTTGCTTAAAAACAATAACCAAGGACCTGATCTATCCCTTATGAGTATATCAATAATTAAGAATTATCATACATATTCTACTCTACTGAAAATTTGTAAATTTAGGGTGGTATTCTAAAAGTCCCGAAAGTAAACGTAAACGCAAAAGCTAACGTGAACGCCAAAGTCAAAAAATAGTAGTTTATAATCACTTCGCGCTTGTGTTTGCAAAAACGATGTACAAGTAGACAGTCAAAATTTCTCTTCACTCAAACGCCAACAAAAACAACGTGTGAAACCCTAGCATTCTCTGTTCTCTCTCTTAGGGTCTTATCACATAACTCTGAGTGAGTGAATCTAACTCAGGCGCACACTCAGTCACTGGAGGTGAAAAATGGTATCACATAAATCACTCTGCGTTCGAGTTAGAAATTTGTCTACCGCCGTTACACAATGGACTGGCTTTGGGGTTTTCATACTATTTTGGGGAAACACGTGTTTCAGTGTCAACATTTTTAAACAAAACCCACATCATCTGTTGTTTGGTTCTTCCGTTAGGTTGAATTATACCCACATAAATCATTAATTTATAAATAGTTGCCAACTGTACACTCAAAACAATTTATGCTAAGAAATAGTATCAAATTGTATGCATATTTCTTTCAATATTTATTAATTTTACGAACCATCACTTGTATTTCTAATACATTCACATTAAATTTCCCAGCGTTGAATTATGACAGTAGATATGACGATTTAGTCACGGCTGCGTTAAACGCAATACAGTGATCCACCGCAGGTGATTACTTCTACGTTTTATGTGATTAAAAAAATAGAAAATGATGTGAGTGGCGTGAATCGTTTTAAGTGATAAGACCTTTACTCTCTTCATTGAATATTTCAATACACGATCACGATTTTGATAGTGTTATTGTGTATAACTATACAAATTCCAAGCATGTTGAAGTAAAATTACATAAACTACACAAAAAGCATGAAATAATCAAGATATGACGCGTGAGAGGAATGCCTTTGAGTGAATTTCTAGTACTTTTTGGTTCTCTTTTACTAGGGTTGGCAAATTGCGCCGGTTTTTTCTTCTCTACTTGTACATTCTTTTTGGCACTATCTGACAAAGCACAAAAAGGATGTACAAGTATAGAAGAAAAAACCGGTGATATAATGCGAGAGAGAAATTCGTTTGAGTGAATTGTTACCACATTTTGGTTCTCTTTCACGATTGTTACCAAAATGCGAACATCTTCTTGTCTAATTCTATGTCAAAATTTCTTTTCACTCAAATGCCAACAAACAAAACGTTTGAAACCCTAGCAATTATCTGCCCTCTCTCTTACTCTCTTCATTTAATATTTCAATACACGAGCGCTACTTCTTCGCTACTTCTCTCGCGTCAGAACTTGATTATTTCATACTTTTTACATTTATTTAAGCATGGTTGAAATTTGTATACACTTTCAACTAGTTGCTTTCAACTCAGAATTTTTCACTAATAAACATTTTAAAGTTGAAAGGCTGTTGCTTGCGATTTTCTCTTTCAACCAGCGTTTCATCCATAGACTAATATTATAGTAGACCCAATAGTTCTCCCACCAAATTTATGACATTTAGCCTGGTGTGATATTTACGTTTGATGTTGAAAAGAATTGCTTTACTTATACCAGATAGAGGCAATAGTTCAAAACAACGAACAAAATAACAACAACGGCATTTCGTTTTGTGTGTTAAAATTATTGTGTTTAATACAACACAAATGTATGCTAACAATAACAGTCAATTAAAAAGTTTAAGACATTTAAATTTCACAGTTTTTCACCAAAATGACATGAAAAATTAAAGCAAGAAGTTATTGTAATTCCACCTGATGTATGTCACTCTTCGTCAAACATCTCTCTATCACACCGACCGCATCACGAAGAGTGTGAAAGGAAACGTCAGATGAGCCAAATATTTTCTCTACTAAGATTTACTCTATGGTTTCAACCAGTTGTTCAACTGAACAACTGATTTGTAACATCTGTGTCAAATTCGTATGCTTTGTTTGGTGGAAAAGTAAATAAAGCGTGTGTATTTTTTAAAACAAAAACTAAAGTGCTTTTTTAAGTTAAATATATATATATATATATATATATAAAGTTGATCAACCTGTTGCGTGCAGCCTACGTCACAGCAGACAATTTTAACGAATTCTGACAAGCAGTATGTGTAAAAGCCTTTTAACCAAAAGTTGAAAGTGTAACGCCGGTGTTACGAAACCTGTTACTGACATATGCGGTTTATAGAATTGTCCAACCTAAATAAGCAATTGTATATTAGAAAAAGTTATCTTGAGTGAAATGTATCTAACTATAGAAATTCCAACCATATTTAAATAAAATTACATAAAGTATGTAAAAAGTATGAAATAATCTAGTTATGACGTGAGAATGAAATGCATTTGAGTGAATCGCGTCGACTTTTTTGGATCTCTTCTACTATGGTTGCCAAATTGCGGGGATTTTTTCTTCTCTGCCTGTACATACTTTTTGTTTATATCAAAAACGATGTACAGGATTCATTCCCTCGTCATAACTTGATTATTTCATACTTTTTAAATACTTTATGAAATTTTATTTAAATACGGTTGGAATTTCTATAGTTAGATATAATAACATCATCAGAAAACTGCTCGTGTATTGAAATATTCAACGAAGAGATAAAGAAAGATAGAGAAGAGAAACGACGCGCTTCACTCGTATTCTTTATTGGCGTTCCACTTCATGAGTAAATTTTCTTCTCTATACCATAGTTCGTTTATGTTTATATGAAAGAGGATAAAAAAAAGTTAGAGAACAAAATTTACTCACGCACTGTAATGCCAAGAACGAAAGCGAGTGAAACGTTTCGTTCTCTGCTCTTTCTCTTCGTTGAATATTGCAATACACAAAACCTTTTTTGATGACGGTATTGTATCTAACTATACAAATTTCAACCATGCTTAAATAAATGTAAAAAGTATGAAATAATCAAGTTCTGACGCGAGAGAAGTAGCGTTTGAGTGAAATGTGTCAACAATAACACTGTCAAAAAGCTGCTCGTGTATTGAAATATTAAATGAAGAGAGTAAGAGAGAGGGCAGATAATTTCTAGAGTGAAAAGAAATTTTGACCTAGAATTAGACAAGAAGATGTTCGCATTTTGGCAACAATCGTGAAAGAGAACCAAAATGTGGTTACAATTCACTCAAACGAATTTCTCTCTCGCGTTATATCGCCGGTTTTTTCTTCTATACTTGTACATCCTATTTGTGCTCTGCCAACCCTAGCAAAAGAGAACCAAAAATGTCGACGCGATTCACTCAAACGCATTTCTTTGCCGCGTCATATCTTGATTATTTCATAGTTTTCACATACTTTATGGAATTTTATTTCAACATGGTTGAAATTTCTATAGTTAGATACTGTAACATCATCAGAAAACTGCTCAAAAATTCAACGAAGAGAGTAAGAGAGAGAGAGAGACAGCAGAGAAACGACGCGCTTCACTCGTTTTCTTTGTTGGCATTCCACTCCATGAGTAAATTTTCTTCTCTATACCATAGTTGCTTTATGATGGTGCAGTCCCAAAACATTCCCACCAAAGACGATCAAGAAGTGGACAACCAATCGTAGTGCACAATATGGTAAGCCTCGTAAAAGAGAAGCAGAAAGTCAACATAATTAACTCGTGTACTTTTCTCTCCCGCATCATATCTTGTTTATTTCATACTGTTTACATGCTTCATGTAAGTTTACTTTGGGTGGTATTCCACAAGTCGTGAATCAGTCACTACGCGTTACTTTTGTCCTATTGGTAGTTTATAAAACGTCACAGCCGTTCGGTGACTACCTGCGTTGAGTTACGTTATTTTATGAGTAGCTTATAAAACGCAGCGTAACGTTTTTGACACTTCAGCTGTTAAATGGAACACGCCACAGTTCTTCGCGTTGGTTGAAGAAATTACAAATTTAAGGTAAAATGTCGATCGAGGATGGACAGATGGAAGTTTTTTGCATTTCATTGCTTATATGTAGTTGCCAATTTGGCTGAAATGCAATCGACGGATGAGCTCAAATGTTTATAAAAAATAATTCAAAATTATATAAGTTAAAATAAATAATGCGTTGTTAAACTATTATAATTATATTTAGAAAACTATAGACATCAGTTGACGTTGATATTAATAAACAAAAGAACCAATACGTTTTAAGTACCGCCAAGTGGCGTGTGTTTTTGAAAAGACAACTAATTTAATATACTTATAGATGGGAAAATTTATTCGACATTGCAACCAAAAATGACAGGTTTTTTACACATTTTATGTGAATATTGTTGGAATTTGAAGTATTATAAATAATAGCAATCTTAAAATCAGTAGATCTATTGAAATAGAGCTACATTTTTAATCTTTTTCATTCTGCTCATTTCACTCAAGATAACTTTTTCTAATCTACAATTGTTTATTGTGGTTGGGCAACTCTATAAACCACAAATGTCAGTGAATGCTTTCGTAAGCGAACGCAAACAAAGACGATTTACAATTAGACGACCAGAAGATGTGCGCAACTTGGCAACCCTGGTAAAAGAGAACCAAAAAGTGTTAGGAGTACACTCAAACGCATTTCTCTCTCGCGTCATATCTTGTTTATTTCATACTTTTTGCATAGTTTATGTAATTTTCCTTCAACATGGTTGGAATTTGTATAGTTATATACAATAACACTATCAAAAATCTGCTCGTTTATTGAAATATTCAATGAAGAGAGTAAGAGAGAGAGTAGAGAAGTACTAGGGTTTCACTCGTTTTGTTTGTTGGTATTTGAGTGAAGAGAAATTTTGACTGTCTATTTGTACATCGTTTTTGACGCAAACGTGAAGTGATGTATAAACTGCAATTTTTTGACTTCGGCGTTCGCGTTGCGTTAACTTTCGGGACTTTTAGAATACTACCCTTAAGAGTCCAAACATAATCAAACACGCTACAGACGACTACGTTTTTTATACATAGGTTTCTTATGGCATAGAAAAATCGACACGAAAATCCGTTGCTGCTGAAAATCCGTTCCGCTAGAATAGAATCTTTTCTAATTTTTTTGGCGGCTTGACACAAAAAAAGGGATAAAAATGATTTATTGTTAAACACAATACAATTAGAGTGTATGCAAAATTGTTAAAAGCTGTAAAAACAATTTAAATTTTACACATCAATAATATGTTTCCAAACTTTCAAACAAATTCCAGAAAAGAGCCGCAACTATACACGACGCAGAGAAAAAAATAAACTGAAGTCGCGAGATGTTCTCTCTCCGATTTCGTTTAGACGCTGGGGATCTTTTTCGTCGTCGTCTGAAGCGTGTCTGGTTCTGTTTTGACTCGTAAACTTTAATGGAATTTGTATAGTTATATACAATAAATTATAAAAATCATACCGTATACTGCTCTGATCTACACCAAAATTTCACCAGCGACAAAGCCTTCTGCGCTGTGTTCAATACGTTAGTCTTTTTACGGTGCCGGGTCCAACTTCTTGACATATAAGCCTTTGAAGCTTGAGTATATAGTCGCTCATAACTCATGTATTTATTATCCGACCTGCTTAAAATGGGTATCATTACAAAGCCCATTTGAAACTCTATAACTCTGTCTATAAATATATTTCCTCTAATTAACCCATTGGGGGCTATTTAAAAAAAAAGGGGTTTTAACCTCACTTTTTTCCTTTAAAATTTACTATTTTCAAAAAAATCCTTAGTGAATTAATTTTTTTACCAGACTCCGATAATAGGTTAGGCTTTAACCTTTTTTTAAGTATAATACTTCCCTTTAACCCTTCAAAGACCAGACATATTTAAGAAAATTTAAAAATTATTTTAAAAAAATAGCGTGATTTTTCTGATTTTGCCACACATCGACTTAAGGTACAGAGGGAATTTTAACCCCCTTGCTTGAGCACGGCCTGACGACTAGGTGGACTATAAATTTAACAATTTCCTAAAATTTATTTTCATTTTCATTTCGACGTTACGGAGATTGTACTCGAGCCGAACATGTTACCTATCTCAGCTTTGAAGGGTCATAACTCAGAAAATATGGGCCTCCGGGCAAATGTTTTGATTTTTTAATTTAAAAATAAATTACCCGTAAAATAGAGTTGCTCTCAAAAAACATTTCTATAAAAAATTTTTTAATAAAAATCTTAAAAATGAGAGAAAAACTTAAATAACTTTTTTCGACTTTAATATCTCCGGTCTTTGAAGGGTTATTGTTGAGTATTATACCTTAAACAAAAGACTGATGACTTACCTATTATCAGACTGTAGTAAAAATATATGTACACTAGGGCATTTTTCTAAAAAAATACATTTTTATCAAAAAAGTGAGGTTTAGAAATCTTCTTTTTTTCACCAGCCCCCAATGGGTTAATAAAAAGAAATATATTTCTACACAGAGTTATAGAGTTTCAAAAGGGCTTTGTAATGATACCCATTTTACCCAGATCGGATAGTAAATACCTGAGATATGAGCGACTATATACTCAAGCTTTGGAGGCCTATATTTCGGAAAATATGGACTTGCACCGAAAATTTTTTTTTGTTATCAGCGTTTAATGCCCTAGCAGGTAACAAAAAATGAAAAAAATTGGGCCATGGGCTCTAAAGTGAATTTGTTCCCTAAAATATTCGATGAAGAGAGAACAGAGAAACGCAACCTCGTTTTCTTTGTTGGCTTATAAACGGAGAAACTTTGACTGTCTACTTTCGTACATTGCTTTTGGTGACACCACCCTACGCACAAAATAATGGTAAAATAAGTAAGGTAAACTCGTTGGAACAGCTGATTTGAACATTTTCTTTCTTATGTCAAATTCACATGTATTTTGTTTTTGTACCTTTATACACTCATGTAGAAAATTTGACAGATCATGGACACCAAACAAATATAAAATGCCTGTTTTTGTTGCAACAATTCCTACTGCGTTTACCTTACTTCACAAAATTGTGAAATTCTTTTGGTGGTGGAAACCGAACGAGTTTAGGAAAGCACAGCAACGGGATTTTTTGACGGCATCATCGAGCAGCCAAATTGCATTCATTCCATCAGGGAACACTTCGAAGAACAGAGTGGCGAACATTGTCCAAAGGCGAGATAACCAATGTTTGGAGAACACTGAAACGCGTCGCATCAACACAACGCATCGCAACAACGTTGATTCGTGTTTTCCCAGAAGACCAGGAATATTGACTTATCTCGTCTCGAATTAACCACCGGGAAGATAAGAACCGGCCAAACTAAGTAATGAGAACTTAGTGACACGTGCAGAGTTAGTAACGTTAATTTATTTTGCCCACTGAAGGAGGCACCTATCCGTTGAGAGGTCGAGTGTTAGCTGTTGAAAGGCGAACCGGCCGGAAAACTTGTCGGAAGACCACGGGGTAACTCAGATTAACTACTAGTAGGTCGCAGATCCGTCGGCCATAACTCCTTTAGCCTCATAGGCAATAAGGCCACCGACATCAGTACCACGAGCCTCGGAGTTAGCAGTCACATCAGGGTTACGGGTAGCCTCAATTTCAATGACAACTTCAGACATGGCGTCATTATGGCGCAGAATGGGGTTGTTGCGAGATCTAAACCTGGTATGTAATTTAATGTTCGACTGTAATTTGATGTTAAAAGAAGAAATGAAATAATAAAACTGGAAAAAATACCAACTTTTTGTTAAAACTTGTAAAATATTGATCTTTTTTACGCATGGGACCATGGTACAATATATGTACATATATATGTAAAACATGTGATATTTTGCTTCAGCTGTCAAACTCACATATTTTGTTGTGAGTCAAACTATGATAACAATACTGGTGGTAGACGGTGTTGCTGTAGCTGAGAAAAAATTTATTTACTGCAATATACACAAAAATTATTCACGAAAAACATGCGTTGACGAAAGTCTACATACGGCCTCGAAACTAACATAAGCAACTTGATTTAATAATGACAATTTATTCAGATTATTAAATCTAGAATTTGGTTGGCACACCATGGGCATCTTTAACTGCTTGCAATCATCTGGGCATTGAAACAACAAAACTTTTCAACTCAGTATTCGTTTTGAAGCTTTGGAGCACTAGTAGTCCCACGTTGTTTGACTTACGTTCAATAAGCTCCAAAACGTGCTAAATGACATTTAAGTCTCGGATTTAAAGTGAAGTGTACTATTTTCGTTGGGCATAATAAATTATGGGCGGTGTGTTTTGGTTTGTTTTCTTCGGGGAAAATCCAAATATAACGAATATATAAAATAAGTCTAATTTATATAGGCAACAATTCATTTTACTCGTAATAAGTACCAGATTTCCCAATCCTGATACACCGCCGGCACCCCAAACCTACACGCTGCCCTCAACATGTTTGACTGTAGGATCTACGACTTTCGGATTCATTGCTGTGGTAAATTTAATACAAACTTTGATTCCCCCTTTATTTTCAAATTAATTATTTTTAGTCTCATCCGTAATCAATACTCGTTTCCAGAAATCAGTGTCTTTTTGGATATGCTTTTGGGAAAATTCCAAGCGAATTTGTGTCTTTTTTCGGCGTGTAAGGGGTTTTTTCGTTGAGTTATGCTATGGAAACTATCATTATTCAAAGTTCCTTGAATTATTCGTGAATGCACAATAGTATCTTATTCTATTTACCAACCCTTGGGCCCAATTTGGGGAATTCACTTTCAGATTGTTGTCCATTTCTCCTAAAGTAAAGTAGGCATCTCTGGCATTTAAATTCTTTGGGCGCCCTCTGTGGGATTTGTTGTCAACAGTACAGGTGTTTTTAAATTTATTTGATATTGTCTGCTGTTGATTTTCTTAAATTTAACAGTTTTGATATTTAACCAAAGGTTTTCTATATTTCGCAACTTAGTGTCGCACAAAACTTTAAATTTCTTTTCGACGAGCCACTTTCACAATTATGTAATTATTTTTTGAATCTAACCAAACTCCAACTAAACACAATTTGATCCAAGGCTGCTCAAGAAGTTTGGGGTATAAGAACTGCTGATTTGTTTTTTTTTTCATCAAAGACTGTCAAATTCTGTTTACCTTGGCTTTGTGTCCGTTGTTCGTAGTATGTTGATCTTGACATAAACTACACACCAAACAAAAACAGAATGCTGGTTGTTGTTGTCTTGTTGTAATTTTTGTAGTATTGTTTTTACCTTTTCAAGCTGCCTTGATTGGGTCCCAATGCAAATCACAATAGTAAAATTCAGCCAACGGGACTTCTCTAACCATTCAGCAGCGCACAAAATCATAAGGTATGTAGACTTTTGTCAATGCTTTTTTTTGTTTTTCGTAAATATTTTTTAAAGTTTGTATTCAAGTACAATTTTTTGTGATATTATATTATTAAAAAAAAGTTTCAAAGAAATCTGCATCATTAGCTTTCTCCATAATGTATTATTATTCGTCTGGCAGGAAGTATCAGGACCGTATGTTGACTTTTGTCGACCACTGTACATATTATTGCACCGTGGTTGTGTCAAACAATAAATGTAAACAAACACATACAAAAACAAAATACTTGCGAACTTAACAGTTCGAAAGTGGTTAGCAATGTAAACAAAGCAAATCAGCTGTACTTCACTTACGTTGGGTCAAATCCAACAGATACGTATACAAACAATAAAGGTAAACAAACACATCCAAAAACAAAATACATGTGAAATTGACAGTTCGGAAGTGGTTTGCAATGTAAACAAAACAAATCAGCTGGGCTTATGCGTTCACCATATATGAATCCATCGTGTAGTAGAGGTTAACGCATTAGAACTGCTGATTTTGCTTTCTTATGACTATCTGTCAAATTCAGTGTATTTTGTTATTGTACTTTTTTGTTTACTTGAATTTAACATTTAGAGTCATAGAACAAAAACAAAATCCCTGTTGTTGTTGACCACAACAACAACAAATCCTACTGCGTTAACCTCTACTCATGGTAAAATTATCTATCGGGTAAACGCGTCAGCCCAGCTGATTGGTGGTTTTTTCATCTTTTCCGTCAGTAAGCTGTCAAATTCGATTTTGTTTCTCTTTGTTTGTTAATAAAATTCAAAGAATTTCAATCAAAATGCAATTTAATAGCATAGACTTTGTATCAAGTAAGACAATCTTATAAAATTTTTCACATTTTGTGTACATAGTGGTTTTCATTGTTCAGCTAATTTTGACAGCTTAACGACGGAATTGCTAATGCGACTACCTAATAGATAATTCTACCATGCCTCTACTAGATCAGCCTTCCTATCGGGTAAACGCGTCAGGCCAGCTGATTAGTGGTTTTTCTTCTTTTCTGTGGGGAAGCTATTAAATTTGATTTTGTTTCTTTTTGATTGTTAATAAAATTTAAAGAATTTCAATCAAAGTACACAAAAATTGAAAAATTTTAAAAGCTTTTCTTACTTGGTACAAAGTCTATGCTATTAAATTGCATTTTGATTGAAATTCTTTGAATTTTATTTGAATCAAATTTGACAGCTACCCACGGAAAATATGAAAAAAACCCAAATCGGCTGGGCTGACGCGTTTACCCGATAGATAATTTTACCATGCACGAATTCATCATGGCGGACACAATGCGAAATTGTGGAGAACATAATTTTTTAGCTTTGAAATATTTAGCACCCTTTTTTGATCATTCAGCATCTTTTTTTAACTTCTGGCAACACTGGTTCTTGGGGCCCCGTCGCACCGGGTTTTGTTGATATCAAAGTTGATTGTTTTGTTTAATTAAACTTGATTAAATGATTCACAATATTTAATGAAACCAATGTTAGTTTTGTTGATGACCCCTTCGAAAAGGGTTTTACTTGAAAGGAAATATTTGGTGTTTTCATGTTCTTTGTAGAGGTACATATGTAAGTATGTAGCTGGCATATCTACCATGCCCCAAAGGTTCTTTAGCATTTCGGGCTTATGATTAAGTGATAAAATATCACTTGTGTTCGGTATAATCAACAAGCGATTGATAAGAATATTCATAATCTGTTGTTATATTGCATTGGGTATAAACAATTGCATATATATAAATATGGATGTACATATGTATTACTGACGTAAAGGCAACACCGCACCACATTCATATATAATACGTGAATTCATGCTCTTTCGGTGCTGACTCAATTCAATTGTTTTCTCATTTCAGTTGTTTTCCTTAGCTTAAAGTGTTCAGTGCTCCTTCAGTTATTGATCATCGCAAAATATAACGACCACAAGTAAATTGTTAAGAGAGAAAGTGGCGTTGGCTCCAGTTGAACGAGTATGAAACCATTTGCTAGTGGAGGCGGAGGCGGTGTCGGTAGTCCCGGCTGTGGCCAATTGATTACTGGCAGTATCAATAAAGTTTTTGGCAATCGTGAACCATGGCAGGTGGCTACTTTAACTGCAACAGCAGTTTTGGGTTCGGTATGGCTGTGGAGCGTTATCAATCAGGATGAAAGTAAGTATATACAATATGTACATATGTATGTATGTATGTTTGTTGATGGTGGGCTACAGGTGGGGCAAGGTACAAACCATTTCATGTGCTCCCCTAAAAAACCAAAAATTATTGAATGGGTTTGATGTGATTTATGTAATACGTACATGACTTTTGTACGTCAAATCCAGCTAACACCCGCTTCTTCAGGAAATACTTGTTTGGAAGTTGGTTTCTACAAAAAAAAAAACATATTTTAAGATTTGTTAAACAATTTCTATTTTGAAACCAAAGCTTTCAAATAGCAATTCACACAATGGAATATTTGCAACAACATGAACTTAAATCTCCTCCGATCCCAAATGTATAACATAGCGTATACATATGTATATACATAATACAAACTAAAGATACTATATCTCAAACAATGAAAAATAATATGTTTCTGTTATCTTCAGAGCTAGTTATATCAGTAGTTTCAATGTTTATTTATCATATTATTATTTATATTCATTTCTTGCATTGGTAACATAAAAAAGCCAGTAAGGTCAAACGATTACACAGGGTTACATATTTGTGGTCACAAGGCATAACAGCAAAACTCGAGTAATGTTCAAATAAAATTTTTCGAGAATCGAGCTGTAATATATCGCTGCACACTATATCAATTTTTGTGAATAATCCAATTTGTAGTGTCAAAGATATTGGATAAGATTTATTAGCAAAGCTCGATCAGTCACTACATTACAAATGAAATTTGAACCTTAAAAACGCTCTCCTAAAAAGTTGCAAAAATAGACATATGCTCAAGTAATCCATTTATATTTATCTCTATAAAGTTACATCATGTTTTAAAGTTAGCATATTTTAATACAATGTTTCAATCAGGTTTTTTTTTGTGATTTTTTATGCAGCTTATAATGAATTAAAGAATATTTTATATTTCTTAAAAATATGTATATATTTTTTAATATTTCTTATAATTTTTGTTTAAATATATTACTTTTGCTTGCAGCAAACGTGTGCACTTTTTCTCCAAGATTTGGTACAGGCAGAGAATACACTTTCACTAGTAGCTTTCGAGGAAATTTAAGATTGGATCAGTCTTTTCAGAAATTTAAAATGGGGATATGAACCTTTGAAGTGTGCTATGTGATTATTAATTTGTTGGTCTACATCATCCCCTTCTTGACTTAATTTGTCTTAAAACTCCGAAAAAGGTCTCATGATTTCGAGGAGATTGACACGTTATGTTTTGCCCAGAATCGTGTTGAACAACATTAAGCATTGTACTAACTGTACTCGTACCCTTATCGCGTTTTTCGTAGTCATGCAACTTAATTTCCTAAATGGATTGTTGAAAAGTAGTGCTCAACATACTAGAGCTTATATAAACTCAATTTTCTGAATTTCGGGATTTTTAGGAATACTGGGATTTATCGGCATTCTTCGGGAATGACGGGAACCCCGATCGAGACCAGTGCTGATACCACCAATCCCAGGTTTTTTCAAGCCTATCACGATCCCGCCCTCCCGTAGGTGCACCTCTAGTCCTGAGCACATTGCAATCAAAATCTCATGTTTGGAGATTTCGTTTAACCAAACATTTGTTACAATACAATCAGGGCAGGACGTCTTTTTTCTGGAAATTTGAAGTTATTCATCGATATGTATTCTTTATTCAATCAGTCAACATAAATAAAAGTTCAAACATTGCGTGTAATAATCAAAAGATATCTATATTTTTATGAATCTAAAAACCATCGAATAGTAGCCATTTGTTTCTTTCATTTAATTGATTTAACTAATGTCACACAACAATTGGCATTGACTGACCAAGATCCATAAACTTGTCAAACAAAATTTGTTCCTCCACCTGGTGACATGTGCATTTTTATTTTCTTTACATTTTTAATGAAAGTGATTGACTCCCTAACCCTCATGGTAAAATTATCTATCAGGTAAACGCGTCAGCGCAGCTGATTTGTGGTGTTTTCATCTTTTTCGTGGGTAAAATTGTCAAATTTGATTCTCATTCGCTTTGTATGCTAATAAAATTCAACGAATTTCTATCAAGATGCAATTTATAGCATAGACTTTGTATTAAGTAAGACAAGCTTATTAAGTTTTCACATGTTGTGTACATAGTGTTTTTTATTATTCAGATGATTTTGTTAGTCTATTTCGTTGCATAAAAAATAACGAAAATTTCGCTCACTTTTCATTTCCTTGGTATTCAGCTCTTTGCGAAAATTTCGCAGGCAAAATCAATTACAGGGTTGTTACACCAAAGTTATTTCGTATGAAAACAAACAATTGTTTGGGACCGGAATTGACTTGTCGATAATTTTAACAAGCATAAAGGCGGCTACACACCTGCAGGCAGAACTGTCCGGCCGGCCTGTTCAGGCCACCTGTTCAGGCCACCTGTTCAATTATACCGGAGCGCCATAGCATATACACACGCTCCGGTATTGACGTGAGGCACATCAGTTTTTGTGTTTTCGTCGTGCAGTAAACATGGTATCTACGAACTTTTTTAAGAAAAGTAACTTCTTAAGAATCAGTGAGTATAAAACTATAAAGCGCACAGCTCACTGGTTGTGAGAAGCTCTCCCAAATTCCTTCATGGAATGTAATGGGAAACCATTTATTTTTTTTAACTTCTTAAGAAAATTTACTTTTTTTAAATTATTCAATGCTAAATACTTAAATAAAAAATAAATGGTTTCCCATTACATCCCATGAAGGGGCCGGGGAGAACTTCTCACAATCACTGAGCTGTGCGCTTTCCAGTTTTCACTCACTGATTGGGACCTACAGTTTTACACCGATTCCGAATGGTATTTTGAGAAGCTTTATCAAGGCCGTTATCGTTATCTAGCCATGAAAAAGCTTCTCAAATTACCGTTCGGAATCGGTGTAAAACTGTAGGTCCCAATCAGTGAGTGAAAACTGGAAAGCGCACAGCTCAGTGATTGTGAGAAGTTCTCCCCAGTCCCTTCATGGGATGTAATGGGAAACCATTTATTTATTTATTTATATACTCGATAGTGTCGCCGTTACTATGCGAGGTGACCGCCGCCGAAAGAAATTTTTTTGAAGGTGGTCAGAGCAGGGTTCGAACCCAGGATCTCATGTACAAGAGCCGCGCACACTAACCATTGCACCACCGACGGCCGCTAAAAATAAATACTTATTAATTATAAATAAAAAAATAATTCGTCTAAGTATACAAAGCGTGACAGCGTCAGTGAATCAGGGATGAGGGTAAATATATATTAAGATACTCACCTCAAATTCTGTTCCTTCGCCTTCGCTGTCAATGTTTGAACGAGAGCTCCGAGGTTCGCATTGGTCGTTTAAAAAAGTCAAGAGATTGAAGTACAACAGTCTAGGTATATATAGCTCATCTGTACCCGACCACGACTTCGATGAAGATTCTACTTTTTTTTACCTCTTTCTGATAACTGCTACGGATGGCCGATGCTTTGGTTCAACTAATTATGCAATTGGAATCTTCGAAAGTGGAAGGACGTGCAAATAAAAGCAGCTCAAACTGCATTTTCAACTAGATCAATAATTAAAGACCTTTATATAATTTTTTATAACTATCTACTATTTCATCTTGTTCTCCTAATCATTATTTAAAAAAAAAAACATTTTTCGCTTAAAATGTCTTTTCAACAAGCGAAATATATCTTAAAAGTTAAAATATACACAAAGTTTCATGTTTTATTTGCGTTAAGTCATTTTTAAATAACAATTTTAACAAAAAAATTTCCAGTGGAAATTTAAGTAACGTAACGTCACGTCAGATACTAAGGTAAATAAAAAAAAAAACTTAGAAAACAATTTTAAATTTTATAACTTGGAAAAGAAACTTATATTGATTTAAATGCTACTAAAAAAAGTCTTGCCAAATTCGCAGAGTTTTGAAATTTTGTAATCCAAGTCAA
The DNA here is from genome assembly GCA_963931995.1 of Phaonia tiefii. Classification (NCBI taxonomy): domain Eukaryota; kingdom Metazoa; phylum Arthropoda; class Insecta; order Diptera; family Muscidae; genus Phaonia; species Phaonia tiefii. The sequence continues at coordinate 21,344,145 of OZ008371.1, forward strand.
ACACCCACTTCTGTGTTTTGTAACGTCACGCCAGCTCATATTTTTGCTTCTATTTTTGAATACTCCGTGTCGATTGTTCTCAATTTCTTTAATGAATAAAGTTTTACTTAATTACTACGGAAATATAAAAAAAGCTTTTTAAAAATATAACTTTTTCATATTTTTTCGTACAAATGTCACGTAACGTCAAAATGGAAATGCCCATATGCGGCCTGTCTTTTCCCACGTTCGTGATATTCCTTGCTTTTTATATTCCACGAACAAGGTTCACTGCGATATATGTCAATAAATTCTACCAGGCACTGTTTAGACATTTTAAACGAAACACGTCTGCGCTCATGTAAATTTCAGGCCGCCAAATAGGCGGCCTGAATTTGCAAATCTATTGAATTTTCGATTGTTCTCCGTCCGTCTGGTCAGGCTAAAATAACTGACAACTTTATCATACACACGTTCAGGTATAATTGAACAGGTGGCCTGAACAGGCCGGCCGGACAGTTGTGCCTGCACGTGTGTAGCCGCCTTAAGTAACACCACATGCGTTGTAAATAAAATGGAGTGCGTAGAGGGATTATAAATGAAATATTTACAAGGTAAATCAAAGATATGTAGATGATAACTCTTCGCAACAAAATTTTCCGTTTAGAGATACTTATATGGAAAATGTTCTCACGAAAATTTGGCTAGAACTGAATACGGGGCTTTAACCACGGAATTTCTAATGCACCTACCTAATAGATAATTTTACCATGTTAACCCTCATTAGAACGGTCCTTGACTGTAAGAAGGTGATAAACGATTACTCTATGCACGGCAGACTCAACATCATCTGGGTGCCGGGGCACAGCGGAGTATTCGGCAACGAGAGAGCGAACCTCCTGACAACGAAAGCCAGGGAACTCCAGACACGGTGAGCCTAGATGGAGCGAAAACCTTTGGGGTGACGAAGGCTGAGTTAAGTAAATGGGCGGAGTCGGCACATATAGCGCAGTGGAACCGGGAATCAGTAGGCAGGATGACAAAGATCCTATGGAGAGACCCAGATGGATTGAGGACAAAAGGTTTACTGAAACTGGGAAAATCCGAAATCAGCAAAATGATGGGAGTCTTAACGGGGCATTCGGGATTACGGGCTTACGTGAGTGCAGGGCATGAATGGAGGACAATGAGACGATGGATCACTTCTTATGCCACTGCCCGGCCTTCACACAAGCTAGATCCAGATATCTTTCGGATAGTACGATACCGGACATGACCAAACTTGTGGGTATGGACTGGAACAAACTAAGGAATTTCGTGAATAGAACCGAATTCCTATAAGGAATATAGTGAAGTAGTAGGATAAACTTAGAGCGCACAACAGGTCGAATTTAGCGGCTTAAGTGTATGTCTTACTGACATAGGAAGGTTTAGAGTGCTCCTTCTGTACACTCAACACCGCACCCCTCTTTTCAAACTAACTAACTAAACCTCATTAGCTTTGTGAGTTCTGGTTTCTCTAGATTTGGAGAAAGCGATAAGTATATGGATGAGTTCGAACAAGCTTATGGCCAGATTTTCAGACAGTGGTGATCTTCGTTTCTTAGTTAAATTGTGGTTAAACATCGAATTGTGTTTTTTAGTCATTGTTTAACTATGATTTAATCACCCAATGTTGGTTGGTTAACCTATAGTGAGAACCATATTATTTTGACAATCAAATTACTGAGTGTCAAAGGGAGAAATGAAGATTGTATAAAATACATGTTCCAGATTTGCGTATTTGTACACGTACGTTGAATCTAGATCGTTAAATTGTTGCGCCTATATAGTTTTTTACATTTTTACATTGTATATTTTTTACATTGACTTCGATTTTATGCATCTATTTCTAATTTTACATAATTCCATTTTGTTTGTTCCCCTTTGTTGTTTTGGTATTTAGCCAAAACACACGTTTTTTCCAATAAGAATAAAAGGGTTGCCATATTAGTTGACAATATGGCGACTTACATTAACTCACCACTGAAAAACTAAATGCAAAGTTAACCTCTAATGGCCAGTTTTTAAGTGGGTAGTTAACTATCGGATTACTTAATCTTAATTCTAAGTTAATTAGAGGTTAACTTTGCATTTTGTTTTTCAGTGGTGAGTTAATGTAAGTCGCCATATTGTCAACTAATATGGTAACCCTTGTATTCTTATTGGAAAAACTTCTTATGTAAAATAAGAAATAGATGCATAAAATCGAAGTCATTTTAACAAAAATGTGTAAAAAACTATATAGGCGCAACAATTTAACGATTTAGACTCAAGGTATGTGTAATCTGGACCATGTATTTTATACAATCTTCATATCTCCCTTTGACACTCAGTAATTTGATTGTCAAAATAATATGGTTCTCACTATAAGTTAACCAACCAACATTGGGTGGTTAAATCATAGTTAAACAATGACTAAAAAACACAATTCGATGTTTAACTACAATTTAACAAAGAAACGAAGATCACCACTGACTGAAAAACTGGCCATAATTAACTTAGAATTAAGATTAAGTAATCCGATAGTTTACTACCCACTTAAAAGCTGGCCATAAAGTGTAAATGCTTCGAAGAACAAGGTACTGTTGTTTTCATCATCTACTGTTAATGATTTTCACTTGGAGTATGACAATATTCCTATTGATTTTGTGCATAACGTAATCTTCGATTTGCACATCCTGATGGTGCCATTAGTCGCACCAATTTTGCGCCTCGCCGCGCAATTATACAATACTGATTTAATATTTCCGCGGAACATAAAGGAGAAACGTGTACATGCGCTTATTATGCGTAACATATTATACTGCTTAGAGATTTTTTGTAATTTATTTGAATTGGCCGAAAGGCTTAAAATTACAAGTCAGAGTAAATAAATAAATAATCATTCATCTACAATATAAAAGATCACAATATAAAAGATCTACATTATAAAAGATCACAGGCTATCGTTTATTAATCAATCGTTGAAAAATATTCTGTCAAAAACCTGCCTAAATCAGTGTAGGTCTCAATCGGTAAATCTAACAACTGAAATCACAAATGGGATGTACAGGAGAAAATACATTAGTTTATGTTATGACAACATACACCCAGCGAAATAAATATAAAGGCAACAGCATGTTTTGTTTTTTCCAAATATTGAGATGAATTTTCAAGTTGTTATTTTATATTGTATTAGGCCTTTGAAAATAGAATATTTTTCACTAAAAATACCTTGACTATAACTTCTTCAAAGCGAATCAACAAAAATAAACTAAATACTAGTGCGAAATATTTATAAAGGCAAAAGGTTTATTTAAATATTTTAACAAGTTTCGTAAGACGTATGATCTCCATAAACGCCGATAACTTCTACTAAACGTCTTGGCATTGAGTTTATCAGCGAAGAAATATGCGCAGGATCAGTTATCTCCCATTTTCTTGAATTGCTACTCTTCTACAATTCACATTCTTCAACTGGCGACGGGGTGGTAAACTTGGGTAGGTAAAATAGACCAGTGGTTCTCGATCGGATAAAGATCGGTCCTAAGTGCAGGTCAGTCAAGAGTTGGTATTATTTATGGACTCCAGAAATTTTGGAGTTTTCTGAGACCGATGTACTGCTGCGTTGTCCTGCTGGATGATAAATTCTGGGACACAAATTTCCTCTCCAGAATTAACTAAGACGACATCAAATAGTCGAATATAATACACAGAGTCCATTTTTGTCAAAATTAGACATATTGGCGTGGTTCCTCTATAATTCATACCTGCCCAAACCGTAAGGGACCCATCGCCAAAATTTCGCCGCTGACGCATAATTTTGGAAAAATCTCTGGAACGCAAAGATTGGTTCGATCCATCAGGTCCATCCAAATTTAATATTTTTCATCGGCAAATATCACTCCTGATTCAAAAATCTGTATATTTAGCGAACAGTTTCAAGTCGCGTTTCATTATTTGTTGAATACGACCCAATCCTGCTCCCAAGCTCAATTCAGCAATAATTTCCTTATCACTGAAGTTTTCTTTAACAGCAACCCTTTTGATCTCTCTTTTGGCGCTGCCACTGATCAGTGGCATTCTTCCTGGTCGTTTTGTGTTTCATCTTCCATCCTATTTTATAAAATTGTCGGTGGCACAGCTAGATCTTTTCAGTCGCATCGAAATTTCCCGAATTTCCCGCCCTTCATCATGATAATATTTAAATTTTCCCCTTTCGTCTTTACTTAGCTACTTTCCACCTAGTATTCTATATAAATTGATTTTATTTTAATTTGACCGACGTTAATTTTAGAACAATAAAATAACAACCAAAGAAAACTCACTTCTGTTTAAATTCATATTTACTACTGTTCGTATACGGGTTCTTTTCCAAGTTGCCTTTATATATATTTCGCACCAGAAACAGAAAAAACAACGTCACTTTTCTTTTAACTTGTAAAAGAGATCGAATTGTTACATTCTATGACATAATATACCTAATGACTCATAAATGCATTACAATTCTACACCAAAAACGCAGTGCATTGAGAGTACCGAGAAAAAATATACTGCCTTTATAATTATTTCGCTGGGTGTAGATTTCACTGCTTAGAAATATAAGTAGATGGCACTTTACTCTAGCTTCTGTTACTAATTTTCCTGTAGAAACGTTGAATTCCGAATACGCAAATTAATTAACATACTAAAGAATGTGACGTCAACGCTTGCTTATTGCGAAATACGCGAATGTCCAAAGTATTTTTGAAATCTTAGTCCATATTTACCAATCTACAAAAGTTAATAATATTTATATAATAAGGTTTAACAAAATTGCAACAAACATTGATGATATTTTCTAATCTCTAACTTGTTTGTTACCTACTAAAACTATTAAGCAAATCTAATCAATTTTTAAAATTTGTTATAGCAACTGTTTAAAAGAAAATTTCAGAGTATTTTTTACTGCGGTACGATGTATTATTGGACTAACCGTTGGAAATCGTAATGTACAATATATGGAACTTTAAAAAAGTTAAAGAGGAACTTGATTCAAATGATGAATACCAAAATTTTAAAATCCCCTAAATGAAACATTGAACCAATAACATTTTAAAAAGTGATTTATTGTATTTTTAAACGCTAAAGTATTTTAATTTCATATTAAAATGAGATCAATACACTTTTCATATGCCTAGATGAATCATTAATGATTACAACTTAACCTTTTATCTGCACTTTGTAGTTATCAATTAGTTGCTTGAATTATAACCTGTTATTGTTTCAATTACCTAAATTTTGTATACAATGTAGTATTTAAATCCTCATATAAACTTTGTATTAAGCATGTTACGTCGCGTTTTGTATAACATTTCCGCTGTCCCTCTTTTAATGTTCGACTTGATTATATTTTCGATTAGAATTTATTTATATTTATATGGTTTGGCGTTCCTTAAATGGAGTTTAATGGATTTATTGTTATCAATCATTGGGAAATACATAACACTTAAAGAAATTAACAACACCTGATAAGAAAATGTAGATTAACTGATAGCCAAAATCAGATTAGTGGTCGGACTAATAATTTTAGAGGAAAATCATAACAAAAATGAAGTAAATCACTTGCATTTGTACAAATAATTCAATTTGTCTACTGAGGATGTAAATTTATTTTGATTTTTAAATTGGTTTGAATCGTGCCCGGTAATTATCATAACTATTTTCCCCCGTTCTTGAACTTTATAAATTTTGATTTAAAACTTCTATCCATGATTCTTTTTTTTTTCTCTTTAAGACATATGGATCCGTGGCAAACGCCAATTATTTCGTTTTATGAAAAAAATTCCATCTGTTCGACGTCAAGTTGAAGCTGAATTAGATAAGGCCAATATGGACTTCTTGAATGAAGTTATCAAAAACTGTTCGGAACTTAAGTACCAGCTCCAACTACCCGAAGATGGTTTCACCACTGAAGAAATTTTGAAATTAGTTGATGAGCATTTAAAAGTAGGCAACTACAATTGGCGTGATGGTCGTGTTTCCGGCGCTGTCTATAGTTACAATGAGGATCTGGTAGATCTTGTTACTAAAGTTTACGGTAAAGCATCCTATACAAATCCATTGCATCCTGATGTATTCCCGGGTGTGTGTAAAATGGAAGCAGAAGTTGTCAGAATGGCATGTGTACTATTTAACGGTGACATGTCATCTTGTGGCACAGTAAGTACGGCAGAATGAAGACGTTTTTGTTATAATTTTAATGGCCTAATTTTAAGTTTATGTTTTTTGTTTGTTTTTTAGATGACCACTGGTGGCACAGAATCCATAGTTATGGCCTGCAAGGCTTATCGTGATTATGCTCGGGAAAATAAAGGTATTAGTAGACCCAATATTGTGGTTCCCAAAACGATACATGCTGCTTTCGATAAAGCTGGACAATATTTCAATATTCATGTGCGTTATGTCGACGTTGATCCCAAGACCTTTGAAGTGGACATGGCGAAGTTTAAGAAAGCCATTAATAGCAATACAATATTGGTAAGTTCTTTATATTTAATCTAAGGTTAAGGAATTTATATTGATTAATTATCTAAACTGAATTTGTTTAAATTCTAACTTCATCTTAAACTGCTTATACAAAAATTAGAAATAAAATATTGGATTTGTATGCTACCTAATAGACAACTGAATTATATGTTTAAATTATTTCGATCCTTTGCTTTAAAGAGTTTTCATTATGGAGGCCTTTTCTTTTCTCCCAGCTTGTTGGTTCCGCTCCCAATTTCCCTTACGGAACTATGGATGATATTGAAGCTATTGCTGCTTTGGGTGTTAAGTATGATATTCCCGTTCATGTTGATGCCTGTCTGGGCAGTTTTGTGATAGCTTTAGCCCGTACGGCGGGTTATGAGGTTAAACCATTTGATTTTGCCGTTAATGGAGTTACAAGTATTTCAGCGGACACCCACAAAGTAAGAATGCTTTTAAAATCAAACATTTGTAATCAGTTGAGATTATAATAATGCCAATTTTTTTCATGACTAGTATGGCTTTGCCCCTAAAGGATCATCGATAATCTTATACTCTGACATGAAGTATCGCAATCATCAATATACTGTAACCACAGATTGGCCGGGTGGTGTTTATGGCTCACCCACCATAAATGGTTCGCGGGCAGGTGGTATTATTGCTGCCTGTTGGGCTACCATGATGAATTTTGGATTTAATGGTTATTTAGAGGCTACAAAGCGTATTTTGGATACATCACGTTATGTAGAACAAGGGTAAGAAAGAAGCTACATGGCTTTTAGTTACAAATGTTGAATTAACAGCTTGCACCTCGATCTCGAACGAAAGCTATATAGTTCCTGTTCTAGTCGAAAGAAAGTTGATTTGGGTTCCACAATCTTGTCATTTTAACTCGAATGAAAACGTAAAATTTATAAATATTGTTTGCTACAAAATTTGGATTTCTTTATTTCGAATCTGCTGTCATTTGCGAACAAATATTGAGTCAGTCGAACAAAAATTTCGCTTTAGAGGGAACCAATTTGAGTCGATTGTGATTGGCTGTCTTTCGTTCGGTTAGCTTTCCGTTCGTGTTCGGGGAACAGGCCACAAAAATTAATTTTAATTGTGTTTTCCTTTTTTTCTTAGTATTCGGAAAATTGACGGCATTTTCGTTTTTGGTAAACCCGCCACTTCTGTGGTGGCTATGGGCTCTACAGTTTTCGACATTTTCCGTTTATCGGATGCGTTGTGTAAAAAGGGCTGGAGTTTGAACAATTTACAATTTCCCTCAGGGTAAGTATTTATATAGTTATAACACTGTAGGGCAACTAGTTCTTTGACAATATTTCTGTAACATACGAATTTTTTATTTTTTCCTTTTTAACGCTGTTTTATTTTCCGTTAATAAAGCAAGGTTATTTTTAAATTACATTAATTGCAACAGTTTTCTTTATATTACTAGTGCGGTACAAACTTGACACTTTGCAATAAGTTTTTTTCGATAACACTACTTCTCGATTTATCGGTTTACTTGATTTACTGGTTTATCGGTTTTTTGGAAAACATACTTTGCATAAAAAAACACATTCAACGTTAATTCAAATACGAGTAGAGTTAATCATATTTACTTTTACTTTTATTGACTATTTTACAACCTCATGAGGTCAGACGTCTTACACATATTAATTAAACAAACAAATTTCAACATATTCTTCCAACTGGCTCTATCCTTCGCCTTTTCTCGCCAGTTGGTAACACCAAGGATACGGGCCTGATCTTTCCAGCGGAGTCATGGTCGTCCTCTTTTCCTGCTTTCATCGGGTACGTTATCAAAAACCTTTCGCGCTGGCTCATCTTCATCCATTCGGATAACATGGTCTAGCCAACGCAATTGGCCCACTTTGATTCGTCTAGCTATGTCCACGTCAGAATAGAGATTATATAGCTCTGCGTTCCAGCGACGTCGGTACTCGCCGTTTTTCCTAACAGGACCATATATTTTACGGAGAATTTTTCTCTCGAAAACTCCTAGGTGTTTTTCATCCGCTTGCGATATGACCCAAGTTTCGGAGCCATATGCCAAGACAGGTAAAATGAGAGCCTGATATAGCTGGACTTTTGTCCGTCGAGAAAGGGCTTTGTTCCTAAACTGCTAGCTGAGCCTAAAATAGCTCCTATTTGCAAGCACAATTCTCCTATCTATCTCCAGGCTGACGTTGTTGTCCTTGTTCACGGCGGCTCGAAGGTAGACAAATTCATCTACCACTTCAAAATTAAATCGGTTGTCAACGTTCACGTGCGGACCAAGTCGAGAGGTTTATCTAGTCGTTGACACCATCAATTTTGTCTTGCCCTCATTAACAGCAAGACCCACCTTCGCTGATTCCTTTTCGACTCTTGAAAATACTGCAGTAACCTCTCGCAAATTTCGCCCAATGATGTCTATGTCGTCAGCAAACGCTATTAATCAAATATATAGGACAAAAAAGAAATTAATTTTGCGTGTTGTTTTTCACCAAGAAATAAATATTTTTGATAAAAACTGATAAACCATTATTTTGGACACTCTATTAATGCTTTTCATCAGTTATTTATATCACTTCATCCTTTTCCAGAACCATCTTGTATTAACTGTGTTCTAGAATGAGATGTCATCTGTTCTCGATAGAATGAGATGCCATCTATTCTAGATTGTTTCAGACTGTTCTTACGATGTTATCGTGATGAGTTGATATGTGGTAGCGACGGCATAGTTTTAAGTGGGTAGTTAACCATAAGATTACTTAATCGTAATTGAAAGTTAATTTGAGGTTAACTTTGCGTTTTGTTTTTCAGTGGTGAGTTAATGTAAGTCGCCATATTGTTGACGATTATGGCAACCCTTGTATTCTTATTGGAAAAAATCAACTGGTTTGGGATAAATACCAAAACAACAAAGAGGAATAAACAAAATGGAATTATGTAAAATAAGAAATAGATGCATAATATCGAAGTTATTTTAACAAAAATGTGTAAACAAACTGTATAGGCGCAATCATTTAACGATCTAGACTCAACGTATGTGTACAAATACGCAAAACAGAAGCATATATTTTATACAATCAGGGGGATTCTATGGCACAGCTGATCGAAAAGGTACTAGGCCGATGATAGAGAATGAGAGAGCAAAGAAGACAAGAACTAATTTTAATTAGTGTTTAATGATGCTAATGACAACTAAATTATGTTTTATATTGCTTGTATTGAACGAAAATATGAATTCCCTTCGATTTCTATCCGTTTTATGTCCAACGAAAGTGTAAAATTGGTAAAATACCGCGGCAAATAAAACTCTATGAAATGACCTACTACCTCGTTGACATAAAGAGGCAGCGAAGAGAGTAATGGAAACTCTTAAGTATTTAAAAAAAATCATATGGTTCGGACTAAAAGTTAACCAACCAACATTGTGGGTTAAATCATAGTTAAACAATGACTGAAAAACACAATCCTATGTTTAACCAGAATTTAACTAAGAAACGAAGATCACCACTGACCGAAAAATTGGCCATTAGGCAATCAATATACAATATTCACCACAAACTGTTTGTTGACATTGAGCCTGTTTTTTTTAGTCCCTGCTAAACTAATTTTTCGACCACTTTGTATGGGGAGCTAATCGATTTTAAGCGGCTCCCCATACAAAGCCGTCGAAAGCTTAGTTTAGCAGGAATTAAAAAAACAAGCTTATTCTAATGTTATTTTGACATAAAAGTTAGCTAAGGCAAACATGTAAAGAATTTATTGTAACAATAAGCATGTTTTCTTAGTTCCTAGTAGACTAATTTTTCGACCACTTTATATAGAGAGCCGCTTATAATCGCAATAATATCGGCTTAGCTCTACATAAAATGTGGTCGAAAAATTTGTTTAGCAGGGAATAAAAAAACAACCCTATTATTTAATAATCTATAGGGATCGACATGGCGAGTATATCAAATAACCAGTCATCGATTTAGGCTATCATTGGATATTATCGTTGTGGATAATAATAAGGTTCATATGATTCGATCTCAGGAAGAAAAGTGTCCCGTAGGGGGTTCCCTCTCTATGTGATTAATATTTTTTTAGTTTACTAAGTTATCGCATTTAATAATAATTAAAAAAATGTTTTTTTTTTTCTCTTTCATTTTAAAATAGCATCCATTTTTGTATTACCGATTTGCATACTGCCCCTGGCGTGGCTGACAAATTTGTGGCCGATGTTCGTTCAGCTGTGGCGGAACTCATGAAAGATCCTCAGAAACCGGTGTCGGGTAAAATGGCCTTATACGGCATAGCCCAAAGCATTCCAGATCGTTCAGTTGTGGGTGAAGTAACACGGTGCTATCTCAACAGCATCTATTTTACGCCACCCTCGTAATAGGCCCAACGATGACAAAGAAAATCCACCAAACTTAACGAAATTCTGCCAAAATTTGAAATGAAACCATAAGAGAAGAACGCGCAGCTCTTAATCTTTTTGGAGAGGTGTTGTTTAAATGAAATTTGTTAGCTGTTTTATTTTTAATAAATATATATATGATGAGTATTTGTATAAAATTTATTGTTATAAACTATATACATGTGTATAAATATGTTTTTTTGTAATATTGAAAGTCTTTTATTAAGAAAAGTGTTCCTGTTTCTTGTAATCGATACCTTTAAGGATTGGTATGAAAGTCGTTAGCTAAAAATAGCAACTCATTGTATGAGATTTCTTAATTAAATTGGCCCAAATAATTTATGTTTGTATATATAAATTATATACATTTAAATGCACAAAAACATATGGTGTTTTGTTATAAAACACGTCTTTAAATTGCTTAACCATATTTAGTGAGCCACACGCATTTTATTGTGGTGGATTTTGCATCATTAATTAATACAACTTCGTAAACACATCATGAATGGAACTTAACTTTCTGTAGATTTGTTGTTATTCATTCTAAACTCCCACACACACACGCTGGTGGCGGCTGGTAAGGGGGAGTCTCTAGTTGCCAGACTTGTTAACGCCACCAGTTTTACACATCACTTATAAGATTTTGTTTTTAAACAAACGACTATGTGTAATTCATTGTTGATTGTGTCGCTGTGGTTATCACTGGGCCTTACCAAAAATGTATGGAGTTTTTTTTAGCTATCAAATGTTTGTCGTTATTGAGTTAATTATGGATAATTAAGAAAATAACATGAGTATTGAACCGGTTCTTGGTAGTTATCGGGGACCAAATCTTGTTCCAAAAGAATCTGGCTGGGATTAGTTAAGGAAAGATAATGAAAAGTGAACAGGAGATTGTTTTGAATCTTGTAAGCCCACCATTAGCGGTATCTAGGTCTCCACCAAAAGATGTTTTTTCATTCACCGGCATTAAACCACAAACAATTGTTCTTCCACAAAAAAAGTACCTGTTTGGAATCGGAGTAAAACTGGGATTTTGAAAAATGGGTCTAAAAATAGAAAACACTTCACTGTCGCAGACGATGGCAATGTCTGAATGAACCAGGGGTCGAATGACTACATCCGTTTGCTATCGTAATGTGGATTTCCCAAGTGATTTGCTAAAAATCTAGTATTATTGAAATCGTATTCATATATTGACTTAATACTATATTTCTCAAGTTAGGATTCGGACATTGATAAATATAATGGGACTTTAATATTACATCATCGAGAACTGCAAATGTTAGATACGTTTCCACTGAGCATATTTAACAAGTTTGGGGGTCAACATCAGCTAATTTTTCATACAAGAAACAGCTGATTCCGGTTGTAAAATAGTTAATCAGTGAAAACGTAGCTTTAGCTTGAAAGTATTAGTGTTTTGCTTTCTCAGCATATGCTTAATCCAGTGGATCAGGTTGTGTCCTCAAATTCGTTCGCCTGAAGATCCTAATAAAGCCGATATTGTGTTAACGGAGAGTTATTGTTACAAAATGTCGATGGCTGTCATCATTATATTTGCCAACGCTGGACACTGTAGGATATAGTGTTCTGCCATAAGTTAGTCGTCGCAACTACGACAGTAACGCCTGTGTTGTATTCCAATTTTAGCACCATGTGTACCAATCGTCCAGTTGTCGGTTATTACAGCTTTCATTCTGGCTATTGTATTCATGTTCAGCGTCACTTACTATCATATCTAAGCCATATATCTGGACATTTACGACAGTTATGGTCAGTTTCACAGTTGAAAATTCTCCATTTAAATGAACTTTAAATGCCCAATGCTTGTCATTTAATATGGCAATTTTCTGTGAGCTTTTAAATTGAGCTTTTAAATGACGAGTGTGAAACTCGCCCTTAGTGAGTTCACTCAAGTTTCTGTCTGCCTCATGGTTGAAGTGGCCATCAATCACGTTACCCACCAATATTAGAGGGCTTAGAATCACGTTTCGTTCATCCGCATTTCCACTTATACCTTGGCTAGTTCATTCGCGGCTTTGTTTTCCGCTATATGCGAATGACCCGGAACCCACACTATCGTGGCGGTGGTCTCATCTATTCTCTACTGAGGATAGAGCCCTTAACTCCACTTATTTATCCGAGAAGATTTTAACATTCTACCTCTATAACGTGATATCGCAACTGACGACACACCTCAAATATTGCCAATACTGTTAAAAACAGGGAGACCCATTGATGATGTGATGTTAAGACAACCCCAGCTCCCACTCTATTAAAAAAAAACCGTTTCCCATTACATCCCTTGAAGGGATTGGGGAGAGCTTCTCACAAACCAGTGAGCTGTGCGCTTTCTAATTTTTCACTCACTGATTGGGACCTACAATTTTTACACCGATTCCGAACGGTATTTTCAGAAGCCTTTTCATGGCGAAATACTCGATAGTGTCGCCGTCACTATGTGAGGTGACCGCCGTCGAAAGAAATTTTTAAGGTGGTCAGAGCAGGGATCGAACCCAGGATCTCATGTACAAGAGGCGCGCACACTACCCATTGCACCACCGACTACTATCCGTCTTATATCCTTCCGTAAAAATATCTATGTCAACATCTTGCAGTGGTGAGTGGTTCTTCCACTCTTCTCTATGCTGTAAGATTGTTCTGATTTTTTTTCTGGAAGTTCAACTCTGGACTAGCAGAGTCTGTTCTTTCAGGTATTAGCTGCGTTAGGTTCGAAAATTCAGTTCTATAAGCCGCAAAACACTCTTTGCCAGGTTCCCATTAAATCTCATAAAGGGATTAGGGAGAGCCCCTTGCAACCACACAACAACCCCCATATACAATTTTCGCTCTCATCACTGCTACATAGACCCAGTGAACAATCCTCGGAAAAAGTTACCATTTGCAACGTATAGCCTTTTTCGCCCCTTAAACTTGTTGGGTCTAAAACTAAGCTTGCTGTATATTCGATACACTCTGCAAGCCGTGCTTCAACGTTATAGATTACAGGTATGCATTTTATATCTTCTGGTAAAAGAACTAGCTGTTTCTTGAACGGATTCTGTAAGTCCGTAAGCTACTTTGGAGAATTCCACTTCGGTTGCTGGGATACTTGCCACCTACAGCTGTTGCCATTTCGTACGAATAAATAACAATTTTCCCACCCCCAATTTCGAGAGTGAGTATATACCATTATGCTCAAGGTTCCATAGAAGTGAAGACAAGTCCCCTACATGTGGTCTGCCTCTGTTGCTATACCAGGTGTGAGGTCGAGGTACGCAATTCGGCCGCGACTCGTCTACTAATGATCATTTTGTATAAAAGCCCTATAATATCCACGTACACCTTAATGATAGTAGGTCGATATCACCCATTTCTTCGCGTTACCCATTGTTTGAACGCAACCTTATTGCCAAGGTAGGCCCCAAACGAATCGGGTTGAAAATTTTAAATATTACAACGAATAATTTAATTAAAATTTATGAGATTTGCTATAAAATTATGATAAACTTGGGAGATATAATTTCAAATTGGAAACAACATGTTTTATAATCTGTGAGAATAAAAAGTGCCTAGAAAAATATAATGCTAACATAGTAAAAAGAATAATACTCTTGCAACACTGGTAGAGAGATGAACACATTAAAACGTTAAACAACACTGTTTCTCTCTCTCTCACTCACACACATGTATGATAGATGCCGACGTGTTGTTGGTGGATTTGTACATTCACACAAAAAATACCACCAACATTGGTTGTTTTGTTGTACAATTACGTTAGTAGCGGTTTTGATTTCAGTTTGTCAACACATGACAGCGACGGAACAAGCGCGTAAAACTCCTTCAAAACGTTGTTTTTTTTTTGTTAGTGAGGTGAAAAATTCTAATTAACAACAGTGATTAATAAATACATCATTATATTCCAGTAATGTGAAAGATATTAACAAATTAAAAAATAATACATAAAATAAAATTCACAAAGTAAACAGATAACAAAAATCTACGGGAAATATCTATAAACAAAAACAGAATAAAAATTGATAAGCTGTTTTTAAAACAAATATTCTAATTATTATAAGCATATACACATATGTAGTGTGTATAAATGTTATGGTATTTAGTAATTTCATCTTAAAAAAATTGTCAAATAAATCTTAACAGAAAGATCGAAATTTGAATAGAAACCAACCGAAAAATTGTGCATTCAACCTTTGCATGTGTGTGTGCCTCTATATGTTTGTAAATTTGTTTTTGGTGTTAACTTTTAAGAAGAGAACAAATTTAAATTCAACACATTCAAGTAATTCTTAATACTACATCAATGTTTCAAAACAAAATCGCATTTTGGATTAAAAACAACCAATAAAAAACATCGACAAGGTAAATATTTGTTAAGCTTTGAAAACCAAACAGCTCACTGGATCTGTTAGGTCATATTAATGGCAATTTGACAGGGTTGCCAGGGTATGCAAATATGACTTTGAATTACCGTAATTTGTGTCTGTAGTTGGGGATTTTATAAGGCATTTACAGTGAGTTAGAGTGAAAGTCGTAATATTTTTCTTCAAAGATGATTACAAAATTAAATAGCTAATATTTTCTTAAAATTTAACTTAAGTATTTATTTACAATATGCAAAATTAACAGAATGTGGTATCCAGTATGTGAAGATCATGATGATGATTTTAATTTGTTGGATGTGCGCATGGTAAAATAAGTAAGGTAAACTCGTTAGAACAGCTGATTTCTTGCTTAGGTGTCTCTCTTATGTCAAATTCACATGTATTTTGTTTTTGTACCGTTTTGTTTACTTTTACAGTAGATACACACATGAAGAAAATTTGACAGATTATGGACACCAAACAAAAACAAAATGCCTGTGTTTGTTGTAAAAATTCCTAGTGCGTTTACCTTACTTATTTTACCATGGATGTGCGGGTATTCACTGTGGAGGTGATTTTACCGTTCTTTTGCAGCATTTCGGGATCTGCGTTGTGTTTTTTTGGCAGTTCGAAAAAAGTTCCAGAGGGGTGGACTACTGTCGCTGGTCGTGTTACTATTCGGGACATAATTCAGCGCAATGAATATTTTATATACATATGTATATATTTGATAATGCTGGTGGACGATGGATTTTCCGAAAAATGGGGATTCAGGATTAAGTGCCCAAAATTGGTAGCTGTGGCTGAGGATCATTAGGGGTGGAAGGCTAATGCGGAGACAATTCACAGTATCATCTGGGGGAGATGGGCGAGTTGCCGTAGTGGGATATACTTATCGAAAGGGAATATAGGGCTTTGAAGAATATTCACGGGTAACTAACGGGTTTTTCAATAAGAGCGCTACAAAAGTTTTTTTAAATCAAACAAAACCGGTTTTAGTTACCAATGAAATTCTTTATTCCTGTGAAAGTACGTTCGATGCCATTATGTATGGAACTCGATTTCTTTTGCATGGCCACCACGGGCACGCTTGCAGAAGTCCAGACGCTGAACCCAATTTTCGACGGTTTTCTAGCATAAATCGGCCGATACTGCTGTAATTTCACGTTCGATATTCGTACGAAGTTCATCAATCGTCGCTGGCTTGTTGGCATTGACCATAGACTTAACGTAGCCCCACAGGAAATAATCTAACGCCGTCAAATCGCTCGACCGAGGCGGCCAATCGACTGGGCCATTTCGTGAGATAACACGTTCACCAAACTTGGTTTCCAATAAATTGATTGTGGAATTTGCTGTGTGGCTTGTGGCGCCGTGCTGTTGGAACCACATGTCCTCCAAGTCCATATTATCCAATTGGGGCCGAAAATATTCGGTTATCATTGAACGGTAGCGATTCGCACTCACAGTAATGTGCCGGTCTTGATCATCACGGAATAAGTCCAAATTTCGGTAGTAAATTTTAATAATTTCGACTCGTTGTTGGCTCGTATATCTTTCCATGATGAAATGGCAAACCTTACTGAAGAGAAATGTCAAAAGAGCGGGAAAAATATGGCGTCGTTTGCTGTCCCTATCGATTTACTTTTGTAGTGTTCTGTTGAAAAACCCTTTATGAGAACGATGACAGATGCCTGTCAGGGCATATTTTGTTCACCGGCAAGGACAAATATACTACATTTGGGTTTGATGGATACGTTAATGTGTGGATAAACAGGAATATCCTGTAGGGCTACGGTGCTAACTACATGTGTTTCGAATATCCTACTTCTCAGTCCTGCCAGAGCAGGGCAATTCAAGAGGTGTTTCGTCGTTCCCTCGTCCTCTTCCATGCAGCATCTACAGAGAGTGGAATTTCTATGTCCCAATCTTGGGGCCTGTTTTCCTACAAGACAATGTCCCGTAAGTGTTCCTATCATTGTGGATAACCTGCCTCTCGGCAAGTTAAGTAGTTGCCTAGTCCTCTTCCTGTCGACCTGTGGCCAGAGGATCCTGGCTTGTTTGCAAGTTGAAGTAAGTCTCCACTTGTCCTTGAACATATTATCGGTCCACTGCCTGATCTGCAAGCGGCAGATAGAGATTGGCATACTAACACCTTCTTTTGCCGGAAGAACCTGTGCCGTAGTGCACTGTCTAGCTAACGCATCCGCTATGCAATTGCGTGGAATGTCGCTGTGTCCCCGTACCCAGATGAGCCTGATGTCAAAATACTCTGCCATCACCCTAAGTGATGAGTGGCATTCTTTCACCGTCAGGGACGTAGCAAACATGGCTTCCACGGATTTTATGGCAGCCTGGCTGTCTGTGTAGATACAAATTCTCCAGAGGGTTGTGACACACTTTTCAGTAGTGCAGCAACCTCCAGTATGGCGGTAATTTCTGCCTGAAATACACTACAGTGATCAGGCAGCTTGAAGGAGATATTTACATTTAGGTCCGGTGAATGGACTCCATAGCCTACTTGCTCGTCCAACTTTGATCCATCCGTGAAAAATCTAATACTGCTGGTATCCCCTTCCAGTGACTTTTCCAGGTATTCCTGCTCGGAATACAAGTCCTTAGATTTGTCGCTGGTAGAAGGTAGGTAGGATACAGTACTCCGTTTATACGGGAATAGAGGTGATCCGGTGTAGTAATTCAGTGTGTCCGGAATGCCCCGATATCAAAACGCCGCAATCTCTGATTCTCACCAGGGATGTAGCGGCTGCCGATTCGGCCATGATATCAGGAGTACAGATGTTCAGGATAGCACTAAGTGCAGTACCTAACGTCGTGGCCCCACTAACGCTAATCAGTGCTGATCTTTGAATTTTCATCAAGGAATTCAGAATATATTTCTTTGGAGGGACCTCCACAAACAAACAAACTATAGCAGTAAAGAGCAACATTCGATTTCCAAGACAGTTTTTTGTCGAGAATTAGCCGCAGATACTTGACGGTGTTTACACACACGCAGATTTCCATAGATCTGATTTTACGTCTGATAAAAAACTTCGTGTTCTTCAATTTAAAATTCGAGCTCTAGATCCTTTTCATATGATTATGAATTTTATCCTAATTTCAATATTTTGATCTTCATCGAAGATCATCATCAAACTTCGCTTAACGATTAGCCACCAAAAACCAGTGTTCTACAACAAGATTCATACAGTTCTTAGAAAACTGTGAAATAATTTTAAAAATTCGGCAAAATGACTTCATATAAAATATTATTCAAAAAATAAAATATATATTCCTATATTATGACAATAAAAATATTTGTCCAACAACACCTTACGGAAATGCCAGCATTCTCTACAAACTGCGATTTTTAGTTGTTTGGCAGGTTGAAGTAAAAAATATGCGCTTAATGATTTTAGATTATGAATGAATTGGTTTTTATCTATAAATATTTTTATTTTATTTTCAATACGAACTTAAGTACACCCACAGGCGAACCAACAACAATCGAATGTTTGTGCAAGATAAAAAGGTAAAACCTCGAGATATGAAAATTAAACGCTACAGGTTTACTTTGACTTGCGTATGGTGGATGCAGAAGAGGTGTTTTCATTTTCGAATGATGGAATTTCGAATCGATTAGCTGGTTTTGAAAACAGCTGACAATTTTACATTTTAAACCTTGGAATTTGCTTGGTAGATTACGAGCGTGGGCAGTCAAATTAAATCGAACAAAAGTCAGTAATTGCTCAATGCTGTTTGATTGTAGTGGTTTGTAGTTAATCTGAAATTAGTATTAATTAACAGTAACAATGTTTAATTATAGCTATTTCCCAAGATAAAGAACATCAGATTAAAAAGAGACAACAGCCAGGATTGCATTCCATTTGAAAGCATCAAAAGGAAAACAATATTTGGAATTAGATAAAACGACCAAAGGGTATAAAAACAAATATTATACGACAACTTATATATTCAAATATTTGTTTATGGATGTTACTCCCGACATCTTCACTTAATATTAATACAACTCGATAAATAAAATGTACAAAAACACTTGTGTACGTGTTCTAAAGTCAATACTTTTTATAAAAAATTGAATTGAAAACAAATGCCAGAATTTCATACCTTTTCTTCTGGCCTTTTCGTCTGGCCACCTGTCCGTCCATCTCCTCAAAGTAGCAAGTACCTTGAATAAGTTTTGTTTTGTATTTCTAAGTGTAAAGGTAAATTTGAATAAAATTCGTATTTGTTTTATTTTTAAATTCACATTCAGTACTGATCACTGAAGTGTCTGTGGCAAATATATATATTTTTTTGAATATTCTCTATTGCCCGCCGTAGATACTAATTATGAATGTAAATTATTATGGACATATTGAACATATTTGTTATTCAATAACAAACAAACAGTATTGAAATTTACAGCGACTTTTTCACGAGACATTGAAGTCACATACATCATATTTAACATCGTAATGGGTTGAAGAGATCTCGCAATGATCGAGATCATATTGAGCAAGTAGTGAAACTGGTACTCAATATATAATATTTTTAATGGGATTGAAACGACAAAACGAAGATGAAACAAACAACTAATTTCACATTATCGTTTTTATTTGATCTTATCGATAACTAACCGATATTCGTTCTCATTGTAAATATTTGATCTGAAAGATTTAAAGTAAAATACAACTGAGTAAAGAGGTATTAACTTGTCTCTAATGATCGTGAGTTTTGTCGATACCATTCCGATAACAAATGCTCATGCTAATGATTGACAAGTCCATAGTCCGCATAAAGATGATAGTATTAGTTTTCTCGAATAGTTACTGACATGTATATCTGATAAATGTTTTCAATAACTTTAAGCAACAGAATATGGAAAAAATGTTTCATCCTAAGCTGCCGCCATACTTTTTTGATGTGGTTTGGTCTCCTAAACATAACACAGTTTTGAAAGTATTTTCGAACTGTTATTTGTGATATATATCGAAAACTAAAGTACATACATATCTCGACCAGTAATATCTTTAAAAAATCCGTATAAAACCATCTATTACATGTATTCTTTCTTTCGTGAATCAGTCGGCAGGTTCAGGAAATGTTGGCGTTTAGTTTTCAAAAGAAGAAATTATGTTTGTCAAAACTTGTGACGTGCAACAAAAAGAAAACTAAATTTTTAAAAATCATCTTAACATCTCAATAAATAGCCCCGATAGTATTTAAGAATTTAAATATTCCTTATGAAAATTATTTAATCAACAAGTAAGTTATAACCATTTTGTTTAATAAATAACTCGGTACTAATTTGTGTGTCCTCCCTTAAAGCTGCGTTTCCACTTAGGCCCATTATTTCAATGTCCAATTAACATTTATTGTAACGATATACTGCTGGTTAATACGAGGTGTTTCAAAAGAAGTCATCCGATGTTGTTTGGCTCTCATTTTTTTTCTAAATGAAAAACTTCGATTCTGTTTTTTGATTATGTTTATTTGAACCTTTAGAATTTTATTGGTTAAGTTGAGAAGATGATATCGGTTAAATGGGCGCCGTCACAATTGATTACCATACGAGCTCGTTATATGGCATTTTTCATCACTTCGGCGAGAACTTCGGGCGACAGATTCTCGCACTCGTGTCAAATGTTGACCTTGAGGGCTTCCAGGGTCTCTGGCTTGTTCGCGTAAACACAGGACTTCAAAAAACCTCACAGAAAAAGTCTGGAACGGTTAAATCGGGCGATCTTGCGGGCCAGTGCAAATCGCCAAAACGAAAGATAAGGTGACCCGGGAACGCCGCCTTCAGAATATCGGTTGTGGTTCGCGCAGTGTGTGCCGTTGCTCCGTCCTGTTGGAACCACATGTCCTCCAGTCCTAATTCGTCGAATTGCGCGCAGAAAAAACTCGGTTAACACGGCCCTATAGCGCGCACAGTCCAATGTTGTCGTTTGACCAGCGGCGTTCTCGAAAAAAATGGCCCGATTACTCCTCCAGCGTGAACAGCGCACCATGCGGTCACTTTGAGCGGGTGTAAAGGCTCCTCGTGCATCACTCGTGGATTTTCGGTTTTGCTTGTTCACGTACCCACTGAGGTGGAAATGAGCCTCATCGCTCATTATGACTTCGTCCACGAGATTGAGGATGGCTTGGGCGTAGGTTACACGCGTTTGGCGATCGACAGGCAGCAGCTGATGCACGGACTGGACTTTGTATGGGAACATGCGCAGGTCTTTGACCAAAATTCGCCATAGGGGCGACCGGCTGATGGCTAATTGCGAGGCACGGCGTCTGGTCGATGTTTCCGGCTCTACATCCTTGGCAACAGCAGCGATATTCTCGGCAGAACGCGGGCTCCGCGGCCGGCCACTCCTGGCAACGTCTCGTGTGGCCCCATACTCTTCAAGGTTAGTGGCCAAACGGCGCAGTGTTTGCGCAGTCGGTGTCGAACGGCCGGGGAATCGGCGACGGTATTCGCGCTGCGCCAACACCACAGACGAATTGTTACGCTCCATGGCTTGTTTGCTTGTATTCTACATCTGTCTAGTCCACAAATGTCAAAACAGATTTGACATTGGCGGCCATTTGCAAAACTAATAGGGTGGTCACTTTTGAAACACCCTGTACAATTGTATTTGCTCAGTGTATATTTAGACTTATTTTCTCAATGTCCGGTTAATTTAATTTATCCGAACGATATACTGCCTGTTAAGGTTTTTCATTTTCTCATACTCCGGTTAATTTAACAGGATGTTATATGTTTTAAGCTCCGTATTCAGTTATTCCGAAATTTTCGTAAGCAATTTTGTCATTTGCCTAAACGGAACATTTTCTTGCGGAGAGTTGACACCTCTCTTTCATTTACCTTGGAAATAGTTCATTTATAATTCCTTTTCGCACTCCATTTTATTTTTAACTCATGGGGTATTACTTAAGTTTCTTAAAATTATCGAAATGCCAAAATTCCGGTCCCAAACAAATATCAAACAATTGCTTTTGTATGAAATAAATTTGGCGTAACAACCCTGTAATTGATTTTGCTTACGAAATTTTCTGTAAGAGCTGAGTACCAAGCAAGTAAAAGTGATCCAAATTTTCGATATACGAAATAAAATAATCGTACTTCTTATGAGAACGAAATTTTCGCAAGAACTGAATACAGGGCTTTATGCTGGCATCTCTGATGAAATGTTTACTTTATTATGGTTTTTGTGCAAAGTGTGATTTATTCAAATTATGACACAAAACAATCAACAAGACACCGTGGGTTGAACTTCTTTTTCAGTTGCCGAGGAGCATTAACTTGTTGACCTGGTGGAAGAACGCACGTCAATTTTAGAAAACCTTAAATCGTAGCAACATGAATACAAAACAGCTGTTGCCAACAGTTGTCAGCTGTTGGTATTTATTGTTCCGATATACTACTAACCGGCGTTATATGTACCTCTTATTAACGTTATCGGCCGAATAAATTTTAAGTGTAGCACGGACTTTCCATTCATGAGCATGAAAATCAGCTGTCGTTGATGTTTATTGTCGGTTTACCGACCTTCTTCATACTAAATAAGAATGCAATCGAAGTTGGTCGCATCACTATCATGTTTACAAAATTTTTGGGAATATTTTTCCAACTTCAGCAGCCTTGATAACAAGTCTGTTGTTCGCTTTAGGTATACATTGAGAAAATTACATTCTGCAAACCGGCAGTTTATAACATTGGCAAAGTGGCCTTTAGCGTTTATAACGGTTTTTCAATAAGAGCGCTACAAAAGATTTTTTAAATAAAACAAAACCGGTTTTAGATACCAATGAAATTCTTTATTCCTGTGAAAGTACGTTCGATGCCATTATGTATGGAACTCGATTTCTTTTGCATGGCCACCACGGGCACGCTTGCAGAAGTCCAGACGCTGAACCCAATTTTCGACGGTTTTCAAGCATAAATCGGCCGATACTGCTGCTATTTCACGTTCGATATTCGTACGAAGTTCATCAATCGTTGCTGGCTTGTTGGCATAGACCATAGACTTGACGTAGCCCCACAGGAAATAATCTAACGGCGTCAAATCGCACGACCGAGGCGGCCAATCGACTGGACCATTTCGTGAGATAATGCTGTCCCTTTCTGTTTGCTGTCCCTATCGATTTACTTTTGCAGCGTCTCAGTTGAAAAACCCGTTACTATCGATAAACGCTAATCGGCACTAGTCCGTCGTTTAGTACTTTATCGTAGCGAAAACAGCGAACAGCTGACGACAGCTGATAATAAACGTGTTTTTATCCCCCGCTTAACTAATTTTTCGCCCACTTTGTATGGGGATCCGCTTAAAATTGCTTAGCTCAACATACAAAGTGGTCGAAAATCAGTTTAGCAGGGGATAAAAACCAGTCCTGATATATTGTTGCTGGGATAATTAAAATTGTTTAGAAATAAAACTTAAATTCCCCGTGAACAACACAGCTTTTGAAATTCAGTCGACAGAGGACCAGATTGAAGAAACTTTCTTTGTTTTTTGCCATAATTTGTTTTACACTTATGCCCTATATTCAGTTCTTGCGAAATTTTCGTTACCATATGAAGAACGTAAAGTCATTTTGTACGAAAACAATTGTTTGGGAATTGTATTGGAACCGGATAAATGATAAATGGCAAAATTTCTTGCGAAAATTTCGTAAGAACTGAATACGTGGCTTACGCTGCAGCCACACTTTCAAGTTTTTGTTTCAAGTTTTGTACACATACTGCTTGTCAAAATTCATGTAAATTGATAGCTGTGACGTAGGCTGCACGCAACTTGAAAGCAATATTCATTTTTCATAAACCTTCATGTCTTCTGTATAGCTCTATGAATCGCAACATATCATTGTATTTATTACCTCTACTCACAAACATTTTTCATTATTTATAATATTTTAATATTTGTAAAAGTAGAAGTCAAAAAATTATGACGGCAGAATTTTTGTAAGGAGGAAAACGAGAAACTGTTCATGACATATGTAATCAGCTGTTTTCTTGAAAGAAAATTGAAACACTCCACTTGAAAGAGAAATTGAAAGCAAGTTCCTTTCAATTTTTAAAAGTGTGAGTGATTAGTAAAAAAGTGTGAATGTATTGAAACTTGAAAGGCAAAAATTGACCGTGTAACCCCCGTGTTATGCACAAACTAACAGCTGAGTTGCCACTTATTTCTCAATTATGAACATACTTCTTGTAGGGTTGCCTTATCCCTCCGAAAAACTAAAGTGCCGGTCACTTAACCGACTGTATAATCGGACGTTGAGATAATGGACCTTAGCGTGTTCAAAAAGTATAACTCGATTTTGAGCCCAAACTCAGCTACTTTTTCATACAAAAATGAGTTGATTTCGGTTTAACGTGTTGAACACGTGAAGTGGAAATAGTTTTTATATGTTTGTCTAGTTCAAACGTACAAAGCAACAACAAATAAATAGAAAAATGTCGAAAATCGATTAATTTAATTTTGGGGAATTTTGCTCAATTGGTCATTGTTTACTAATGGATTTTTACGAACAATAGCTTCATTTCTTTATTTTTATCACATCCGTCTATAAGGACGTGAAAGTAATTAGTTATGTATATCTATTATTCGTGAGGGTATGAAAATAAACAAATTTTATATAAATGAAAATGTAAATAATTTAAGTCAAATGTTTTATTTATTTAGGATATATAGGTACATTGTTTTCATGTCCCTTAAATATATTCTTAAAAGAATTACCTCATTTGATGAATTGATATTCATATTTATTTACGTTTAATTTATGTACGTTAAATTTTTGTTCAAATTCGTTTTATGAAAACATGCCATACATTTTTAACAAAAAAACATTTCTCTCGGAAAGTAAACTATAATATCTTCGATTGACAGAAACTAGCACTTATCTGGGGTTGTTTATCCAGAATTAAAAAATATTAATTAAGGTTTATGATTCAATTCCCTGGGAAATTTAACAAAAACTAAATACAAATGTTTACAAAATCACAAAAGATTTAAAGAAAATACTTAGAAAATTGTTTTTTGGTTTTTGTAGTTGGGATATAAACCACAAGAACTATGTGTGCTGTTTCGGAAGAATAAAGAAAAATGTTGACAAGTATATTTATTCATGCTTTCTTCATACTGCATGGATTGACAGATAAATCAAAAACAAAATCTTTACTGTGAACGAAGATTATATTTTATCAGTTTTATCAAACCTATATATGTGACCTGCTCCACGAAAAAGGACCTCTGCGCCGAAAATTTTTTTTTTTACTTTTTGAGTGAATCTTATAGGAAAAACGCTCTTTCAAATTCCGCAAACTGCAAGTTTCTATGTCTTTTAGTTTTTTTACAAATCACCTGTAAAGATGAACATAATTAATGAAAAAATTGAAAAATGTGATATATACAGATAATATATATAATATTTGAAATTTAAAAAAAGTTCAATATCAAAGGTACAAAATTACAAAAATATCAAAATTTTACTCATAACCATGCATAACCACGCATAACCATGCGCAAAACACGGAAAAACGAAGCGCTTTTTTTAAACGCGTTTTTCTCAATAACTTCTTTTCGGCGCAGAGGTCCCTTTTCGTGGAGCAAGTCACATATATGTGAACAAAGGTATCGATAACTCATCGAGCTTCGTTCAATCGCCCCACAGATTTGTCATTCGTGAGTATGAACTCGATCGACAACTTTTTATTTGTCTCATGAAATCGATCAAATAATACCAAGTATGACAGTGATGCGAACAACATCGTATTGCAGTCTCATTCATTATCGAAAATGGCGATAAAGTGATACAAATTTAATGACAACTGATTATCATGTTCGTGATCGAAAAATGTGTGATCCCCTTCAAACATCATGTTTCAGCAGAACAATTTTAAGTTAAAAAGGTAAAAAAAGGTAAATAAAAAGTGTTATCGCTGTTGCTCTCATTACACTCTTAAGCGAACCACAGACTTGTCATTCATGAGCATGAGCTTGGTTGATAACTTTTTATCTGGTGATAGTGATGAGAACACCTTCGATTACATTCTTACATGATATCAAGAAGGGCGGTAAACCGACAATAAACATCACAAATAGCTGACGTTCATGCTCATGTATGGCAAGTCTGTTTCTAGCTTTACTTGGAAAAATATTTGGAAATATTGATACAACCAAATGTAAAGTTATCGATAACAATTTGGCAGAGAAATCTAAAGGCAAAAAGCATATGAGTAAAGGCCGCCGAATACACAGTTGCCAATGACATACATGAACATTGGTTATCGTTGATATTTATAGCCAGTTTATCGAAATTCCCGATAACAAATAAAAATGCTAGTACAGTTTTTCTCATCACATTCTTCATGTAATAAATGTGGTGAATTTTAACATTATCGATAGTATTTTCGAAAAAAAACCCTGAGGAACAAAATTGTCATGTAAACGTTACCTAAACCAAAGCGGACAACAGAGTTGTCAGTCATGAGCTCCGTTTATCGAAGTATTATCGACAACACTTTTGTCATAGCAATCTGAAGACAAATTACACACATATAACTAAACGCCGCCGAATACCAAAACGGACCACACAGTTGTCAATCGGGTACTTGAATGTTGATTATCGTACAAAAATGCTACCACTGCAGTCCTCATCACAATATGGATTGCACAAATTTAGGCAATGTTAGTAAGGTCTGAAAAAGTTATTGATAACATTTTCGGCACAGAAATCAAAGACCAAACTTGATGCGAGAACTTACTGAAACTACAGAATAACAAAACAAAAGACACAGTTGCCAATCACGTACATGAACATTGGCTATCGATGAACTTTTATTGCCAGTTTATCGAAAATTCCGATACTAAACAAAATTGCTAACACGTTTATTCTCATCACGATCTTCAGATGAAAAATGCAGGATATCATAATAAGGCTGGGAAAAGTTATCGATAACACTTTCAACAGAGAAATCTGAATAACAAAAGTGAGGTGTGAACGCTGCCTAAAACTAAAGCGGACCACAGTTGTCAGTCATGGGCTTCTGTTATCGAATTGTTATCGGTAACAATTTTGGCAGATAAATCTGAAGGAAAAAACATATGAGTAAAGGCATTACAATGGGAAACCAGAAAACACTATTGTCAATCATGTATGTACATGAACACTGGTTATCGTTGATATTTTTTGTGGCTTCATTGACCAACCAAAAATTCTATCACTATTGTGATATTCACATCCGGTGAGCAGCAGAGCGGATGATCTTGCCAGACTAAGGGCTACCTTACAGGTTCCATAGGAATTGGAGCATGCTGAAGAGATGGACTGAACAGATTGTAAACGCTCAAGACATATCTGTGCCATAATGGGTAGCAGGAGATCCATGAAGTTTCTGTCTTTAGGCAGGCCCAAGGTATCAATACTTGTTTCAGTTTTGACGCGGCACTTCCTGAGTGGTAGACATGCGGTGAGGCTAAAAGTCAGTGCAAGTTACTTCTGCAGAAGCTGTAAAGCGAAGAGTCTTGCCATTCATAAGCATGTTGGTTTACCACCCTTCTTGATACCAAACAAGAATGTATTCGAAGTTGTTCGCATCACTATCATGTTTACAACATTTGTTGGTCATATTTTTCAAATTCATCAAGCAGATAAAAAGTTATCGACCAAGCTCATGCTCATGAATGCCAAGTCTGTGGGTCGCTTAACGATGAGAAAGAGGAATAATCCACTAAACATCTTCTTTGCACGTGTCAAGCACTAGCCGGCAGGAGAATGTCTACTATGAAATCCTACCTGTTTAGGGAACTGGGAGAATTATTTCAGATAGATGTAGACAAGATCTTGAGCTTGGTAGAGTAAACTAAATGGATCTCCGGTGGGGCTAACGCTTAATCTCGTTAGTCCGTGGTATCACAATGGAGTAATTAGTCTATGTGAGTCATTCATCGTCTGTCACTAACACTTAACCTAACCTATCACTATTGCATTCATCACATTCTTGATTAGAAAAATGTGGGAAGAGAAATCTGAAGACCAACATTGATGGTGTGAACGCTGTCGAAATGTAAATCCGACCACAGAGTTGCCAGTCACGAGCTTCGGTAATCGCAGTCGGTGGTGTAATGGTTAGCATTTGTGACTCTTGTATTTGATAACAAAGTTTCGATATTTTCTCTGACCACCTTTTATTTTTTTCAACAACGAATAGCAAAACGGATCGTTGACATTTATTATGCTTTTATCTGTATTTCCGATACAACACAAAAATGCTGTCACTGTTATTGTAGGGAAAAATTACGAAGTCTTAACAATGCCCGAAAAAGTTATCGATAACATTTTCGGGAGAGAAATCTAAATATATAATAACCCATTTGGATAAGTTTAAATTAAAAAACTTTTTCAGACTATTGAACACCCAATTACATTTCACAAGAATATACTGGGTAAAACCCAAAAACCAAAGCCATTTGTAATGCGTAAACTTTCTATAAATGTAGCATGACGTTCACTAGTGGATGTTGGACTTACTACTCATTTCGTTTGATTATGGATGCAATTAAGGATGAGGGACTTGTGGTGGTGACAACAAGGGTATTGCCAAGGCACTCCCTAAATAACAATTAAAACGCGAAACACCCAACGTAAGGACATTAAGACCCCCTCATACTTTGTCCCAAGGGGGCAGATGTGTACATAAACTCTTACGAGCATGCAAAGCAGTTTTTACGTGAAACAAAAACAAGTAGACTTACAAATTCTACTCACACCTATCGACAGTTTTGAATAGAATTCTATGTTTCTATAACAAAACCCGTCTGCGTTGCTATAGTAAAAGTAAATATTTCAAACTCATAGATACTATTTAGTCAGTCAAGTTACTAACTCAACAGTTTGTTTGACTGTTAGGGGGGAGTTTTGGACCAACTAACTATGACGTTATTTTGTTTAGGGTTTGAGAGCTCCCACATTGAAATTTACAATGCGCATGTCCAAGTTTTCACTTGGGTAGTATGAAGTTGAAGTCGTCGTTACCAATTTCGAAATAAAAATTCTGGAAAAGTATGAATTTATGATATGGCTGGAAAACAGGACAAATAACATGTCGTTATTTGTAATTATGAATAGTTTTTCCTTTTTTTTGCATGTTTCTATGAGTTACAATGTTTGTGAAAACAATTGTTTTGAGTGAAGCTACACAGCGATAAATGAAGGGGGAAATAATGAAAGAGCGGGATTACATAACTTAGTGACATTATATACATGAAATTTTGTGTTTCCAATTTAAATGACCACCTCAAAATAAGGCGAAACTATACAGTGAAAACCCCGAAATCTCGCTCAGTTATCACGAAGTCGGAAATTTCAAATTTCGAATTTGCTTTACAAAGTACAACTTTTTGCGTGCTTTTTTTAATTGTATAGTTTATCTTATCGATTTTATAATATTCAACTTCCGATAACTAGATAACTAAGCTAGCTATCGAAATCTGTTATTCAACGTTTTCAGAACCTTTGCCGATAACTTACTTTCTTCCCAGATTCATAAAATGGAATAGAGATTACCAAAATAGTTTGCAAGCAAGTTAGTGATGTGAACAACAGAGACTGCATTCTTGTTTCGCTTCGAGAGTGACGTAAAAACGATAATAAATGTCACCGATAACTAATGTTCATGCTCATGGTTGACAAATGTGTGGTTTAAGAACCTGATTAGTCATTCTCATATTTGGGTAAAAAAAATTGTGCCTGTAAGATTATGATAGAACGATAAATTTCATAAATGCTATCGAAAATAGTGATTACAGTGATCAGTGTGTCAAAATAAAAAGCATAGTAAGTAAAAATAATTGGGGACATTTTGCAATACATTATAAAAGAATTAACCAGAAAATTCACGTTCGAGAATGACAACACAAATGCCAAGTCAAGCCGTCAATGTGACCATGTAGTAGAAAACTAATCGAAACCCTACAAACAATTGGATGATACATACATATATCTCCATTGCGATATTGCGGAGATATCATATTTTTATCGTCATAAAAAAGCCAAGTAGTATTATTATGTAACTTCCTTTTATCATTCCCGAGATATTTCATAGAATAACACATACGTAGAAGGTTTTATTCGCTCAATAAATTAAACGTCATAGGTACGATGGAAATTACACAGTGGAGGGTGGAAAATATGGGTTCAATAATACCAGATGGTGGCAATAGTATACAGCGATCCACAAAGGAACTACACCCGAATTTCGTGTTTTTGTGGCAAACTAGTTGTGTTAAATACAATACAAATGAATACCAACGTTAAAAGTCAACAAAAAAGTGCAAAATACATTTAAATTTTTCAGTTCTACACCAAAACGACAGGAAATAGTTAAGTGAACATATTTTGTAACTCCACCTGGTGTATGTAAACATTTCCACAGACCTACCGAGAGAGTGTGAAATGAAACGTCAGATGAGAGAATAAGTTCTTCTATAGTATGTGTTATTCTATGAGATATTTCAGCAATACTCAGGCAATAAAAAAGAAAATCATTTTCTGTCATTTGAAAAACTAAAAATAAATTTGACTAAATGGGGACTACAGTGTTAGGAAAAATATAAAAATTGGATCTCTTCAGATTCCTACAGACTTGAAAAAAGCGGACCTGTAGTATGAGGCAAATAAAATTAATCAACGGAATTTGTGCCTTATTCCGCATCTCACTTTTCTATATTTCCAGAGAGCCCAGAAGAGAAAATCCGCAAGATATGCCATAGGCCAGTCCACCGGAAAGCGTGTAAAAATCGAAAAATAATGTTGGAGCTACTCTAGGGTTTGAAAAAACAATGCCGCAACCGAGAAGCCACCACAGATAATCAAATTCCTTTTTCAGAAACAATACGCTTGTTTTTTTAATTCCTGCTAAACTAATTTTTCGACGACTTTGTATGGGGAGCCGCTTAAAATCGCTTAATATCGCTTAGCTCTCCATACAAAGTGGTCGAAAAATTAGTTTAGCAGGGAATAAAAAAACAGGCTCAATATCACGGAAACTAAACGAAATAATCAAAAATGGGAGGAGGAGGAGGACAAGGTTATATGATCATTGTGATTTTTGAAAAATTAGATAGTCTGACCGAGCCTTCTATCGCTCCGCCACAGATTGCATTACACCTGACTAAAGTATCACCATGCGTGAGGCGTCATTTATCTTTCAAATAACCAAATACGAAAATTATTTGTATATAAGTTTGAATGAGCTTACTGACCTTGCCATGACTTTGAAACTGCTACATCAGAAATCATTACAAAAATAGTTGTATTAGTTATGTTCTTCTGTTTTCTATAAACCACTTAAGTTTTCTTTAAGTGTAACGGCGATAGTTGTTTTAATGATTCCAAAACAGTTTTAATAAATAACTAACATTAAACTAAGTTCGAATTGAAACGGTTAGTTGTGTTTTACGGTATTAATGTAAAAACTTAAATAAATATCTATTAGCAACGGTTTACGACCAACCAACGAAATAGGAGGAGGTGGAGGCTATAATGATTTTATTACGATATTAAGACTTGCAATAACACTCAAAAATAAATGTTAGTTTAATATTATGAATGAACTTCATAACAATTAAAAAAAAAAAACTTTAGATAATATTTTTAATTGAGTATCAATAAAATATATGTAACAAATTTCTCTTTTACGCAAAAAAAAAATTAAACAATTTCATGAATTTATTTTTATTTCCAACTTTCTTTGCCGATTGCTTGCTTATCTTATCTTCAACGTATCATTTTTCCCACCGGGAATCTTATCATTTTTATTTCATACCTTATTCATGCTTCTTGCATTGATAAATGTCATTAGGCATTCCAATTATACTTCAAGTTATCTGTTTACCTTCTCAGCGTATAAAAAGAAAGTAAAAGTTACCTGTGAACCTATTGACGGTTAATATATTTTGAATAAGGGCCGGCATCAATCGGTATCAAAGTACTATGGTTTAGCTGTGCGAATCGATATCTTTTTTGGCAGTAGTAAATTTTGACAGCTTCATTATAAGAAGAAAACTTAAAACGCTATTGAAATATAATTTTGCGTAATGAATATGTTTAGAAAATATTTGATTCGTTTTAGTAATTATTTTGCAAATGTGATCTTTACAATCCATGGATTTTTGCATTCTTCAAAATTTCTTCCAAATTGCTACCAAATTTCTTCCTCTTTCTTTGTTTTGTTTGCAAATAAATGATGAACAGAGCTACAAGTCGACATTAGAACTTGGCGTCGGACACAAAATTCGATCGGCGGTGGATGAAGCCGATGATTAAAACCTTTATTAAAAACTCAATTATATTATTAAAAAAATATGTATAAATATGCATGAAAATGCGAAAACCTGACAAATACACGTATTAAAATGGATTGAGTCATCGTAATCCAAATTAGAATCTGAAAAACTTCGGCGGCGCCTCACATCAATAAAAATATCGGCGACAATTCGGAACACTGAAACTAGATTACCTTGTCGCGACAGAGCACCATTAACTGTTATTGACCGACAATCCTAATTTTCGAAGAAGAATGGTTCGATAATGGCCCAGCCCAAAACCTATATCAGGCATTGATACTTTGTAGATGCATTTGTTTTTCAGCAATCACTCGTATATTTTCTGAACCCCCAATGCGAAAGTTGTAACGACTAACAATGCCATCAAAACGAAAATGAGCCTCATCTCATCGCTGAAGATGATTTTGTTCGAAAACCATTCTTTATTTTTAAAATGTTTCTGAAGAATGAAAACGCGTTATTCTTTAATTTAGAGTTTAATTTTTAATAACCCTGATCAGTCAGCTTTCACGCTGTCTTTTTTTGAAACAACAAAGCTTTACTGCACACATGGTATGAAATGCAAATACTGCCTGCATTTTCAGACACGCTTTATAAATCGAACAATACATTATCCAGTCATAAACAGGAGCATCGGTTGTCATTGGAATTTATTGTCGTTTCACCAGCCTTCTTGATACTATTGGCCAGTTTTTCGGTCAGTGGTGATCTTCGTTTCTTAGTTAAATTCTGGTTAAACATCGAATTGTGTTTTTCAGTCATTTTGTTAACTATGATTTAACCCACAATGTTGGTTGGTTAACTTTTAGTCAGAACCATATGATTTTGACAATCAAATTACTGACTGTCAAAATGAGAAATGTTAATGCTCATTTAGACTATTGACAGATTTTGACACTCGTCAAAATTTTCTGACACAACATTTTGAACTAGTGTTTACACATGTCAAAATATTTTGTCAGAAAACCTTGTCAGTATTTTGTCAGTATTTTCTGACAGCATTTTTTGAAGTTTCATCAGAATATTTTGAAAGCCGTTTACACTACTGACATATTCTGTTGTGTTTACTGACCCAACTCTGACAATTGTTCTCAGCTGATTTTCATTTGCCTTATCCACACGTGATAGCAAGTTATTGTGTTTATAAAAATAAAAATAAAGTTAAAAGTTATTATTAAAGGTAATGGATACCGACATGGCTGCTATAATAGCTTATTGAAGATGAAGAGGAGGAAATTCCACAGCGGACAAAGAAATGTAGAAATCAGAGAGGTTGTTGGGTGCGCCCACTTTTTCTTGACACTTTCTTCTCTTGTTTTCGAGCAAAATTAGTGGCCAATGACGCAGAATTATTTCTAAATTTTGTGAGAATGACTGAGGATGACTTTAAACTCTTATTGAATCGTGTCACACCATTAATTGAGAAGAAAAACACATGCGGCGTACCGGCCTCGGCTCCCATCTCTGTTCATTTACTGACATATTTTGACATGTTGTCAAAATACTGACAGTCGTCAGAATTCTGTCAGAAAATTTTGATGACTGTTTACACGACGTCAGTATTTTTGTCAAAAATTTTGACAAGAACGTGTCAGAAAATTTTGTGTCAGTAAATTCTGACATTTACACGTTACTGACACATTTTGAAGACAAATACTGACAATCTGTCAGTAGTGTAAATGAGCCTTTAGATTGTATAAAATATATGCTTCTGTTTTGCGTATTTGTACACACACGTTGAGTCTAGAGCGTTAAATGATTGCGTCTTTAAAGTTTTTTACACATTTTTGTTAAAATAACTTCGATTTTATGCATCTATTTCTTATTTTGCATAATTCCATTTTGATTGTCCCTCTTTGTTGTTTTGGTATTTAATCCCAAACCAGTTGTTTTTT
This sequence comes from Phaonia tiefii, assembly GCA_963931995.1. Taxonomy (NCBI): domain Eukaryota; kingdom Metazoa; phylum Arthropoda; class Insecta; order Diptera; family Muscidae; genus Phaonia; species Phaonia tiefii. The sequence goes on from OZ008371.1 coordinate 21,378,688, forward strand.
CCAATAAGAATACAAGGGTTGCCATAATCGTTAACAATATGGCGACTTACATTAACTCACCACTGAGAAACAAATTGCACAGTTAACCTCAAATTAACTTTCAATTACGATTAAGTAATCTTATAGTTAACTACCCACTTAAAAACTGGCCATAAGAGTCTGTGCCAATCGGTATCAAAGTACTCTAGTGAACAAAAATTTGTTATGATGAGAAAATTTTCAATTTTTGCTGTGCCAATCCATATTTTTTTGACAGCTTCATCATAAGAAGAAGTCTTTAGAAAATATTTGCCATTGCTTTTACCAATTATTATGCGAATGCGATCTTTACAATCCATGAATATTTTCATTCTGCAAATTTTCTTCCAAATTGCTAAAAAAAATGCATCCCAATTGCTACCAAATTTCTTCGTCTTTCTTTGTTTTGTTTACAAAAATACATATGATGAACAGAGCTACAAGTCGACATAAAAACTTGATTAAAAACAATTTTAGGCCGTGTGTTCATAGAAAATATTTTGGTCGTGGTAAATTGAGTTGAATTAATTTTTGTGTGATACAATTTCGATTTTGCAGTGTGAAATGGAAAATCAAAAATTTGGAAGCTGAAAATTCATGTCCTTGCACTTTTTTGAAATTTTTAAAAAATATTTCGCTCTCTTTATTAAAATTATAAACAAAATGAATAAATTGTGATTACCCCAGATAAATTGTGATTACCCCCTGGTCAGTGTGTGAAAGCAGGGGGTTCTATGGCACAGCTGATCGAAAAGGTACTTGGGAAATGATGTAGAATGAGAGACCGAAGAAGACATAGAGATTGTAGTAAGAGCATACCTCACGCCTTCTTCTCTCCATTTGATACATCACATACATCATACATACATTGATACATCACAAAGTAAGGGATATGATGTAGAATGAGAGACCAAAGAAGACAGAGATTGTAGATCATGCAGCTAACTAAGTTTAAGCAGGGGCATGGTAGAATGAGCACGTAACCTCGATAGAGAGGTTATTTAAATTTTTTCTCCTTGTTTAGTTGACCGCTTCTGTAAAATTCAAAGGTTTTGTTTTGGTACTTTTCTGTTTACATTTATTTGTTGGTATAAGTAGTATGTGTTGACTTTGACATAAGGAGAGCCTAAACAAAAACAAAAGGCCTGTTGTTCTTGCCCACAATTGTTGTTGTATCTACTGCGACTACTTGGTATTTTTACTATGAGCAGGGGGTTTCTATGGCACAGCTGATCGAAAAGGTACTAGGGAAATTATGTAGAATGAGAGACTAATGAAGACAGGAACTAATTTTAAATAGTGTTTATTGATACTAATGACAGCTAAATTATGTTTTATGTTGTTTACATCGAACGAAAATACGCATTCCCTTTTATTTCTGTCCGTATTATGTCCAATCAAAGAGTAAATTACAAAATCAACTCGAACTCGATGAAATGGCCTACTACCTCGTCGTCAGCAAGAGAACGTGAAGGGAGGTGTAGCGGCTCTTGTCGATTTCTCTATGGTGAAGCCGTTTATCAGATAAATCGTTCAGTTTTTCTTTGCTGATATCGACAACAACAAAATTGTGATCGGTGAATGGCGCTACGCAACAAGAATAGCTTTTGTTTACATCACTACCTCACTTGCAAAAACAAAAGTATGCAGGTAATCATGATTCAATTTCATGTGACAGATAATAACTTATAGAAAAGAACAAATGAGTGGAAAGGTGGTTATGTGTAAACCAGCTACCTTGACTCAAAATTTGTATACTGCTTTTCTGACTAATTTCTGTTGCTGTTGTAGTAATTTCTGTTGTTGGCTTAGAATTATTTAGAGATAAATAACTTTCATCAGTAGGTTCCACGTAATTTTGATCCAAAGACTTTTAAAAAGTAGACGTTCTACAATGTCAAAACATATGTTTTCATAGTGTTTGCTTTGAAATGTCACTTTCCAATCACAACTGCTATCTTAATGATATACTAGTAGGAGGAGTAGGTGTTTCTAAAATGTTTACAGTGTAACAATACCAATTAATTAGAGACAAGTGTTTCTTTCTCTCAAACTTTATAGATTCAGATTGAAACTAGTTTTTTTGTAGAGTGTAACTTTATTAGCTCCTATAACACTAAATAGTTATTTCCTCCATACACACTCAAGCGTAGAGAATTTATTAAAAACAAATTCTCTGGCAACTTAAAGAAATGTTGAGATTTAACAACTGCGAAATATTCATATTAATAAATATTTTAAACCTTCTTGCTCACTGTGAGTGGTGGTGGGGGATTTGTTTTAGTAGTTTTCTTTTATTTGTTAAACAAATTTATGTTTCTCACATTCCTCACTACTCCAAGCTTCTCTCACCTGTAGTTTTGTTTTTATTTTGCGAAATTTCTATGTATATATTATTCTTATACGATAGTAGAATTTTATTTGCGAAAACCACACAAAGTTAATACAACGAAAATGACATCATCTATCAGGTCTCAGTGGAATTTACACAAAAACGCTTTTGTTTCGACATGATTTGAAATGACATACTCGAACGTAGAACATGTTGTTCAGCCTGGAGGTTTAGCGACTAACCCGTAACAGGTAATCGGTACAAAATCAATGACTTAAACTAAACGCAACTATAGAACAAAAGTTCGACTCCCCATAGACACCACATAGATGATTGAGGTGAAAAATTAAATCGATTGGCGGCGCGATAAGAACCAAATGTTTATAAACAAACAGACGGACGAAGTTTGCGTTTGAGGCCCGATTTTTCTGTGTCAAATCATTAGAGGTTTCGAGTTAAACTTTCAAAGGATTTATATTTAAAGTAAATCTAACTTTTAGTGCATTTGGAAATTGAATAATTTTGATAACAAAACAGCTGTTTTAGTTTTGATTTTGTATACAACTTTGGTATGTAAATGAAACAATATAATTTAGAGTGACAATTAAATCAATGAAAAAAGGGATAATAAGTGAAAAAAATTTAAATGTTATAAATTGTTACAGTAAAATTATATACAGGGCGATTCAGGAAGTTCCGGACAAATTTCTCCAGCGTATTCCTTGGCTCGTTTCATGAAGAAAAGTCCACTAGGACCATGTCCGAAAATGCAAGAGTGCGAAATGGCAGCGGGTTCAAAATTTTCGGATTGGCGGTCGGAGGGTAGTAGTGTAAAGTTGCTAACTTCTGAGCCAGTGGTCGGATTTTTTTGTTTTTGGGCTTGTTGAAAAGGTCTGTAAGAGGCCTTCCAGAATCAAAAAAGTGGAAAAAGTCAAATCACCGAGATACAGAGCTATCGGGGAAAAAATGGAAAAAAAATTCACATAACCTCAATTTTTGGGCTTGTTGAAAAGGTCTTTAAGAGGCCTTTCAGAATCAATAAAAAAAGTAGAAAAAAGTCAAATCGCCGAGATACAAAGCTTTCGGGAAAAAAGTGGGAAAAAAATTCACATAACCTCAATTTGCTCAGCCAGATGGCAGGTAACTTATGTAGCCATAGATAGCCATAGCTCTTACCTTTCCAAAATGACCTAAACGAAGCCCTGAGGTCTTACCGTTCCAAAGTTATGACCATTTTGCTGAAATGCAAAAATTTTTGTTTTTGTTTTTTCCGACCACTGGCTCAAAAGTTAGCAACTTTACCCTACTACCCTGAGGTCTTACCGTTCCAAAGTTATGTTCCAAAGTTATGTATACAGAAACCAATTAAAACTGAAATTGTTAAAACTACAGATTTTCCTCATTCTCCATGAAATCTCAAACTAGTCCACTGACTCCAATTTTTCCATTGAAAGTAAAACAGTTGTTGCACACTATTATGATATTACTCTATCGATGAAAACATGGACATGATCTATGACCGCCTAGAAGAAAACTACATCCACAGAAAAAATAACCGAATTAGCCGTGACCACATTAGATTCGATCACATCCAAACCAGAGGTTGTCACAACTGCATTAGAGATTGCCACAACTTATTAGAGGTTGGTTCATTCGTATTTAAGTTGTGGGCACTAAATTCAGTCGTGAAAACTTCTATTCGATTATGGCAACTGAAATTCGGTGGCAACAACCGAATTTACGATTGTGACTAACTCTTTTGAAGCCATTAGTTCTGTGAGTGTCCGATTCTTTTAATAGCAAAATTTTCATAGAAAACGTTTGTCAACCAACTATCGGTAAATTCCGTCTACATCCCCCAGCGCTTCCTACAACGGAATTGAGCTGATAGAATTCTCTACGCAGCGGCAATAAACATGGTAACCAGTGATACGAGATTCTAACATAAAACATCCACTAGGCTCAGAAAAAAACGAACCACATTGATCAATTGGTAATTGATGGAAGGCACTCTTCCAGTTTAGTGTACGAACGTGTGATTCGTGGCGCTTGTATCGATTCGGATCACTAAATGGTTGGTGCAGAGGTTCGCACAAGAATAAGCCGAAGACATTGAAAGCCACAATTACTAGAGGTTACACTACCTACTCAATAAAACTCACTCAATTACTAGCGATGAACCAGGGGGTATCCATAGCACAGCTGATCGAATATGAAGTCGTAAATAGATAAATATGAAGTCGTAAATTGATAAAAAAAAAAACAGTAGATAGGTGAAAGAGCGATAAGCAACCAGAAGCAAATCATGCAGCAAACTAAGTTTAAATTGTGTTTGAGTGATACTAATGACAGGTAAATTATGTTTTATGTTGGTTGCGTCGAACGAAAATACGCATTCCCGTTTATTTCTGTCCGTTTTATGTCCAAACAAAGAGTAAAAGACAACAACAACTCGAACGCGACGAAATGACCTACGATACTACCTCATCGTCATCGAGAGAACGTAGAGAGAGGTTTGGCGACTCTTATCTATTGCTATGTGGTTGAACGCAACCCACTATCGCCGATTCTAAATGTTGTCCGACACTATAAAAACTACTGTAAAAACAGTGCTTGGTTCTGAAAACCCGCCTTAAGATAAATCATGGTACGATTGCGATAAAGAACGCTACACATATGGCAATGCTTTAGTCAGTCGCAAGGCGAGCTGGAACACAGAGGGCTATAAGGGGGAAATAGAGAGAGGTAAGCCGACGCTTGTGTGTGCCAGTTTTGTACAAATTGTTGTTTCTGATACAATTGAACCTTTAAAATTGGATCAGTCCGTCAAATAGGCACACATTTTAAACCGATGAGAGTCAAGTATATCGGCAACGGCGTGAGCTTCAACAAATATTTGGTGGCGGCGACGTGTCTGAAAGTTTTCGATCGGCTTCCCTCTGTCAAACAGTTGATTTTGTGTGTACGGTTTTATTATGGTTGTATTTTTTTGATACTTTGCAGAGTTGCATCAAATTGTACACCAGTTTAAAATGAGGTTAAAAAATAAACTTCAGTTTTAAAAGATTAAAATTGTATGAATAATCTTCTGGGTTAGCATGGGTTAACGGAGTTAACCTTCGAAATGCGCTAATCTTGGTCGGTGTAATGCGGTGTAAAACATTTACAAATGTAAAATGTAAAGATGTTACTGAACTATTTGATACCAGGTAAAGCCTCAGACAAGGCGACACTTTATAGTGCAATCTCTTCAACATCTTAATGGAGACTCTAATGAGAAAAGCTAACTACACGAACAAAAACACAAGTATCCAAAGCCACATGCTAGTCGCGTGAACTGATATAGATATCATTGGGCGGACTGTACGAGAATTTACGACGGTAAATGAGGACAAGTCAAAGTTATTGCTTTCAACGAGCAAAGCCTAAACTCGTTTGAAGCAAAGCGTGAAGTGTGTTACAACTTCGAGGTAGTGGATAAACTTATTTACTTAGTATGAGCCCTAAACAACTAATATCGTTAGCTTCGAGATCAAACGGAGTATTCTGCTTGCGAATAGGTGTTATTTTGGGGTAAGCAAAAAACACCTCAGTGCTTGCCTTCTCTCGAGAAACAAAGATTCAGCTATATCAAACTTTCATACAAGATGTCTTGTTTTTTGGCGTAGAAGCTTGGATCTTATCGCAAGCGGGAGAAATATAAGCTGGAGTCTTCGAGAGAAAAATAATCGGGAAAATATATGGCCTGTAATAGACAACTGCGAGTATATCCGAAGTATAATTCACGAGCTGTATGAATTGTCTGTCGATATCGATGTTGTTACGCGAATCAAAATTACCTGATTACACTGACAAGCGCCTGCCATTGCGAAGCGTATTCGAAGATGTAATCGAAAAAATCCGGCAAATATGGCAACAATGGCTTAGCTGGAAGCATCAGATGAACGAATTCGTGCGAGAAAAAAAATATAAACTTGGTGCTAGCAACTGGAGAGAAGAGACAAAATTGCAACGCCCTTGACGAACTGTGTTATCTCTGTTTTGTTAATAAAATACATATTTGTTGTCCCTTAAACAATTTATCTTAAACATTACTAACTTAAGTTGATACTGGGAAATTAATCCTTAAATTATTGAATAACACGCAATGCTGTTCAACTTTGAAAGAGGACCGATGGATTTGACTGGTGCGTACGGGTTTGAAAGACTACACAACAACACCTTGCCATAGTTGCGCGTGCCTAAAAGATTTGCGCCGTAAATTTTATTTTTATTTGTTTTTTTTTTATAAAAAATTTGAATAAACACGAATTTGCAGTAAAAATAATTTTTGTCTACGCCGTTCTTTTCTCTTCCCCTCAGTTCAATCGACTCGACGGTGCAAAACGTAAACTCTATTTTTGGAAATGTTAACTAAAACGTTGTTTGATTATAGGGAGCGGCAACTGCTAAACACACATTTGATGTTGATTAAATATTTAAAGGAATAAGGCGGTAACTTTCAAACGATTACAAAAAACAATGTCCATACGTAGTAGGTAAAGAAAATGTAACAAATATTTTAAAATAATATGAATTAGAATTTTAAATACATGACATGATTGAATTAAGGTCATTTGTATTTACTCAAAATTTTTAACAATTTTATGTAATTAATGTAATTAACGTAGTAAAATGTTAATCATAGCGAAAGTTGACAAGTGCTTATTTAATTTACAGATGAAAGGCATTTTTTACACGTAACAGCCGCCATACTAACCACTGCACGACCGATAGTTTCTTAAGTTTTGCGATTTCAAATATCGATTATCTTCCAAGCTGATTAGGCTACAAACGACATTAACTCAGTTTTCTCGTTATATCGCAAAAACACTATCTTAACTACAAATTCTTTGGCACACAGCGACCCCATATGGCAAGAGTTTGAACCAGGCATCGCAAAAGCACGCAAGCGAGCATTGAAAATTCCTCTCACTGCTGAAAATACATCTTCCGAGATTCGAGTGCAATATTTCCGTACGCAAAATGCGACGCGTAGGTCGTTTGTTGTAGGCGGCGCACGCACTCGGGATTACTTTCAAAATTTAAACTTTAACCGCACGCGCTCTTGAGTATATTCACAACACGGTCACTAAAACTACATGTGATCAGTTTAGTTTCCATTAAAAGTCAGTCGCTCCCGACCGCTTGCGTTGAGCAACAACTCACTGTTCGCCCACGCCTTAAAACCCTTATAGTGCTTTTACATGCACTCTTGTATCATAATAATATCGTGATTCTCATTCTACGGCAATTCTACTCGATTAACATTTATGTAAAGGGTTTTCAACAGAGACGCTACAAAAGTAAATCGATAGGGACAGCAAACGACGCCATATTTTTCCCCGCTCTTTTGATATTTCTCTTCAGTAAGGTTTGCCATTTCATCATGGAAAGATATACGAGCCAACAACGAGTCGAAATTATTAAAATTTACTACCGAAATTTGGAGTCAGTGGCCTCAACTTTAAGAGGCCAACTTGAAGAGGCCTCAACAATTAGCGATGAGGCCCATTTCTGGCTGAATGGCTTCGTCAATAAAGAAAATATGCGTTATTGGTCAGACAGCAATCCACACGTAATGCATGAGTCATCATTGCATCCCGAAAAAATTACGGTTTGGTGCGGTTTATGGGCCGGCGGCGTCATTGGGCCGGCACATTACTGTGAATGCGAATCGCTACCGTTCAATGATAACCGAATATTTTTGGCCCCAATTGGATAATATGGACTTGGAGGACATGTGGTTCCCTCAGGACGGCGCCACAAGCCACACAATGAATGCCACAATCAATTGATTGGAAACCAAGTTTGGTGAACGTGTTATCTCACGAAATGGCCCAGTCGATTGGCCGCCTCGGTCGTGCGATTTGACGCCGTTACATTATTTCCTGTGGATATACGTCAAGTCTATGGTCTATGCCAACAAGCCAGCGACGATTGATGAACTTCGTACGAATATCGAACGTGAAATTGCAGCAGTATCGGCCGATTTATGCTTGAAACCCGTCGAAAATTGGGTTCAGCGTCTGGACTTCTGCAAGCGTGCCCGTGGTGGCCATGCAAAAGAAATCGAGTTCCATACATAATGGCATCGACCGTACTTTCACAGGAATAAAGAATTTCATTGGTATCTAAAACCGGTTTTGTTTTATTTAAACAAAACTTTTGCAGCGCTCTTATTGAAAAACCCGTTATTTCATGATGCCATGATGGAATTGTATTTATTTGTAAAAATAACTTATTAACGAAATGTTTATGTGAAATTTATGTAGAATTTCTTGAAAGTATATTTCTTGTAAGTATTGTAAGTAAAATAAAATAATAGAGTAAAATCGGTTGTTCTTATAACACCACCTTTTTATACCAATCATGTTTGTATGTATGTATTTTCATTAATGTACATGTTCAGTGAAGTACATTTCCTTTACATTTCCATTTCCTGTTCATGCAGTATCATACTGAAAGTGCGTATACAATTCACAGACGAATTTAGTATAGACGATTCGAATTCTCTCAATATTTTTAACGTCATAGGTGTGTGTAGTTGCAAGTGTACATTGGATGGTAGAAAGCAAGGGTTTAATAATACCAGATAGAGGCTATAGTACACAACGTCAAACAGAGCAACAACAACCGCATTTCGTGTTTTTGTGACAAAATAGTTGTGTTAAATACAATACAAATGTATACCAACGATAAAAGTCAACAAAAAGTGTAATTTACATTTAAATTTCAAGTTCTATACGAAAACGAAATGAAAACCAACAGTTCCTGTAACTCCACCTGCTTGCTGTAAGCTAATTTTCGTCGAATTTCTCTAATTTGCACAAACCTATGAAGAACAGTGTGAAAAGAAACGTCAGATGAGAGAATTAATTCGTCTATACTAAATTCGTCTATGATACAATTCTGCGGTCCAAATTTTTTGTGGCATGATAATAACATTAGGTCTGTTTTCTTATCCCCTGCTAAATGAATTTTTCGATCAGTTTGTATTGAGAGCTAAGCGATATTAAGCGATTTTAAGCGGCTTCTTACACAAATTCGTCGAAAAATTAGTTTAGTGGGAAATAAACAAAAACGTTCTAATATTATCGAGGTAAATTTACCCGCTGCTGGGTACAAAAATGTATGAGAAATCACATGATGCTTGTGCGATTGTCGATCTGAAAAATCGAGTGAATGTGTCCTATTATATTGAAAAAGGTAATATCTTGGAAATAGTAAGTAAAATTTAAAAAAAAATAGGAAAAATTTGCCATAAACTACAAAAAGTACCAAAAGGTATATAAATTGTACAAGAAAGTAAAAAAAATGTACAAAACATTATAAAAAATATTCCAAAAAGTTCACAACATATACCAAAAAGTATATACAATCTACCAAAATATTATATTAAAGAATCACATAAATTGTACCAAAAATGTACATAGAGTGTACCAAAACGATACATAATGTGTACAAACAATGTCCATGAAGTGTACCAAAAATATATTAAAACGTATATCAAGTGAAAAATAAGTTCCTAAAGTGTACGTACCAATATGTACATTATGTGTACACCAAAACGTACCTAATGTCTGTCAAAGCAGTACATATATTGTACAAAAAATGGCATAAAGTATAGCAAAAAGTACATAAATTGTAATTTGCCACAAACTACAATCAATGTACTACAAAAGCACCAAAAATTATATAAATTGTACAAGAAAGTAAAAAAAAAAATACAAAACATTATAAAAAAAATTCCAAAAAGTTCACAACATATACCAAAAAGTATATACAATCTACCAAAAAATTATATTAAAGAATCACATAAATTGTACCAAAAATGTACATAGAGTGTACCAAAACGATACATAATGTGTACAAACAATGTCCATAAAGTGTACCAAAAATATACTAAAATGTACATCAAGTGAAAGATAAGTTCATAAAGTGTACGTACCAAAATGTATTTTAGGTGTACACCAAAATGTGCCAAAAAGGTACATATTTTGTACAAAAATGGCATAAAGTGTGGCAAAAGTACATAAATTGTAATATGCCACAAACTACAAACAATGTACAACAAAATCACAAAAATGGATAGAAAATAGTAATAAATTGTAAAAAGTACAAAAACTGTACAAAACATTATGAAAATCTATCAAAAGGTTCACAGAATATACGAAAAAGTACATAAAAGGTAGCAAAATTACATCAAATAATTACATAGAGTGTACCAAAATGGTATATACATTGTACCAAAGATGTACATTATGTATACGAACAATGCTTATAAAGTTTACAAAAAACGTACTAAAAAGTACATCAAGTAAAATGTTAAGTTCATAAAGTGTAAAAAAATGTACCATAAGTTTACCAAAACGTACGTATGTGCTCCAAAAAAGTACATATTATGTACATATTTTGTACATTGTACCAAAAAATACATAAAGTGTATCAAAAGGTACATAATGTTCCAAAAATTAACTTTTTTACACACTATGTACTTTTTGGTACGAAAAAGTGTTTATCTTAGTACATACAATTTATATATTTTTGGTACACCTTTTGGTGTGAAAAATTAATTATTTGGTACACTTTCTTAATGTACACAAAAACGGATGCGGATCCGTTTCGAACCCGTAACGGGTCCGTAAAATCATAAAATAAATGGTTTCCCATTACATCCCATGAAGGGACCGGGGAGAACTTCTCACAATCACTGAGCTGTGCGCTTTTTTAAAGTTTTCGCTCACTGATTGGGACCTACAGTTTAACACCGAATCCGAACGGTATTTTGAGAAGCTTTTTCATGGCTATATACTCGATAGTGTCGCCGTCACTATGCGAGGCGACCGCCGCCGAAAGAAATTTGAAGGTGGTCAGAGCTAAAATCATAAAAAAGGGAAATGTCAGTTCCCGAACCCGTTACGAGTCCGTAACCCGTTACGAGTCCGAGTGCGAGGCGACTGCCGCCGAAAGAAATTTGAAGGTGGTCAGACCTAAAATTATAAAAAAGTGAAATGTCAGTTCCCGAACCCGTTACGAGTCCGTAAAACTTAAAAAAGCGAGACAGTGGATATTGTGATTTGGCGGATCCGTCTCGAATCCGTTACGAGTCTGTAAAAACTTAGAAAATTTAATCAGTGAAATTGGGATTTGGCGGATCCGTTTCGAACCCGTTACAAGCCCGTAATAACAGAGAAAAGTGAATCGTGAAATTGGGATTTAGCGGATCCGTTTCGAATCCGTTACGAGTCCGTAAAAACATAAAAGGAAATCAGTGAAATTGCGTTTTGGCGGATCCGTCTCGAACCGTTACGATTCCGTAAAAACCTAAAAAGGGAATCAATAAAATGTTTAAGCCATTGGTTTAAAAAAATGCTAAAACTATTTAAATTTATGTAGCTGACAACGAATATTTTTATTTGTGAAAATTAATATATAATGGTAAGTGGAAAACTTCAGTGGATTATAGGTAGCAAATATGTATATATCACTCCAATAAAAAGGCCGAATGTATAAAAAAAATTATCCCTGATGTACGTAGAGCACGACGAAGCAACAGGCAATAACAGACAACAACAAAAATCATTTCTAATGGGGACCGATGGTTCTCTGGAGATGGAAAGAACTTGTTTGCAAATGTTTTGCTTGCGACATTTTTCGAACACTTACATAGTGGAAAATTCTCAATTCAGATGAGTTTTTGTTTACATTTAGTTTGATGAATTTTTGAAAAGCAGCATTCCCAATAACCGCTGATGAAGATCTGTGGCTAGATCTGAAATAGCTATACGGTTTGCCAGGAATCATGAGGATGCATTTGCAAAACATCTTCTTTTTTAAAAAACTATATCTCTGTTTATAGAGTATATCTTGGCTTGAACAATAAAATAAAAAGGTAGCAAATATAGTTCATTACCCATTTTAATATTAAATACATTTTAAATATCAGAACGAATTGAATCCATTTTATTTACAAATACTGAACCTGAAGCGGTTTCGAATATGAAGTCCGTTGCGAGTTCGAGACGGATCGGAAAAAGAATAATTTCATACGCAAACTGATTTATTATGTGTCAGTAACAAAATGTACGAAGAAACAGGCCCGTCATGAATTCGCAACGGATTAATATGTCACACTTAGTTACTTTTTTTTTGAATGTTAGTGGAGATAGACTCCGAATCTAACTCAAGCCTACTACAGTTCACATACATAGGTCTGTTATGGCGTTAACATATCTCTGTTAACATATTGAAAAATTGTGTGTTTAATGAAATATAATTTACAGCAGCTCGAAGTAATTTATAGAACAACCCTTATAACTTACAAGAGACATGCTAGGCCTTGTTGGAAGAAATAGGTCTTGCTGGCCCAAGGCCTACCCTATTCGCACAGTGGGCCAAAGTAAATTTAGTATATGTAAATTTAAATCGATCAACGGTAGAAAACAAAGAATACTCCTCACATACCTTGTTGGAAAGCTCTACGCCAATATTTTCATAATCTGAAATCAAAACTTGCAGAAAGAGTTTGGTAGTAAGAATCTGAAATTAAAACTTGCAGAAAGAGTTTGGAAGTAAGAAAAAAATTACATGAGGTGTCATGGGACACCCGGTTGGACCGAAGTTCCTTTCGCTATGTACTACGTATTAGTTAGTTCCAACACATCTAAGAACTTCTATATTAATTCTACAGTACATACAGTACTACAGTTACGATAACAAAAGTATGACATGCGCCATAAAGATCCCCGTTGACTGCAACAACTTTTTAGTTATTAGATGTGTGTACTATCCGACTGGCAATAAAAATCCAATACGAGCAGATTTTCAAAAACTAGTTGATTCTATGAATCTTCAAAATTCAAATAATTACTATGTTCTAGCGGGAGACTTGAACTGCGAGCACATAGATTGAGGTAATACTGTTAATATCGCAAAAGGCAATAACCTAAAAAAGTCAACATTAATTCCTTACACTTCCAACATGTTCCGCGAAGCTCGCTTTCCTTACCCGTAATTATGTCATAATGCCTTCCATGGAAGCCAGCACACTTCACAATGGCATGACTATCACAAAGCCAACATCCCAGTAAACATTTTGTTCCGAATTCGGTCAGAAATCGTTAAAAAACTCTGCACAAGTATCCGATTCTGATGCCGATTTCCATCAGAGAACGTACCGAAAATTGTATGGGCGGTTGACAACAACTCGGACCTGCTTCTCTGGGGAAATTCGGAAGTATTTTCAGAGTCGTCTGACAGATTTCTGGCCGAATTCGGATGAAAATTCGAAGGTATTTCTGAAGGACTTTTCGACGTATCTCAACAAAGTCTGATCAAAAAACAGAAAATGGTCAGACTTTTCTTACCGTTTTTGGACCCTTGGTACGAATATTCTTACGATTGTCGGACAAAAGTCTGACTAAACATACGAAAATGGTAAGAACATTCGGATCGTTTTCGTATGCTTTGTGAGACTATTCGTCACATTTTCGGACAAAAGTCTGACTAAACATACGAAAATGATGAGAAAATTCACATATATGCGATTCTATTGTTAAATCTGCATGCCTTTGAGGAGACAGTGGGATCAACAATTTGCTGTGTAATTGTTCAGCTTCTTTTTTTGATTTTTTTCACTTTTTAATTTAAAAATTTTTCCGCGACGTGTTTACCACACAACTGCGGACAATACCTGAGAAAAATATCAAAAAACAAACAAAAGAATGTACGAAAGTTAAAAAATCAATTCCCCGAAAATGTACAGTATGAAAATAAAAAACCAAAACAAAAATTATCTTAAGAGAATGTGCAGAATACTCGCATATTACTCGTATAAAAGACAGGGAAAAGTGCAGAAACAGCGGACAACAAATTTGCAGAAATCCTGTTAAATTTCTGAAGGAAATTTGTATGATTCGGTTAATTGTCTGAGCAAACTTCAGATAATTTCGTAAAAATCTCTGATTTCAGAAACTTCGGAAAGAATTGTTGGCTGGGATGAAAGAACACAACCCTCACATACGTCCCTGACTGTACAAATATAGTAATAATTACCAAATCCTAAAAGTATGCAGAATAATACTGGGTCGTATATATAGCATAATACGGTTAAAAAAAAGTTGTTTACAATTTTTTCATTTAGCCCCCATCCCGCAACGTGCGATAAGGAACTTCGTTCCAAAAAATATCCTCATTTACTTTTAGACCCCCAAAAATATTTTCGCACATTGTGCGAAAACGAGATATTTTTTTCGTGTTCTTACATACCTTGTTGGAAAGCTCTTTATAAACACTTTCAGAATTTCAAATCATGAGTTGTGAACAGTGAGTTAAATTTGCTGCTGAGCTGCAGTAGATGAGCATAACTTCGCATTGGATGTAGCATCTACCAACAGTATTCACCACAAAACCATCTCCTACTGACTGACCTTCTTTCTTTAAGGCCTGATACAAGAATTTAAAAAAATTACTTCATTGACGTATGACCTTTAGGGTGTAATGTTATAAATTATTATTCAAGACAATTTTAGCACACATACATGAATGGTTTTAAGTCTATTATCCTTCGACCATATTCCTTTACAGCCATACCCTATACATGGACATTCCTAAGGTCTAGTGTCTCCTATCATTCTCTTTCACTAACATTTATGTTATTCTTGTTTTTTTCATTTCGTTTGGTTTGTAAGCAGAAGTTTATATTTAACTTTATGAATTCGCAATTTCATATGTAAAGAGGAATGTTTTTCTGTCATATTCACGATATGAATTTTTGTTGAACTTTTTTTTTTTGTTCTTTCTGGTACTTGTACTCTCGTACTGGTATTAGATGTGGGTTTGTAGGGTTCTATGCCTGCGTTGAGCCGAGTTGAGTGTGCCGGTTGTGTTGTGTTATGGTGTGAATGTTCAGTTGAGTTCAGTTTCAATGACGTCCATAAGAGACGACGAGTCCGTCCAATGAAAACGAGTATATGACGTTAAATTTGTTCTACTTTTTAAGTTTCAGCTTCAAAATATAACCTTTATTATTATTTTTCATATTTTTATGCATGTATATCTTTTTGTTTTATGAATGTGTAAAACAGTATTGTTTTTGCTGTCTTTGAAAAGTTGGATTGTGTTGGAAGTAATAATTCACCACCACCACCGTATTGGGTAAAATAAGATGATCGTTTTGATTTCAGAGTTGCAGTTACTGTCAAAAGCATCATTCAGTTAATGGCCAAGGACGTAAGTGGGTGGTGATCATTGAAATATAGGACGGAGCGATGCAATTATGGCGTATAAAGGGAGTTAAGTGGCTGGTATTAAAGGGGAACGCATACTTATTAACAGTAGACATTAAGGCGCTTATTCACAAAACGTATGTAATATTTAACAAGAAAAATGTTTATACAAAAATCATGTAATAAAAATTTCATAAATATTATGTATAGGGTGGCTCAAATACAAGTATATTTTTAAAAATTTAATAAAAGTAACTAAACTTCATTTCTTTTGGTATAATGGGGTTTTCAATAAGAGCGCTACAAAGTTTTTTTTTTTTAAATAAAACAATGATGCCAATGAAATTTTTTATTCCTGTGAAAGTACGTTCGATGCCATTATGTATGGAACTCGATTTCTTTTGCATGGCCACCACGGGCACGCTTGCAAAAGTCCAGACGCTGAACCCAATTTTCGACGTTTTCAAGCATAAATCGGCCGATACTGCTGCAATTTCAAGTTCGATATTCGTACGAAGTTCATCAATAGTCGCTGGCTTGTTGGCATAGACAATAGACTTGACGTAGCCCCACAGGAAATAATCTAACGGCGTCAAATCGCACGACCGAGGCGGCCAATTGACTGGGCCATTTCGTGAGATAACACGTTCACCAAACTTGGTTTCCAATAAATTTATTGTGGCATTCGCTGTGTGGCTTGTGGCGCCGTCCTGTTGGAACCACATGTCCTCCAAGTCCATATTATCTAATTGGGGCCAAAAATATTCGGTTATCATTGAACGGTAGCGATTCGCATTCACAGTAATGTGCCGGTCTTGATCATCACGGAAGAAGTACGGCCCAATGACGCCGCCGGCGTAATTTTTTCGGGATGCAATGATGACTCATGGATTACGTGTGAATTGCTGTCTGACCAATAACGCATATTTTGCTTATTAACGAAGCCATTCAGCCAGAAATGAGCCTCATCGCTGAAGATGATTTTCCGATGAAAATCCGAATCATTTTCAAGTTGTAGCTCAGCCCAATTCACGAACATACGACGCTTATGGTGATCAAGCGGCTTGCGTCAATTTGATCTTGTAAGGATGTAGGCCAAGATTTTTTCGCAAAATTCGCCACAACGACGTCACAGAGATGCCCAACGCTTGAGAACGACGTGTGAGAGACACATTTGGCCCTTCTTGAACTGAAGCCTCAGCGGCAGCAATATTCTCGACACTACGGGCACTTCTTTGTCTCACTGGCACGGGAACATTTTGTACTGTGCCTGTGGATTCAAATTTTTCCACTAGACGCTCAATTGTTGATCTGGTAGGACAATTATGACGACCATAAATTGGACGCTCTTAAAGTTGAGGCCACTGACTCCAAATTTCGGTAGTAAATTTTAATAATTTCGACTCGTTGTTGGCTCGTATATCTTTCCATGATGAAATGGCAAACCTTACTGAAGAGAAATGTCAAAAGAGCGGGAAAAAATATGGCGTCGTTTGCTGTCCGTATCGATTTACTTTTGTAGCGTCTCTGTTGAAAAACCCGTTATTATGGCTTTATTATAAATAAAAAAATATTCTCATTATTTATGGAACACGATTTCATTCATATGGCTGCCGCGACTGTCTTCACAGTAGCTCATCCTGTCAGTCCAAATTTCCAAGAGTATGTTGGCGGTTTCTGGTTTCTCATGAATGGCTCGGACGATATTAGTCTTAAGGGTGAGGATAGTTTCCGGGTTATTCGCATAGCATCGGTCTTTAACGGCACCCCACTAAAAAATGTCTAAAGCGGTCAAATCGTAGCTTCGAGGCGACCAGTTGACGTCGCCGCCAAGACGACTGATAACTCAATTACCCAACTTACTGCGTAGAAATCGATTGTTTTATGAGCTGTGTGATATGATGCGCCATCCTGCTGAAATCAAAGATTACACTGTTGTAGTTTTTGGCATGAAATTTTTGTATCATCGTTCTAGTAAATTGTATCGGTTAGAGGCAAGTCTACTGAGTTGATCGGTACCCATGAAATACCTGTATCAAGTCAAATTTTTGAAAAAAATCGATTTTTACCAAGGTCCAAGCCAAATGTCTGTATCAAGTGAAATTTTTGAAAAAAATCGATTTTTACCAATTCTCAGAATTTCCTGCACTTTTTTTTGGGGGAAAAAATTGTATCACTTTTTACAGCATAACTTCAAGTGACTCGAAATTTTTCACTCAACAATAGTTGGCAAAATTGTAGCCATGGCAGACCTGAACAACTTTAGTGAACATATTAATATAATCTGAACGTGTCTAGTCACACTAATAACTCATAAAGACCAGTTTGTATCTTAAAAATGGTCATTTATATGTACGTATGTATATGTCATCATTACTCGAGAACGACATGTCCGATTTTGCCCGAATAAATTGGGAACAATTTAGAAAAACAATACCTTTAATATATTCCTAAACTATTTCTCAATGTAATCAACAGTTTCGCAGTTATAAAAACAAATGGAGAAGAAAATATTTCTTTGCTAAAAATTAAAAAAGTGTTAAGTTTTATTAATTTTACTTACTTTTATTGACTATTTTCCAACCTCAGGAGGTCAGATGTCGTACATATATTAATTAAACAAACAAATTAAACAAATTTCAACATATTCCTCCAACTGGTTCTATCCTTCGCCTTTTCTCGCCGGTTGGCAACACCAAGGATACACAGTGATTATTCTGCCTGGTCTTTCCAGCGGAGTCTTGGTCGTCCTATTTTCCTGCTTCCATCGGCTACATTATCGAAAACCTTTCGCGCTGCCTTATCTTAATCCATTCTGATAACATGGCCTAGCCAACGCAATCGGCCTAATCTGATCCGCCCAGCCATGTCCACGGCAGAATATAGAATATATAGCTCTTGGTTCCAACGACGTCGGTACTCGCCGTTTTCTTTAACAGGATCATATATTCTACGGTGAATTTTTCTCTCGAATATTCGCAGGTGTTTTTCATCCGCTTGCGATATGACCACCGAGTAACATTAATAAGAGTTTGCAACAGCTGTTTTTTGTACTAAACTAAGACCGCGAGATACTTGCAGAATAGTGAAATCTTTAATATTAACAATTTGCGTGTTAATTGGGACCTACATAAAGAATGTTACTCTAACACTTCAATACATTTTGATTTTTTTCACTGAATATCCCTGTTTTTAATCGATTTAATTGGCAAAATTTACTCCCAGTTGATGTGTTTTGTGCTTTTGGCTTGATTGCCGGCCGCAAAAGTTTGAAAATCACACCACGCAACCCCGTCACCTATTCTTCTTTGAAATCGTCTTCTCCATTTGTTCTCCAAGTACTACCTTGATCAGCTGTCTCATCGATACCCCTTGGGTATGACCCACGTTTCGGAGCCATATATCAGGACAGGTAAAATGAGATTCTGGTATAGCCGGACTTTTGTCCGTCGAGAGGGTTTCGTCTTCAAGCTGCTTGCTGAACCCAAAATAGCATACATATATTTGCAAGCACAATTCTCCTATTTATCCCCAGGCCGACGTTGTTCTCCTTGTCCATGGGGGATCCAAGGTAAACAAATTCATCTACCACTTCAAAATTAAATCGGTTGTCGACATTAAGTGCAGGCCAAGTTGAGAGGTTTGTCCAGTCGTCGACACCATTAATTCTGTCCTGCCTCCATCAACAGCAAGTCCCACCTTCGCTGATTCTTTTTCGATTTTGGAAAATACTGCAGTTACCTTTCGCAAATTTCGCCCAATTATGTCTATGTCGTCAGCATACGCCAGCAACATATGGATTTTCGTGTTAATGGTCTGGTTCGTATTCGTATTTCTCATTATTATCTTCATTAGGATGTTGAAGAGATTGCAAGAAATTGTGTCGCCTTGTCTCAGTTCTCGCTTGATACAGAATATGGATATTTTTTATTCCCTGCTAAACTAATTTTTCGACCACTTTGTATGGAGAGCTAAGCGATATTAAGCGGCTTCCCAGACAAAGTCGTCGAAAAATATGTTAAGCGGGAAATAAAACAACACGCTTAGTGGTTCGTTGAACTCTTTTCCCACCTTTACTGCTGATTTGGTGTTGGTCAGCGTCATTCTACAGAGACGGATCAGTTTTACCGGAATCCCAAGTTAAGACATAGCTTTGTACATCTACTGAAAGCAGCTTTGTAATCTACAGAAAGATGGTATGTATCGATTTGCTTTTCGTGGGTCTTTTCCAGGATTTAGCGTAGCGTGAATATTTAAAACCACTCTGATAAGATCCAATCAGGTTTTCAGCAATTGGCTTTAGTCTTTCACATAATACGCTCGACAAGACTTTATACGCGATGGATAAAAGACTGATACTCCGATAGCTGGAACAGACACACGGATCACCCTTTTTGAATACAGGACATAATACACTGAGATTCCAATCGTCAGGCGTAGGTAGAATAAATTTATCAGTGTCAAAAATACATATGATTTAAAAACATACCTGTGTTTGGCCAACTCGTTAAATGACACTAATAACCAGTTTTTCAGAGCGAGTTTAAACCGCGGATTACTAAAACTGAGATTAGATTTAATCTCAGTTTAACTGTCCATTCTGTTAAATACATCACAATTTTTTTACTCTGTCATGGCAACCTTGTGCAAATGTCAAATATATCAACAGTTTTTTGTTGTTATTTGTCTTTTTTTTCCTCCAGTAGCATAAATTCTCAATGTTATGAGCAGCATCTCTTCTTCGCTTAAAGCATTATTCCTGTAACAAAGTTTTCTTAAAATGTACACTATTATTGAAATTTTTACTTACCAGTTTGTTTTGTTTTTAAATGTGGCCCAATCAATTCAAGAACTGCATATGCAGATGATTTTGTTAGACGGAATCTTACATATAAGTCATTATCGCCAAGCAAATTGAAGTGATCTGTCCAGGTCACATTATTGTGCGTTGTTTTCTTGTAATCTCATAACAAAATTCTTCGCACATTTCTTGGTCACTAATGTCTTCTAGATCCGAGGAAAAACTCATTTTCAAAAATCCAAAAAATATCAACAAAATGTTTTATTGTTTACATAAACAAAATTCTTCTTTTTGTTTGTCATTGCTGCTCTCAAAAGCCAACACAATCTAAACTTAGTTTAACTCGCACTAATTGGAAGTTAAACGTAGTTTTACCTTTGACTGAAAAAATTAAAATCTGGTTTAAACGTAGTTTAACTCATATCCGAAGATGATCTCCGACTGAAAAACTGGCCATAATGGTTAGTTTTCAAGTGAGTAGTTAACTACTGGATTACTTAATCCTAATTCTTTGTTAATTACATGTTAACTAAGCATTTTGTGTGTTCAGTGGCGAGTTACTTTAAGTCATCATATTGATAATGATTATGGCAACCCTTGTACTCTTATTGGAATAAACATCTGTTTTGATATAAATACCAAAACAACAAAGATGAACAATTAAAATGGAATTATGTAAAATCAGAAATAAATGCATAAAATCGGAGTCATTTTAACAAAAATGTGTAAACAAGTATATACGCGCAACTGGATTTTTTATTTTATAGCTCTATTAATAAAAATATATTTTTCAAGAAATATATTTTCTAAATTCTCGTTCATTTACCTCGGAAACCAAACGAGAGTTCAAAAAATTGTATTTTGCCGATATTAAACTATCGATGTTCTAAATTGTAACTTGATAAATATGCGACTATTGGAAATTTTTATTTAAGCTTTTTAGGTTTGACATAAGAAAATCACAGTTATATTTCTAGACTCTACATCCAATATCTCAAAACTTAATCAAGTTAACGAAAAAATTTACTAAATAATATGTATCCTGTTTCCGGAAACATGAAGTTTTTATAAAATCTTTGTTAGCCTTGTCAGAGTCTACATTTGGACAACAATCGTTATATCATGGATAGTTCAATCGACCAAAGTAATATACATATGTTTTAAATATTACAAAAATCAGCTGTTCGATACAACAAAATCACTAATCTTACGATTTCAAGTGCAGTGTCAATAAAGCAAAATGTTTGCCCATGAAAAAATTCAATTAAATTTAATTAGTTGGCAAGCAATTTAAAACGTTTTTATAATTCACACATATTCCAACCAATATTAATCAACAACATCTTTCTGTATTTGGTCACATTGAACTGTCAAAATTACGCAGTTAATTTTGAATATTTAAGTTTAAATTTGGCGTGGAATTTATGTCAAAATTTAAGAAATAAATGACAGCTGAAAGAGCTTAAAAAAAGTAACGATAAAGACCTCTTGTGTTTAATTCTGTACCATTTGATACATTAGACGCACTTTTGGTTTCGGGTTTAAATGACAAAACATTAACCAACCAATGGTTTTACATGAAAAAAAAATAAATTGAAATCTTTGGATAATTGATTATTCAAAACCACCCACAACTGTCATTGTGTTAAGGTTTATCACATTTAAATGTCATTTTTGTGGTTTGACGCTTTTAGGCGTATCTCATATCCGATACACAACGCCTTAAGAAAACTTACACTGTTTAACAAAAAAATTTTAAATGTTGAAAATAATGATTATTTTTATAAAAAATAAACCGAACTATGTTAACAGGAAAAAAGGACAACTACAACTTTTCTAAATAGACATTTAAGCACAGCTTATAACTGAGCCTGCTTTTCTATAGAAATTTCAGCTCAGCTAATAACTCAGTTTTTATTTTTTCCTAACTGTCCTAACTGATTCTTTAATATCTAAGGAAGAACAAACTCAGCTAAAGGCTGAGCTTTTACATTTTACTGAAAACTAAGCTCTATTTATAACTGAACCTTTAATTTGTATATAAAATTAAGCTCAGCTTATATCTGAGGTCACTTTCCTATAGAGAACTAAGCTCAGGTATAACTGAGCTTTTACTTTCTATAGAAACTAAGCTCTGCTTATTACACGACCTTGAATTCCCATACAAGAACAAAGCTCAGATTATAACTGAGAATTTAATTTCTATAGAATACTAAGATCAGCTAACAACTGAGCTTTTATTTTCTATAGTAAACTAAGCTCTGCTTTTAATTGAATGTTCATTTTATTTGGAAAACTAAGCTCAGCTTTTTAATCGAGCCTTTTGTCTACAGAACCATAACATAGGTTTATAACCAAATACTAATTTTCTGTTAAAAACTGGACTCTGCTTATAACTGAACATTCAATTTCTATAGATAACTAAACTCAGCATTGAGCCTTTACCTTTTATCGAAAACTAAGGTCTGCTTATCCATAACAGAACTTTTAGTTTCTATAGAAAACTAAGCTCTGCTTATAGCTGAACCTTCAATTTCTATAGAAAACTAAGCTCAGATTTTACTGAGCCTACTTTCGCAGTGGCGAGTTAAAGTATCCCGTCATATTGTTATCGGTTGTGGCAACCCTTGCATGCTTATTGAAAAAGACATCTGTTTTGGGCTAAATACCAAACCAATAAAGAACGACCAAATTGAATTATGTAAAATATCAAATAAATGCATAAAAAGCAAGTAATTTTAACAAAAATTTATAAAAAACGATGTAGGCTCATCAATTTAACTATCAAGGCTCAAAGTATGTGTACAAATACTCAAAACACAAACATGTATTTTATACAATCTAACATTTCTCATTTTGACAATCAGTAATGTGATTGTCAAAATCATATGGTTATGGACTACAAGTTAAACAACCAACATTGGGTGGTTAAATCATTGTTAACCATTGTCTCAAAAATAACTACAATTCGACGTTAATCACAATTGAACTAAGAAATTGAAAAACGAGACATTAGCGGAACCATTTTGTCTTAACTCTCTACATAATAGTATTTGACCTCGCGCGTGAGGTACGTGAGCTGCTCTCGAGATTCTTGTTTGAGAGGGAAATGAGCGTGCGGAATTGCATATTAACGAACGCACGCAGCTCGCTCGCGATCGCCTTCATATTTTATTTTCGTTGCCACCCGTTCTCTTGACTCTTGCATATATTTTACTATTCATTTCTTGCGAAATTTTCGTAAGAAATATTAAGGCTGTGTTTTTTAAAATGATCCACACTTAATATTACGAAATGTGGCAACATTTGCTGTAATAGATGAAAAAATGCGATATGGCAACACGTTTCTAACCAGTGCCAACAAATACGGGGTAGCAACAGATGTTATTGTAATTATAAGCAGCAACATCAGACAATTTATTTTCGTTCATTCGTTTCAGTTGACAAACTCTACACAAATATATACCAACAATACAAGAATGTTAAAAGTATAAAAACGAAATACATATGATTTTGGCAAGTAAAACGAAATAAAAAAAATTTCAGCACCTGTTTAAACGATTATACCTGATAGATTATTCTACCATTATCAATATGTATAACATTTACCGCGCGTTGTTGTGAACGAACAATTTAGTTCCATAATAGGTATACGTGGTCTTCCATTAAATAAAATTATTTTAATGAACTTAAAATGTGTAAGCCATTTTGCAAATTTCTGCTTTTGAGTCTCTGCTTGATAACATTTTCATTCGCAAGAAATGATAACAGAATTTATCTAAGATAACTTTTTGTTGCCATTTCTTGAAATTGAACATGTGGCAACATTGTCATTGCTCAAGTCGGAATTTAAGTGGGAAATTGAAATGCCACTTAATACCGCTTAGCTGTCCCGTACAAATTAAGTTATAATTAACTTTAGCGGGGTAAAAAAAAATGCACTTATTGTCATTTGTCTCTAAACGGAAAATTTCGTTTCGGAGAGTTACCATCTATCTCTGATTTACCTTGAAAATATTTCATTTATAATTCCTCTACGCACTCCATTTTATTTTTAACGCATGGGGTGTTACTTTTGGTTGTTAAAATAATCACAACGTCAAAATTCAAAATTCATATCAAATAACTTCGGCGTAGCAACCCTGCAATTGATTTTGCCTATGAAATTTTAGCAAACAGCTGAGTACCAAGCAAATGAAAAGTGAGCGAAATTTTCGGTTCATAAAATTTTCATTATTTTTTATACACGTACTTCTTATGGTAACGAAAATTTCATAAAAATGTTTATCTACTCTTCGTTATACGTCTGGTGGTGAGTGAGCGAGCTGTGTGCTTGCGTTTGCGTTGCCTGATCTAAACCTACAAAATCTTTGATGAATAGTGTTTTCTTCATTAAAACAATTAAGCAGTAAATTGCACACATTTAAATCGGTAATTAAGTGGTTAATTAGTTATGGTGTAATTGAATATCGAAGAAAAGATATCGATATTTTTAAGCAAATAGACAAACAAAAGAAATTTAGCGGTATTTGTCGTTTTTTAGAAAGTAGTTTGAAACAAGAAAAAAATAGGGAAGAAGAAGTAGTGAAGTAGATTTGAAGATACTTGGAAGAAACACAGTATGTGTAAATTGTGGTGAAATGTGATACAAAATTCGGAATATTCTGACACTTGTCGCTTAACATGTGTGTCTGCGGAAAACCAAAAAGGTGTCAACTTTCCCTCAATTTTTATCAGTCAGGAAATTGAATGCCCCACAAAAAGATAAAACTCACGTAGTTTTGTAAATGTTTGCAGTTTATTTGGTTCAGTTTTGTTTGGTTTTGTTTTTGTGTGTATGTTATAATGAGTTCCATATTGTTTATATTGTATATCTATGTAGTTCCCATATGGTGGTGAGTATGTAGTGCACCCAGTAGTGTGCTATACTATTATTTTTCGTAATGTGACACTGTAACTATAGTACTAGCAACTCCCTCCATCTCTCTTCCTCTCTCACCCTCTCTTTCGCACTCTGTACCTTGATCGACAGGCACACATCTTCTGTAAGTAATATAGAGAAATAAAAAACTAAACTCATATATGAGTTATGATATACGAGTATCTGATATTTTTTATCTCCTATATACAAAATCTATGTAAACAGTTTATATCTCAGAGATACTTTAGAAAACTCATAACCTTGCAATTGCTTTACTTTTGCTTTCCACTGTGGTGTGAGCGTCTCAAACCGAATGCAGACCAGACCGACTACAGAACTGAAGGCTAAAAATAGAACAACGTATCTTGGAAGGCACTACTGAACATGCTTTGTAGATTAAGGTAAATCCAATCCAATAAAGGTGTCGTACTAAGTTACTGCCAAAAATTCCACTTTTAATAGATTCAAAACAGGCTACAGGTGGATACGATGCTACCTGGTAAATAAAGGGTGTTGTTTTTAAGAGATAAGGTTTCGAAATTGAATGAATTCCAAGGAGACATGATTTGATGAACTTTTTTAGATCACCCCAAAATAAACCGAATAAAATAAATTTCAAAGATCGATATGAGTTATAGTAATATTAACAGGCCACCTGATTCCGTATGCTCCACCGGTTCCAACCGAGATAAATCCCGGTAGGCTTGTTTAGCTTTCGTTCTATTAAGAATTTCGTTCACTTTTCATTTGCTTTCTATGCGTAAATTTCGTGAATCGAATTGAATTGAGTGGATCGGTATATTAAATTGAATTGATTTGAATTGAATTGAATTGAATTGGATTGAATTGAATTGAATTGGAGTGAATTGAACTGAATTGAATTGAATTGAATTGGAGTGAATTGAACTGAATTGAATTGGAGTGAATTGAACTGAATTGAATCAAATTGAATGGAATGGAATGGAATGAAATTGAATTGAATTAAATGGAATTGAATGTAATTGAATTGAATCGAGTTGACTTGACTAGAATTGAATTGAAATGAATTGAATGGAATGTAACGGAATTGAATTGGATTGATTTGAGTTGAATTGAATCGAATTGGCTTGAATTGAATTGAATGGAATGAAATGAAATGAAATTAAATGAATTGAATTGAATTGACTTGTATTGAATGGAATGAAACTGAATTGAATTGAATTGTTTGGAATGGAATGGAATTGAATTGAATGGATTTGAATTGAATCGAATTGACTTGAAGAGAATGGAATAGAACAGAATTGAATTGGATTGATTTGAGTTGAATTGAATCGAATTGACTTGAATTGACCTGAATTGACTTGAATTGAATTGAATTAAATTGAGTTGAATTGAATTGAAATGAAACGAACTGAATTGATTTGAATGGAATGTAATGGAATTAAATTGATTTGAATTGAAATGAACTGAATTGAAATGAATTGACTTGAATTGAACTGAACTGAATTTAATGGAATGAAATTGAATCGAATTGTTTGGAATGGAATGGAATGAAATTGAATTGAATTGAATTGAATTGAATTGAATTGAATTGAATGGAATTGAATTGAATTGAAATGAATCGAATTGAATTAGATAGAAGTGAACTGAATTGAATTGAATCAAATTTAATTAAATTGATTGGAGTGGAATTGAATGGCATGGAATTAAATTGAATTGGATTGGATTGATTTGAATCGAATTGAATTGCATTGGACTTGAATTGAATTGAAATACATACATATATTTATTTTAACGATTTTTATCTTGTTTTACAATATGTGGTGTTGTTAGTGTAATACGTACTACAAAATAAAAATTGCTTTTCAGTTATTCAAGAACTTCTCAAATGGCTGGGTAAAAGCAGGCAGCATTTTTCCAAAAAGAGGGTTTCCAAATGTCTTGGAAACCATAAGAATAAAAATAGACATATCTACTTGTGTTTGTAGGTTTTTTCTAACGTTACATAAAACTAGTCAGGTGGAATCAAAATTCGATGTTTGACACCGGTTCAAATTTTTCGGATGATCGGGGTTGACAACTTTCAGTTTGTGAGGTGTTCGTAGGTTGCGTAACGTATGAACCACCGGTATGGTGCGGTACAGCCGTGTTTATGGTTGGCAAGGAGAAAGTCCCTTCATGCCAAAGGATTGCGATACTAGCCTGTATGCTGGTTTGCCGTACTGTCTCGACCGATACTTCGCAGGTGCTGCTGGGCGTGCCTCCCCTTAACTTGGAGGTCGTTAGGCGTACTATGCTGTATAAAGTCAGGAAGGGTTTGCCTCTTGTTGATGGCGAGTGGCTGTCTCCGGATGATATGGCAGACGGTGATATTGGCCGGATCAAGGATCTCTTGGATGAGCATCTCATATCCTTGTGGCAGAGTAGGTGGGTGACGTACGAATTTATACATGACGTGACTTTTGAACGGAATAGACCAGACTTCGTCTTTGGCTTGAGTCTGGGATACTTACTGACGGGAAACGAAGCCGAAAAATAGGACCACCCATTGTGAAAGGTCGAGCCTGTAGGAGAAATATGTTATTTATGTAGTGTAAGCTCCCTACCCATAATGGTTGTTAATGACCAATTAAGTAAGTGAGTAGATTAGGGAGGTGAGTAAGTAAGTACCACTTAAACCCTGTCTGCCTCTCTTAAGATTTATTGTCCTAAACTTTGGCTCGAACTTTGTTTGTCTTGAATTTTGCTTAATATAAATTTGATCATACTTTGAGAATAATATTATTGTTTTTTTTTTCATTCTTTCTTGCCTCGTAGAATATTATTGCAGTATATTGTTTATAATTAATATTTCTCAGCATTTAACTTTCATATAAAGAGAACGACAACGTCAACTTGACACAATATAATCGGAATTATAGTACACAATATGTAGTACTCTTCTATACGACTGAACACACAGTTTCAATGCGAGATGCCGCATATCTCAGTCATGCGGTAATTGCACAGTGGGACGATAGTTGGAATATAATTTTAAAAGAACATTATATTTATTATCATTTGACAGTTGTTCCCAATACCATTTACAAATGCAATCGCTGCAGTTCACATCAATAAGTGTGTGTTTTTTACCCCGCTAAAGTTAATTATAGCTTAATTTGTACGGGACAGCTAAGCGATATTAAGTGGCATTTCAATTTCCCACTTAAATTCCGACTTGTGCAATGACAATGTTGCCACATGTTCAATTTCAAGAAATGGCAACAAAAAGTTATCTTAGATACATTTTGTTATCATTTCTTGTGAATGAAAATGTTATCAAGGAGAGACTCAAAAGCAGAAATTTGCAAAATGGCTTATACATTTTAAGTTCAGTTCATTTAAGTTCAGTAATCAGTAAGTGAAAACTGGAAAGCGCACAGCTCAATGATTGTGAGAAGTTCTCCCCGGTCCCTTTATATCTCAAAATTTGAAGGATAGATTTTTATTTACGATTAAAAACAAAATTGGAAATATATTGTTCACAACAACACGCGGTAAATGTTATACATACTGAACATGGTGGAATTATCTATCAGGTATAGTCGTTTAAACACGTGAAGTAATATTTTCCATGTCATTTTTCGTTTTACTTGTCAAAATCATATATATTTTGATGTTATACTTGTTGTATTCTTGTATTGTTGGTATATATTTGTGTAGAGTTTGACAACTGAAACGAATGAACGAAAATAAAATGTCTGTTGTTGCTGCTTACAATTACGACATCATGTACTGCTACCATGTATTTGTTAGCACTGTGTTGGCACGTGTTGCCATATCGAATTTTTTTTTCACCCATTACAGCAAATGTTGCCACATTTCGTAGTGTTAAGTGTGGATCGTTTTATTTGGAAAGTCGTAAGCGGCGATAGTTTAATGGAATAAAAAACAGCCTTAATATCTTGCTTATTAAAACATTTTAGTAATCTTGTTTGGAGTTTATTTAACAGATACGTATTATCGACCGTGATCCTGAATGGCAAGCGTAAAGCAGCGTATTCAGTTCATGCGAAATTTTAGTAATACATTTTGTCATTTATCTAGTCGTCTTTAACACTCTTCCGCAATGTGAATTTATTAATTTCTAACTTTTGACGCTGCGTGAATTCGTGACTTTTTGTAGCTTTATATGAATGCCATACTCGTACAACCAAAATATTGCGCGCGGGAATGTTCAACATACTTGTTTCCGTTCGAAATAACTTTTGTATACCCACCCTGTAATTGTCTTTGAAATTCTCGCAAACAGCTGAGTACCAAGCAAATGAAAAGTAAGCAAAATTTTGTTTTCACGAATCACCTTTGCTCTTTAAACAAGTATTTCCTATTGGATCCAAATTTTCATAACAGCTGAATACGTGGTTTAAGGTTCAATGAATAATACAATTTCCCTCAATGTTGTTACAGCATTACTATATTTTCTTCTCTGTCAACCCACTGTTTCACATTTCCATTCCACACAAGATTTTCACTGGAGCTGCCGACAAACTCGGGGGTGTAGCGAATTGGACGGAGGATGGAACGCATCTAGAGTAGTCGCAGCTATGTAAGAACATCAATTCGATCTCGCTAAGATCGCGATGAAGTGAACACAAGTCTACTTACTACTCTGCTGCTGACACACAGTGTGGTCGCCGCCGCGTGTTCTCATTGCTCTTCTTTGGAAATTGAAACTAAAATCTAAAGCTCCAAATTTATTTACTTTTTTTTCTCAAGCAATTAGTCTCGATTTTACAGTAAAACGCTTGTGATCATTATTTAGTCAGTCGAGTTTAGTAGAGTAGAAAACGAAAAAAAACAAAAAAAAGTTCCAAAGAAGTCAAATAATGAAAATCGCAAATAATTAAATGAAACTTGCACAAAAATTAAAACTAACTACCCTATTTAACGAAATTCGAAATTAACGACAATTTAAAAACAAAAAATCAATTAAAACGAACAATCGAAAACGTAAAAGTGAACTAACACGTAATAGTGAACTATTTTGGAGAAATTAACGAGTATGTGCTAAAAAATTGGTTGTTAATGACAGAAAATAAAAAGAGTATTTGAAGGAAAAATAGTAATAATACATTGTTTGACAGTTGAAGAATATACTATATATTTTTGACAAATTGAATATCTACTGAATGGTTTTCAACACTATTTCCATTTGAAATTTAAATAAATGGAAAGAAAAGAAAAAAAATTAAAACATTAGTTAAAATTAAAAAATTACATTTCACATTTGAAATACATCAATTGAAATTCAAAAATTCCACTTAAAGTTTAAAAAACATCAATTGATACTGAAAGCACATCCGTTGCAGTTTAAATACATCACTTGAGCTTTAAAATGCTTAAATTGAAACATAAAACACATCAATTGACATCAACTAAAATCAATTGAATCACTTGAAATTCAAAACATATGAATTTAATGTTAAAAAATTTCAATTGAAATTTGAAAATTCTAATTGAAATTTAAAATACATCAATTAAAATTTTAAAATTCCATTTGAAATTGAAACTACAGCAAACGGAAATTTAAAAAAAAACGTCAATTGGATTTTAGAAGACGACATTAATTGCATTTTGGAAGACTTCTATTGGAACTTAATGGATATTAATTGAAATTTAAAACAAATCAATTGAATTTTGAAAGACATCAGTTGAAATTTAAAAAACGTCAATTAAATTTTGAAAGACATCAATTGAAATTCAGTACTTATATAAAATCGGTTCATGATTTTAGAATTTCAACTAACGAAATTAAAATTTCTAATTATGTCTTTTAAATTTCAATTGATGTCTTTTAAAATTCAATTAATCTAACCTTAATTTCAATTGATGTCTACAAAAATCCCAATAAACGTCTTCTACAATTCAGTTGATGTCCTTTAAATTCATTCGTTTTCTTTTGAATTTCACTTTGCTGTATTTTAAATTTAAAATTGAATTTTAAAATTTTAATTTATGCATTTGATTGAATCAACCAGAATTTTCAAATTTTAATTGATATTAATCAAAATACAATTAATATTTTTTGAATTTCACTTGATTCAATTGATTTCAAATGATGTTTCTCAAATTTCAATTGATGCTATTGTAATTTCAGTTCCTCTAATTAAATTTCAAGTAGAATTTTGAAATTTTAACTCATATATTAGAATTTTCAATTTCAATTGATATTTATCGAAATACATTTAATATTTTTTAAATTTCACTTGATTCAATTGATTTCAAATGATGTTTCTCAAATTTCACTTGATGCTATTGTAATTGCAGTTCCTCTAATTAAATTTCAAGTCGAATTTTGAAATTTTAACTGATATATTAGAATTTCCAATTTCAATTGATATTTATCAAAATACAATTAATATTTTTTTTGAATTTCACTTGATTCAATTGATTTCAAATGATGTTTCTCAAATTTCAATTGATGCTATTGATATTTCAGTTCCACTATATTAAATTTCAAATATAATTTTCAAATTGTAACTGGTATATTTGAATTTTACGTAATGGACTCGTTAGTTTTGAATATTAATGTATGAGAAGTTCATCCTACAAACTTTCAAGGTCTGATACATTTTTCTAAGTAAAAAATGTTTGGTATATGTTGCAATAATAGATAATTCAGGAACGCACACTCAGTGGCAAGAATAGTTTTGAACTTCTAGACAAGTACATCATCAGATACTCACTATATCTGAATTGAAACCATTGGTAATATCATAAATCTTGTACTCTCCGCTGAAAGGTTGATCGCATCCCTTAATTGCGGGTCACATTTGATGATGGTTGTCTGCTTGTCGGGTACAAATTGGTGATCCAAGAGACGAATTAAAAACTAACGGGTCCGCCAAATAACTTTTTGTTTTTGATAATGCTATAAAAAAAAAAAACTACTGAATATTTTCTCAAATTTTTTTTTTTTATTTGAAAGTACAATCCTTCCGGCTAATAATGGAAAATAATTTCATTCAAATTAAAGCGTCAATTGTCTCTGGCTTGTCGGCGTAACACTTATCTTTGAGGGCACCCCACAAATAATAGTCCAACGGTGTCAAATCGCAGCTCCGAGGTGGCCAAACGACATCAGCTCTGCGGCTTATAATGCGATCTTCAAAAACATCGAGTGTAGCTTCGGCTGTGTGGTACGTAGCGCCGTCCTGTTGAAACCAAATGTTGCCAATATCCTCCTCTTCAATTTTTGTGAACAAAAATTCGTTCAACATGGCCCGATAACGATCGCCATTGACTGTAACTCATTTTCGAAGAAAAATGACCCAATTATGCCTCTGGATCAAAATCCACACCAAACAGTGACTCGTTTTGGGTGCATCGGCTTTTCAATATATGCGTGCGGGTTTTCTGTGCCCCAAATGCGACAATTTTGCTTGTTTACATACCCGCCAAGATCAAAATGAGCTTCATCTGAACAGATGATTTTTTTGGCAAAATCGGCATCTTCTTCATTCTGCAACATTACCATGATTTTCAAAGTAATGTCGCAATATTTCCCAGCGTTGTTCAAGCGTATACACAACCATATTCGTTCAGCGGAAGGATAAAACTAATTATCTGTCAAATCAGACATGAGCTAAGTGTTACCATTCACGAAATAAGCACTAGTTGAAAAAAAAACGTTAGATGGCGGACCCTTTATATTCCAACTTTATATGAAGTTTGCAAATGCGTATTGGTATCGATCGAAAATCCCTCAATACCAACTCAACCTGAAACTCAATTGTTCCATTATTCCTGATATATTCTATATTTCAATTAAAATTTTCAAATTTCAATCGATATTTGTCAAAATTAAATTAATTTATTTTGAATTGCAATTGTTGCCTCTTTAATTTAAATTGTTTTTTTTTAAATTTCAATTGTTGGATTTGAAATTTCAAATAGATATATAAAATTTTGAATGATATATTTTAAATTTCAATTGGAATTTTTAAATTTCAATTGAAATTTTACAAAATTAAGTAATTACGGATTAAGAAGTTCAATTGATACAATTGATTTCAATTGATATCTTTTAAATCTCAATTTATGTTTTTTAAATTTTAATTGTTATATATAAAATTTCAAATAGAATTAAAAAATTGTAATTGATGCATATCGACACTTTCCCGGCAGAATGTATTAAGCGACATATTTGGCGACAATTATTATTTTGCCATATTCTCAAAATTTATGCCAAGCTCCACATTTTGATACACAGAGAATGTCCCTTGCATAACCACGTCATGAGTTATTCAGCAAATGTCGCTTAATACATTCTGCCGGGATTGTGTAGATATTATTAATTTCGAACTACTGTATTATAATTTTCAATGGACATTTATACAATTTATATTGATGTTTTTTGATTTCTAAATGGTGAATGTGAATATATGAAATGAATCTTATAATTGTTTGGAATTGGTATAAATCGCTAGGTCTAGATGGGGGGAGTCTGAAGTATGTGGAAAAGGCTCAGTTAATTAATTGTGGGCTGTTTTTCCCGATCACTTTATGAGAATTAGTTGGAAACTAAAGTTTTTGAAAGA
Source organism: Phaonia tiefii (assembly GCA_963931995.1). Classification (NCBI taxonomy): domain Eukaryota; kingdom Metazoa; phylum Arthropoda; class Insecta; order Diptera; family Muscidae; genus Phaonia; species Phaonia tiefii. Next base: position 21,412,589 of record OZ008371.1, read on the forward strand.
TACAATTCAAAATTTTATTTTTCGAAATCAGAACGACTTATGTATGTATGTATGTACGTATCTATTCCATTCTCAACTATAATAGGAAGCCGAAATTCTGAGGTTTTACTCACTTATATACAGTGGTGTGCGATGAAATAGAGTCACACACTCGTCAAAACTTTTATTCTCTGCAAATCTGTGGTCCAAGATGTTTCATGTCAAGAAATTCTGAACCTGATTGACCGGTCCTCTGCTGAATATAATGCCGTCATTTTTAATAAATTTTTTACACTACTGTTCTCCAGGTCAGTGTCAGTATTTTAAAGGCTATTTAATGACGTGTGCTATAAAATAGAGTCAATTACAAAAAAATATATATATTTTTTTGAAATGGTTAATGGTAGTTTGGATTTGAATTTGAAAACAAAGTTTACCTTCTAAATATGATTAATGTTTATTAGTAGCATTAATAAAATGTCATTATTGACGTTCCCAAATGGGCCGTTGTAAATATTGCAATCATGAGCGCCAAGAAAGAATAAAAGAGACGATAAAAGAATTCAGAAGCTACATACAAATTACTGACATAATTGGATGCTCAAAGAAAATGTTGGAGACCGGAATAAAATATAACCCCAATCCAGGAAACAGACGGTAAAACCCTGAAAATTACAGAACATTTGGAACCAAAAATATTGCGCCACGTACAGTTCGACTTTTGTTACCTCTTCCGCCCTTAAAAGGCAATACGATCGGGATGTTGACACCTCTACATTAAGAAAAATGATAACTAAAAACAATTTAAAGGCAAAAATTGTCCGAAAAGTTCCATTTCTATCCAAACGGAACGTTGAAAAAATGTTGCATTTTGCCAAGGAGCATGTGAAATACGCAAATGGCGAAATATTTTGAGGACAGAGATTGGGTAATTATGATAAGAGTAACCTTCCTGTACCAAGACCTTCCAACACCGAATTCAGGCCCCAGAACACAATCCAAACAGTTAAACGTGGTAGCGGAAACATAATGGTTCGGGGTTGTTACTTTTACATTGGGACAGAACCTTTATTCCAAATTGAACAGACAATGGACGCTGCATATTATATCACTGTATTAAAAAAACATCATGATGCCTTGTGGTAAATGGGAAATGCGGCTTCGATGGGTGTTTCAACATAGTATCGACCCCAAACACACATCGAAGCGAGCAAAAGCTCCGTTTGAAAATAATAGTGTCATAGTTTTAAGATAATCTATGCAGTCGCCGGGCTTAAATCCTATTCAGAATTTGTGGCGGGACATTAAAGTGTCTATCAAAGGAATAAACCAATTTAATAAAGATGAGTTTATGACACTGGTATAATCGCCGTGGAAAACATGACTTGTGGAGACTTGATGATTCAATGTCAAGGCGTTGCTTAGCTGTGATAAAAAATAATAGTTATTTCATAAAGTACTGAGATAATATAAAGGATTAATGAAACATACATTTTATTTGACACAGCTATTTATTCTAGTTCAGATGATGAATCGCGATGACTCTATTTTAATTCACAGGCAAAACGGGGCATTTTGAAATATTTTCATTTATACCTAATGATTTAATTTTAAATTACGACATTAATGTTCCAAAATGTTATATCTAGTTCTTAATTGAACAATTAAAAATAAAAGTTATAAACAAAATTTAATTTTTCTACATTTGTTTTTGTTTTGAAAATGTTGATTAGTGTTGACTCTATTTCATCGCACACCACTGTATAAGCTTTTCACGCGCGATTTCTCCTTTTATGCACCCTCTCACTTGCACTATCAACGATAGTTCCATGCGTCTTAGTATATCTTTCAGTTTCAACTGACAGCAGCAACACCATGTGTTAAGCGTTTTAGTCTTCAGTTGCTGTGAGATGTTATTTATCAAGCTGTAATGTCGTTCTCCATTGTGCTTAAATTAACTAGTTTCAATTACAGCTAAATACTTAATTACATGAGTCCTAGGTTTTAATCAAATCGATTCTCATATCATTCCCTATCGTCTGTCTACTTAATATATTATCCATATTATTATTCTAATAACCGACAATAATTTCCATAAGCATTTTTCATCATTACCCCAGTAGTTAAACGTTGGTCCCTCCATATATATGGCTAAAACACTTTTTGCCATTTCATTAGCGTTGTAGTACTTTGGAAACCTTTTTATGGTATAAATTAGGTCTCACTCAAAAACGTTTAAACATGACGAGTTCAAATATTATGTTTGTCTGATTGTTTTTATATTCGACTGGCTGTCTACTTGACAGTCCAGCCGTTTGACTGTATGCATATGACACATCACGGTGAATAGTATATACTCGTACACACTGTGGTGACTTGTCTGGAAAATGTTGTTTTTCACGGTATTAACGCTCGCTCGCTCGTATTGTTTTTGGCGTTGTTTAGGTTAAAAACTCGTTTGGCTAGAAATATTCCATAAGTTGGGCGATAGAACAGAGAGCACAGAGAAAAACATCTAGGGTTTAATATTCGCATTCACATTCGTTATTGTCTTAACTTCAATCCTAAGTTAAAAGGTCATATGGAATTGCTGGAAGTCGTAAAAGATATCTTATGGTGTGATGAGAGGAGGAAAGAAAACTGAGAGGAAGAACTGTCTAAACGTGACCATTAGATACATAGATGGTGGAGAAGTAGTTGAACTTTATATCATATGCAATCAGTTGGACTGGCTTTTAAAAGTTGTGTTACGTTTTTAACATTATCCTGTTAACGTTTGCAGAAGTAACATACATGGGTTTTCAACAGAGACGCTACAAAAGTAAATCGATAGGGACAGCAAACGACGCCATATTTTTTCTCGCTCTTTTGACATTTCTCTTCAGTAAGGTTTGCCATTTCATCATGGAAAGACATACGAGCCAACAACGAGTCGAAATTATTAAAATTTACTACCGAAATTTGGAGTCAGTGGCTTCAACTTTAAGAGCGCTACGTCCAATTTATGGTTGTCATAATCGTTCTACCAGATCAACAATTGAGCGTCTAGTGGAAACATTTGAATCCACAGGCACAGTACAAAATGTTCCCGTGCCAGTGAGACAAAGAAGTGCCCGTAGTGTCGAGAATATTGCTGCCGCTGAGGCAAGAAAGCCCAAATGTGTCTCTCACACGTCGTTTTCAAGCGTTGGGCATCTCTGTGACGTCGTTGTGGCGAATTTTGCGAAAAGATCTTGGCCTACATCCTTACAAGATCCAATTGACGCAAGAACTGAAGCCGCTTGACCACCATAAGCGTCGTATGTTCGTGAATTGGGCTGGGCTACAACTTGAAAATGTTTCGGATTTTCATCGGAAAATCCTCTTCAGCGATGTGGGCTCATTTCTGGCTGAATGGCTTCGTCAATAAGCAAAATATGCGTTGTTGGTCAGACAGCAATCCACACGTAATCCATGAGTCATCATTGCATCCCGAAAAAATTACGGTTTGGTGCGGTTTATGGGCCGGCGGCGTCATTGGGCCGAACTCCTTCCGTGATGATCAAGACCGGCACATTACTGTAAATGCGAATCGCTACCGTTCAATGATAACCGAATATTTTTGGCCCCAATTGGATAATATGGACTTGGAGGACATGTGGTTCCAAAAGGACGGCGCCACAAGTCACACAGCGAATGCCACAATCAATTTATTGGAAACCAAGTTTGGTGAACGTGTTATCTCACGAAATGGCCCAGTCGATTGGCCGTCTCGGTCGTGCGATTTGACGCCGTTAGATTATTTCCTGCGGGACTACGCGACGCCAGCGACGATTGATGAACTTCGTACGAATATATATCGAACGTGAAATTGCAGCAGTATCGGCCGATTTATGCTTCAGCGTCTGGACTTCTGCAAGCGTGCCCGTGGTGGCCATGCAAAAGAAATCGAGTTCCATACATAATGGCATCGAACGTACTTTCACAGGAATAAAGAATTTCATTGGTATCTAAAACCGGTTTTGTTTTATTTAAAAAAACTTTTGTAGCGCTCTTATTGAAAACCCCGTTACATAGAAGACGAAAACTCAATATCGATTAAGCGGTCCACACAGTTGCCAATTATATCCATATTCATCAGTTCTCGTTGGCATTGTTGATGAAACAAATACTATGTTATCTACCAAACCACAGGTTTGTTATCCGCTTTTGTGATTCGAACACTAGCAATTGGAATCTTAAGCCCCGTACTCAGTTCTTGCGAAATTTTCGTAAGAAATGTTGTCATTTGTCTCTAAACGGAAAATTTTGTTACAGAGAGTTACCACTTATCTTTGATTTACCTCGCAAATATTTCATTAATAATGCATATTTGCAATCTATTGTATTTTTAATGCATGTGGTATTACTTTTGTTTACTAAAATAATCGAAATGACAAAATTCCGGTCCCAAACAATTATCAAACAATCGTTTTCGTACGAAATAACTTCGGCGTAACAACCCTGCAATTGATTTTGCCTACGAAATTTTCGCAAATAGCTGAGTACCAAGCAAATGAAAAGTGAGAGAAATTTGCGGTTGATGAAATTTTCGTTATTTTTTATACATGTACTTTATTATGACAACGAAAATTTCATAAATACTGAATACCGGGCTCAACAAGGAACGTACACAAAAGTACGGGAAGAGTACATAAATGTGGAAACAGTATACACAAAGGTTGTTGTACACAAAGGCTGTGGGCGGATTGGTTCAAATATTTTGGACTGAACAAAATTTTGAAGTTTGCGTGGTGAATTTCTAGTGTCAAAAATTAGACTCTAAATTTTGACAACGAACCAAATAATTAAATTCACATCTTTGTGCTTAGAGCACTTTAGAGGAACTCCGTGCCGATACCAAATTATCTTACATTTCTCATATTGACAATCATAGATCATTGTATGAAAACAAAATTCAAGGTTTAACCACAATTTAACTACGAAACAAAGATCACCACCACTGACTGAAAAACTGGCCATAACACGCATCAAAACGCCAAATCTAACAAAGATCAGTGCGACAGCATTATGTTTCGTTCGCTTTGTCGTTCTAATGCATGTTAGTGGAAACGGAATCAGCTGTTTGTCGCGTAGCAAGCGAACGAATGGGTTCGTTTGAGCTACAGTGCGTTTACACGGGACAGTGATAGACAAAATAGTCGAAAATATATATTAGTTGTCAAAAAGAGAAAAATTGTTTGTGTGGCGTAGATGTCCAGCCACCGTTTCCGCCGACAGTGTCGTTTCGTGTAAATTTTGTGCTCTGATATTTGGCCTGTTTTTTTATACCCTACTAAACTAATTTTTCGACCACTTTGTATGGGGAGCTAAGCGATATTAAGCGATTTTAAGCGGCTCCCCATACTAAGTCGACGAAAATTAGTTTAGCAGGAATTAAAAAAACAAGCTTATTGTTTTGTTTACATTTGCCTGCAAGCGAACGAAGGGGTTCGTTTGAGTTACAGTGCGTTTACACGGGACAGTGATAGACAAAATAATCGAAAATATATATTAGTTGTCAAAAAGAGACTGTTTCCGCCGACAGTGTAGATTCGTGTAAATTTCGTGCTCTGATATTGTTTTGTTTACATTTGCCTGAAATCGTATTTGTACTAAAAGGAAATAGCTATTTTGTATTGCAATTCGTTTTAATTTGAAGAACACTACAATTTTCTTTAATTTTTATTTGTAAACTGTATCAAAACTGTCGTTAACCAAGTAACTTTCGACGAGAATTTGGTGGAACTGAAACGCACATGCACACTCTATATCTTATTCTACGGGTTTTTAAATTAGGCTTGTTGTTTTTATTTCCTGCTAAACTAATTTTTCGATCACTTTGTATGGAGAGCCCATAATAAACTGGTCGAACAAATTGCGCATTTATGCTCTACCTTTGAGGTATTTCTTTTTTTCTCTTTTTGGCATTTTCCATTATGTTCTTTTGTAATAAAATATATTTTTTCAATTTGATCGAATGTTTTGTTTTGTGCACTAAATGTTCTTTGAAATCAGCTGTTTTCCTATTTAATTTTCCGGTATTTGCCATCATATCATTACAAATGATTGTGTAATTAACACCGCTGGCGAAAAACTCGTCGCATGATTAATCTCTTAAGCCGCATGATTAATCTTAAGAAATTTTCGCAAGAAATTTTGTCATTTATCTCTAAATGGAAAATTTTGTTGCGGAGAGTTACCACCTATCTTTGATTTGTTAAAACTATCGACAATTCCAGTCTGAAACAGTTATCATACAATTGTTTTCGTACGAAACAACTTGGTGTAACATCCCTGTAATTGAAACGAAATTTTCGAAAAGAGCTAAGTACCAAACAAATGAAAAGTGAGCGAAATTTCTGGCTTATGAAATTTTCGTTATTTATCATACACATACATATGTACACTCCGGTTCACTTATTTAAAGGCACTAAAAATTCCATATTCAGCAGCCTGTATCTTTTGAAATTTGTAACCGATTGCAGAATTTTAAAATTTAAATGGAAGCTAGACATCTTGAGATATAAAAAAAATCATAACAATATAGGATTCTTAACTAAAGAACTTTTTTTGAGCAATTTATAAAAAAAGTCAAAAAATGTTCTATTTTTTTTTTTTTGGTTCACTTGAATAAAGGCACTTTAACTAATTTTAATGAAAAACTGTTTTTCTTGTTTTTTTTTACAATTTATTTTACTTTATTTAAGAACTATCAGTAATGGGTACAACCCCCTTTGTTTTTAATAACTTCATATATACGGGTTTTCATTGAGAGGCATTTTTAGTGCCTTTAAATAAGTGAACCGGAGTGTATTTCTTATGGCAACGAAAATTTCATAAACACTGAATACCGGGATTTAACATCTTATCATAAAGCCTGTTTTTTATTCCCTGCTAAACTAATTTTTCGACGACTTTGTATGGGGAACTTACCGATATTAAGCGATTCTAAGCGGCGCTCTATACAGAGTCATCGAAAAATTAGTTTCGCAGGAAATAAAAAAACAAGCTAATAATTAACTAATAAGACACATAATCATGAACGGAAAATTGGCCACTAGTTGATCAGCTAAGGCATCGCAACCACCTGGTTCTAAACGTAGAACAGAGTATCGGCAACTTTGTTGTTTGGCCGGCTCGTGTTTCAAGTCGATATAAGCCGATGAAAACGACGGCGACTATCGGCTGAGAAAACTCTTAATCGGTTGGGTCGTAGATTAATTTATACATAGATTTGTCGACTCGCTCATCAGTTTAATGATTGAAGGAAGGCGGACTTGTGGAAGTTGCCGGTTTTAACGTGGAGAGAAGAATTCGTTCGCTGAGGTATGACAAACACAGCTGAAATTGTTACTGTGAATGTTAAAAATATGTAAATATACTTATATGAACATCGTGAATGCACAAAACTAAAAATGAGGATTTTGTTCTATGTTTTTGACAGAAGTTCGTTTCCTTATGTAAAAGGCGCAAAGAGAAACGTCAGATGAGAAGGATACCAAATCTATATATAAATTAATCTATGGGTCGAGTCATAGACTAATGGCCAGTTTTTCCTAGTTAAATTGTGGTTAAACATCGAATTGTGTTTTTTAGTTCTTGTTTAACTATGATTTAACCACCCAATGTTGGTTGGTTAACTTATAGTCAGAACCATATTGTTGTGACAATCAAATTACTGACTGTCAAAGTGAGAAATAAAGATTGTATAAAATACATGTTTCAGATTTGCGCATTTGTATACATACCTTGAGTCTAGATCGTTAAATTGATGCGTCTATATAGTTTTTTACAAATTTTTATTAAAATGACTTCGATTTTATGGATCTATTTCTTATTTTACATAATTCCATTTTATTGTTTTGGTATTTATCCCAAAACACACGTTTTTTCCAATAAGAATACAAGGGTTGCCATAATAGTTGACAATATGGTGTCTTACATTAACTCACCACTGAAAACAAAATGCAAAGTTAACCTCCAATTAGCTTAGAATTAAGATTAAGTAATCCGATAGTTAACTACACACTTAAAAACTGGCCATAATATATACATAGAAACATTTATTCTCTCAATAAATTAAACGTCATAGGTATGGTGGAAAGTAAACATTGGATGGTGGAAAATAATACCAGATAGAGGCAATAGTAAACAACGTCCAATAAAGGAACAACAACCGAATTTCGTGTTTTTGTGGCAAAATAGTTGTGTTAAATACAATACAACTGTATACCAACGATAAAAGTCAACAAACCAGTGCAAAATACATTTAAATTTTTCAGTTCTACACCAAAACGACATGAAAAAGTTAAGTGAACATATTTTGTAACGCCACCTGGTGTAAGTTAATTTTGAATGTAATTTCTCTCATTTCCACAAACCTACGACGAAGAGTGTGAAATGAAACGTCAGATGAGAGAATAAATGTATCTATGTATGTATGTATTAGACTATGGGTCGAGTAGTACATCTGATTTCAAGTCGAACGAAAACGTAAAGTTTTTCTATTTCGAGTGTGTTGCTACTTGCGATCAAATATAAAGTCAATACATAACCTTTTGACTTAGAAGAGCCCAATTTCAGTCGAATTCGTGTGCTTGGCTTTCGTTTGGAACAGAGAGTAAACGATATATCGCCGAAACTTTATTTAATTTTTGTGTTATTTGCTATCAGAAAAACCCGCCACATCGCGACTTGATAAATGTCATACTATCCCCAAATCTACAGTAGATTTTTTGTGTATAAATTTAAACTTAATTAATTTAAATGCGTGAAAATTTATGTTTTACGATGTGTTTTTTTTTTCATTGTATATTTTCAGATTTTAAATAATCAACAACAAACTACATTAAAATTCCAAAATATTGTATAAAGCTGATTCCTCCACCCATGCACAAAATATTGAATAAAACCAACTCAAAAATACCAAAGTTTAACCAACAACTTTGGCGGCGCAAGATTTTAACATATGATTTTGGAAAGAATTTTCAAAACTTGTTGCTTTAAAATGCCAGCAAAGAAGTAAAACAAACCAATATACAATATTAAAAAAAACTAACGTTTAATAATAAGTGAATGAAAATTTTAACATGCAATGGAAAATATACCAGAGACGAGGTAATGGAGAAGTGTTGCAGAAATTTATAAGTGCTTTTAAAGAGAATTTGTAAGAAACAAAGTTTCAAATCTTAACGGCTGGTTATAATGGCCGCATAGCGTGTTTTGCGCTAAAAAGTAGATCGTTAAAGAAGTTTAAAGAGGAAAAGAGAAGAAGAAAAACGTACATGCGAATATATTAAGTCTAAAGTAATTTAATGATTAAATTTCTTCAAAAAAAATAAAATAAAATTAAACAGAGTTGCAAATTTCCATAGTGGTATTAAGCAGGGAATGCAAAAGAAACTACTACTATGATTTTGTAAAAATGCCAGAAAAAATAAAAAAATTGCAATAATAAAACAAAACAACAAAAGTGCTTGCAAAAAACGTGATATAAAATGTTTCAATTTATCATGTAATCAAATGCCAATGAAATCCCAAACCCAAAACCAAACGATTCAGCGATTTGCAGTTTTCATGCGACCATAACGAAGCAGCGTTATTTCTTTCAACAACACATCGTGGGCTTGCAAGACGCGACGCGTGTTTGACGCCGCAACCGCCGCCACCAGAGTGGGGCGTTGGATTGCATGATCACAGAAATAAACTATGCCCATTGATTAGTTTAGTGATATATGTGCATATATTAAAATAAATCCAAAACTCATACCCCTCCCACTCTAATGCATGTCCCCTTTCAACGCAGCAAAACAAAAAACTGAATTGAAAATTTTTCGTGAATTTTGGGAATTTCTATACAAACAAATATACTACATACAAATCTATAATGGATGTCTCGGAGTTATTGGCATCGTCACCGGGCCAACACCACCACCACCACCAACAACAACAAATCGAGCCATTGTCGTCTGAAATGTCATTAACTCCCACATTGCAACAGCAACAAACAATGTCGGTAATACCATCACCGTCACCAGCAACATCATTATCATTAGCATCCGTAACACCGACTACGCCGAGGACAACCACTCATACACCGCGAGAAATTCCTACAATGTATATATTGGATGATCTGTACGATGATGATTATATAGATCAATGTGAGTAGCAAAATTTTTTTTTTTTTATTTCATCATCATTAGTTGTTGTTGTTATCGTTGCTAACAAAAACATTATTTAGTACATTATTATCTTCAAAAGTTTTAATTTATTTTGTTTATTATTATTTTTGTTTATTTACAAAAATTAAATACGATATGACTTCTGTGGGATGTTATCTCTTAGTCGTTGTCGTCGCTATTGCAGTCGCATAAATTTCTTTGACAATTGTCTCGTTAAAATGTTAACACCCCAGTGTGAAAGCAGTGTGTGTTTGCTTCATCTTGGCACAAAGTTGAATTGTCTGCAACTAAATTGCAGAGATTATGAAATTTTACTGAGATAGGGACACCGTATTATGTGTACACACCAGCAGAAACAGCGTCTATCGCTTTCTGTTATCGGCATCAAAGCGATATTTATATTTCGTTCACATAGAAGTCGAAATCTGTTATTTTTAAATTTCAAAAGAAAGAACAGCTGATTTATCTATGTGAAAACAGATGGATGACTGCAGGAAAAATCTAAACAAGAGATTTAAATTGCAAAGAAACAACAACAACGGTTTTATTCGTTTTAACAAACGGAAACAGAATTGAATTTAAAGACCACAAGTTTGTTTGATAACTATCAGACGAAATCGCGCTTTTTTTAGATATCAAATGAAACAACAGCTGATTTTTGTATGTGAAAACAGATGGACGACTGAAAGAAAAGTCTAAACAAGAGATTGCAATTGCTTTGTGTTTGCACAGGGATTGACCAATAAGTAAAGCTGACCACAGATGTGACTTAAAAGACCATAAGCTTTCTTGATAACATTTTGTCGGGTTCTTCAAATTCAAACCAATACTTATCAATAACTTTTTTTTCCAAGCAAAGTACGAGGGCGGTCCCAAAACTGGCCGACCTAACAAAGAAGACACACAAAAGTTGGGAAACATTTTCTTTATTTTTCAACATAATCCCCTTTTAGCACGATACACTTTTTCCAGTGATATTTAATAGCTTCGATACCCTGTTTATAGTAAGAACTGTCAAACTCCTTAAAATAGCCATCAACGGCAGACTCCATTTCTTCATTGTTGACAAATCTTTTACCACCGAGCAATTTTTTCAAGTTTGGAAATAGAAAATAGTCCGAGGGAGCTAAATCCTTCGAAAATGGTGCGTGATGAAGCAGTTCGAACATTAATTTAATAATTTTGGCCATCACAATAGTGGATGTTTGAACTTGAGCATTGTCTTAATGATTGTCTTACTTTTTCGGCAAATGCGGCATTTTTCCACAATTTCATCATTTAAACGCTGCAATAAATTAGCATAATATTAGCCGTTGATGGTTTTTCCTTTCTGAAGATAATCAATAAAAATTATCCCATGCGCATCCCAAAAATCAGACGCCATGACCTTGCCTCCAGATGGAACCGTCTTCGCCTTCTTTGGACACGATTCTCCCATTCCAGCCAACTGCTTTGACTGTTCCTTTGTCTCAGGTGTGAATTGGTGGACCCATGTCTCATACATGGTTATAAATCGACGCAAAAATTCGGTTTTTTTCCGGTGAAACAGCGCCAAACACTCCACTGAAACATCCGCACGACGCTATTTTTGCTCTATTGAAAGCAAGCGCGGCAACCATCTTGCGCACAGCTTTATCATCTTCAAATCTTCGGTGAATATACGATGTATACCACTTTTTGAAATGTCTATCATTTCAGCTAGCTAACGTAGCTTCACCTGACGATCATCCAATACAATTTTGTGGATTTTCCTAATCGTTGCTGGCGTGTACACCTCAATTGGTCGACCTTGGCAGGTGTTCGTCTTGGCAGCTCGTACGGCCTCGTTTAAGGTCTGCACGCAATATTTTACAGTCGTAAACGAAGGAGCAGACTCCCCCACAGTAGAATCTAGCTCGGCTTTAATATTGCTTGGACTGAGACATTTCAAATAGATATATTGAATTACATAATTGAATACATACACAACGAGGCGCCTTGAAACTTAAAACATATGTTTTATAAGGTTGCCACTTTTCGGGTCGGCTAGTTTTGGGACCGCCCTCGTAGTGATGTGAACAACACCGCTTTCATTCTTGTTTTTGGTATCGTTAAAGCGTGAGTTACACTTTTATACAGATAGACGACAACATATGTACATAGATACATTTATTCTCTCAATAAATTAAACGTCATAGGTACGGTGGAAAGTAAACATTGGATGGTGGAAAACATCGGTTCAATAATACCAGATCGAGGCAATAGTAAACAACGTCCAACAAAGGTACAACAACCGAATTTCGTGTTTTTGTGGCAAAATAGTTGCGTCAAATAAAATACAAATGTATACCAACGATAAAAGTCAACAAAAAAGTGCAAAATACATTTAAATTTTTAATGAACAAGTTAAGTGAACATATTTTGCAACTCCACCTCGTGTAAGTTAATTTTAAATTTAATTTCTCTCATTTCCACAAACCTACGACGAAGAGTGTGAAATGAAACGTCAGATGAGAGAATAAATGTATCTATGTATGTATTCGTCTATGATTAGACAGATCAAAGAAAATTATTTGTTCAGGGTTGCATTTGGAATGAAACGAACAAACACAAAGAGTCTGAAGCAATTTTTATTTTTGGTTTTTTTCGAATGCTTAATTTATGTACACAATTTCGTATTTTATTTATTGTATTTTTAATTTCTTAGACTCAGTTTCACAGCCATTCGCCAAATATTTTCATTTAAAATGCCCGATGTTTGTCATTAAAATTAAAGGTTAGGTAGAAGTAGCTATCACGATTGGCACGCTTAGTCCAATCAGCACCGTTGTTATACCACTGTATGTCATATTCCGCCCACATCGTTGAACCAGTAAATTGATCTGGTACGGTTAAGGAGTGTTTAAGCGAGATAATAGCTCATCCCGATATTCCAGAAGGTGGTTAAAGAAGTAAAGCACATTAGTTCCTGGTGGACCAATTATTACTCTCAAAAAAGCTCCAAAGATCATTCTGCTTAAAACCCTGAATGCCTGTTAGTTCCAAAATGAAATAATATCCAAGATATAGGCCAGGCATCCTTTGGCCCAACAGCTTATGCGGTAATCATGAGTTGAGATTCCAAGCCTAGACGGGAGTTTGCTTATTAAATAGTGTAGAGTGATCACAGTTGGTAGCAAAGAGGTATCTTGTCAAGGAATGGATATCAAGTTTAGCGTGCGGTTCAAGTCATAACTCGATCTATCATTTGCATATCTGAGAGCTGCGGTTGTAAGCATTGCCTTCCATGCAGAAAGGGGCGTATCCAAATGCCCACATACAGTGGAACAGGTAAAGTAGTCCCTAATCTCGCCAGCTCATCCACGCTATGGTTTCCTAGCATGTTCCTGTGACCCGGTACCCATATAAGGGGAATATCGAAGTGTTTGGCCATTTCATTTACATATAAGTAGATGCGCGGTGGCAGTCGTCGAAAGTTCTTGAAGTCAGCAACACAGATTGCGTGGATTTTATAGCAGCCTGACTATCAGAGTAGATGTTGAAATCCCCGACGGTGATTCCAGCCACAGAGCCACTTCTCCGAAAACAATGACTTCTGTCTGAACGACACTACAATAGTTTTATAGCCTTTGTGCAAGGTATAGTCCCAGATCTTTTTAATAGACTCCAACCCCTACTTTATCATCTAGTTGGGAGCAATCAGTGTAGAAGTCTAGTTACCTTCTATCACCTGGTATGCATCCCTTCGAGTCCTGCCTGTTCCGGCTGTCTGTCGAGAATCACATCTAGATATCTTGCATTATCCTTGCAAATTTCTCTACTAAACTCAGACAATGGCTGAATAAACGGATCCCTCTGCTTCCTGGTAAAAGGTACTAGCTCGGTTTTCCCTCTGCATTCTGTGCAAGGGTATTTTCCATGTACTGTAATTTCCCAGCATATACTACGACTGTGCAATCTGATACATCCAGCTCAAGAAAAACCCCTATCCAGTGCGATAACCGATAACCAGGCACGTGATTGACAAATGCGTAGTGTGCTTCACATTTGTTAACATACTTAAGGACCATATTCAACTCTTATGACATTTTGGTCGCATAAAAGAAGTACGTAGCTATTTAAAAAATTACGAAAATTTCATGAAACGAAAATTTCACACATTTCGTTTGCTTGGTACTCACCTATATCCGAAAATTTAGTGAAAAATATCAATTACAGGGTTGGTATGCCAAAGTTATTTCCTACGGACACAATATTTATTGCGAGTGTATTTTTTATTAATTTAATGTGAATATGGGATTTTATCGGTCGATGTAAATTTATTTAATCATTGCAACTAATTACTTGGCATTACAAAAAGCAATTGGAAGTTCAGAGTTGCCATGTATAGGTTGTAGTCAACTTTGACATATCAATTTCGGACCGAAATTTTGAAATTGTGATTATTTTTGTAGGTGTTAAAATTTTCAAACTGGTAAAATTTCTCCGCCAAACTATTAACAAACAATTGTTATCGTACTAAATAAAGTCTCCACAACTTTGGCAAAACACCCCTGCAAAACATGCAGAAAATATTGCAAAGAGCTGAGTACCAATCAAATGATAAAATAGCGAAATTTTTGAGTTACGAAATTTTTCTTGATTTTTGTATACACGTACTTCTTATGTGAGCAAATATTCGATTTTAGCTGAGTACGAGGTTTAAATTAATAAATTCTCTACATGAAGCGATGGTCACAATAACCAATTTGGTAAAACTGAGGATTTACTATCTCGCCACAGATTTCTCACAGGAAACTCCTATATTTGCTCATCACGTCGCCAATGTCTAGAAAATCTTTAACTGTTTTTATTATTTCAAACACAAAAATTTCCCTTTTAAAATTACGTAGTTAGTTGTTCGATAACGTTGTTAGCGATATAGTTTCCGTATTATTTTTTCGATAACTATGTTATTGACATTGTATTTATTATTATTTAAAACAAATAGTATATGGATTTTAATGCCTAAACCTTTGACCTTCAACAGCTCGCCCATCAAAGCCATGTAAGTACATGTTTTCTGCTTGTGTAGTAGGTTGGTTGTTGTTGTTATCGGACAGATTTGTTTTTTTTTTATTGTCTGTCTATTTTACTTTTAGACTTGATTCACATTATTTTAATTAACATCTGAAACAATTTTAGAATACTAAATGTACAATATTAATATACACACTTCGATTCTATTTTAATGAACTGAATCAATAACAATTCATGGTGAGTAGTTGTCAGCAGTGACAGTAAAGAAAAAGTGAATTGTTAGCTGGCGCCAGGGATAATATATCTGTTCTATATAAACTATTATAATTTCTAATGAGAACAGAACTTGTACGTTATTATTTAGTTAATTAATATACATATGTAAATGTCGGACAAAATCATAGTATTATCGACCTAACGGTATTATTATTTATTGCGAGTGTATTTTTTTCATTAAATTAATGAAAATATTGGATATTA
Organism: Phaonia tiefii; assembly: GCA_963931995.1. Lineage (NCBI taxonomy): Eukaryota > Metazoa > Arthropoda > Insecta > Diptera > Muscidae > Phaonia > Phaonia tiefii. The sequence continues at coordinate 21,428,248 of OZ008371.1, forward strand.
TCGGTCTCTCTCAATTTACTCACTGCAACTAATTACTTGGCATTACAAATAGCAATTGGAAGTTAAGAGTTGCCTTGCATAGCTTATAGTCGTTGACATTTCAATTCGATAAAGTTATTGATTAATAACTATCGCCATACCTAGTTAAGTGATTAGCCTGTTTTGTATGAATAAATCACATGTTTATGTATGTACATCTAATAAAAAGACTATTCGAGTGAAGGTAAAGTTATAGATATATAATTAATTTATGTAGTAAAGCAAATAACCCTTTACAACCATTTACATTTGATTCTTCTTTCTTTCGTTTCCATTCATAATGAATGATAACACCAAACGAAAAAACTTACTTGGCATCATTTGAGATTTCCATATTGTGAAAATGTTTATGATGGCAACATCGTCCCCACTTTAAAAATAACATATGCCAAAATTTATATGCCGCTTAAAATATAAGACATAAATTTATATGCCGCTATAAATAGTAAATATTATTTATTATTTAGCTGGTGAAAAAAGACGCCTGTTGTGTGAAAATGGGTAAATTTATCTTTCACATTGTGCCTGTGTGCAAAAATAGTCATATCGTGTGAAGATGAAATGGAATATTAAATAAATAAAATAAATGGTTTCCCATTACATCCCATGAAGGGACCGGGGAGAACTTCTCACAATCACTGAGCTGTGCGCTTTCCAGTTTTCACTCATTGATTGGGACCTACGGTTTTACACCGATTCCGAACGGTATTTTGAGAAGCTTTTTCATGGCTATATACTCGATAGTGTCGCCGTCACTATGCGAGGTGACCGCCGCCGAAAGAAATATTACACCATTTAATTCTGGTATATTTTTTTAAATTTTTCAAAAAATTAGAGTTTGTGTTTTTAAATTTTAGTCACTTTTATAAAATTGTTAACAAAATAAATCCTTAGTTAATAATAGACAAACTTTCAACTACGTCATCGGCGAAATTACCCTGACTATTGCGTAGTTAACAATATTTATGAAAAGATAATCGTTTAACTAAGTCGTTAGTAATTCTCAATGACACGTAGTTGAGTTTAACGAACTTTTTTCAAAAACTAATGTAATCAACTTTGTGGTAACAAATACGTTATAGCTGAAATTCTCCTTTCCATTGCGTGGTTGATGTGAATTGTTTAAATATAACTATACCACCGTCGGTGGTGCAATGGTTAGTGTGCGCGGCTCTTGTACATGAGATCCTGGGTTCGAACCCGGCTCTGACCACCTTCAAATTTTCTTTCGGCGGCGGTCACCTCGCATAGTGACGGCGACACTATCGAGTATCTAGCCATGAAAAAGCTTCTCAAATTACCGTTCGGAATGGGTGTAAAACTGTAGGTCCCAATCAGTGAGTGAAAACTGGAAAGCGCACAGCTCAGTGATTGTGAGAAGTTCTCCCTAGTCCCTTCATGGGATGTAATGGGAAACCATTTATTTATTTATTTATATTTATGAAAAACTAAACATTTATCTAAATCACAACAACCAATTCGGTAAAACTGAGGCTTGGTTAGTGACATATCTCGGAACTCTATTTACTATCTCGCCACAGATTTCTCACAGAAAACTCCTATATTTCCTCATCACGTCGCCTATATTTGCCAAATTACGTAGTTAATTTTTCGATAACGTTGTTAGCGATATATTTTCCGTATTATTTGTTCGATAACTATGTTATTGACTTTGTATGTATTATTATTTAAAACAAATAGCTCAATACGTAGTTGAGTTTAACGTAATTTTTTTTCAAATAAATTATATAATCAACTCGGTGGTAACAAAAAAGTGGAACTTTGATAATCGTAAATCAACTACGATTTTGTTGACATAAATTTGTCGTCGGAATAGTGGAAACAATTTAATTTGAATTTATTTCTATTGTATTATCGTATTTGATGTGAATTGTTTAATGATAACTATATTTCTGAAAAACTAAACATTTAACTAAATCTGTAGTTCTTGTCGACGATACGTAGTTGAGTTTAAGGTAAATATTTTTCACACAAACAATGTAATGAACTCTGTGGTAACAAATAAGTTGAACGGAGTTAATTCAAAATTGGTCCCCTACTATTGCGTAGTTGTTGTGAATGATAACTATATTTTTAAAAAAAATAAACTAACTAACTCTCAAGTTATTTTTAAAGACATGTAGTTGAGTTTAACGATTTGTTTCAAATAAGTAGTATAAGTAATATAATCAATTCTGTGGTAACAACTAAGTTGAACCTTGATAATTTTAAGTCAACTACGATATTGTTGACAAAAATTTGTCTGCGAAAATATATAACAACAATTCAATTTGTCGTTAATTTATATATATTATTATTAACAAAATAAAAAAAAAACCGTATTCTCCTGACAATTGCGCAGTTGATATAAATTGTTTAACGATAACAAAATTTATAAAAATAAACATTAAACTAAGTCGGTAGTTCTTTCAACGACGCGTAGTTGAGTTTAACAAACATTGTATATTTTCAAATAAATATATAATCAACTCTATGGTAAGAAATAAGTTGAAAGTTGATCATTTAAAATTGAGTACGATATTATGTTGACTCAAATTTCTCAACAAATCTGCATGTAGCTGTGTTCCTTAGGTCTTGATTTCTGTTCCATTCGCAGCATAAAGAGACAACTTTTCAGGATTTTTCTTGTTTTTACAGGGATAAACAGAAACATTGAATATTGATTTGAGAGCTTATAACAACTAAGCAATAATCTTTCTGAACTACGTCTTCACTGAGTATAGTTAACGTCAGGTTTTTCTAGAGTCAGCGGCTGTTTTCAAAACAAAAATTACCTCACTTCAGCTCATAATTATAAGTATATTAATGCGTTAATCATACTCAGTGGAGACAGCATTAGCCTAATGGTTATACATATTCCAAAGTGATATTCAATTAAAAAACTTGTTAACAAAAATTCCAAAAATGCATCCTTGAATACATCCTTTCTCTATAAGCCTGTGAGCTTAAAAATCACGCAATAATAAAATATATCCATGACTTGACTAACTGTTGATAGTTAATGTAGTATTTCAAATGTATTTTTATTTATGTGTTCATTTTTCTAATTGAAGGAACCTGTTTCTAAGAAGTGAAATTCTATTTATTAGGAGAGACAACAAATGAAAAATTCTGTTTAATATTTATGGCAAAAATCATATCTACAAATGAATAATGTAGTTAATTTAAACTTCAACTTCGAGATCAACTACGTACTTGTTTAGTTACGCGACTAAGACATTTTTTCGGTATAGATACCCTGCTGCTATTTTATCATCAGCTGTTTTATGGTCAGTTTTTAAGTGGGTGGTTAACTATCGGATTACTTAATCCTAATTGAAAGTTAATTATAGCTTAACTATGCATTTTAGTTTTCAGTGGTGAATTAATGTAAAACGACGTTTTCGAGATTTGAAACCTCCAAACATATGATTTACCTTCCATAAATCAGTTGTTTATGTAAACGAAATCCCGCAAACTGCGAAATCACCGTATACCTGAACATAGCTTAAGCCGCCATATTATTAACCAATATGGCAACACTTTTTTGCAACACGAGTCCCGACTTACGGGGCTTCATGGTAAAGGGGGAAAAGAAGCAGGAGGGGTAGCAAAAAAGTCACCAAAGGGAAATTCAGGGGGCATTTTTAATTTCTTTTTCACCTCTTTCACGTTTTGACAGCAGTATACAAAAAGTGGCGAAAAATTGGTTTGAAGCAATTTCTCATTAAATTAAAACAATACAATTACAATTTCATCAGCCATTGTTCATTAATTTTTTAAATTGTTCAATTTTAGATACAAAATAAGATTAACCGACAATATGTCACAAAGAGTCAGACATATTTGTATTCAAAGAGTCATCGTCACCGAGTAATATTAGCTCTGTCTGCGTACACATATTTTGCATCATTTTGTGCAAAATGTTGTCTGCGCACTCCAAATCTCTTGCAGCGAAAGAGCCAAAAAGAGAATTTGTTGACAGTTGGAAGTTAGAGAACTTGCAAAATGTTGCTGGAGAAATTTCTGCTTGCAAGATTTTGCAACTAGTTTGAACAGCTGATTTTATTTACTGTTTGAATGAAATAATTTTTGTGAAATGAAAATAAAAATTGAAATTTAACAATGGCAGAGGTGAGTAGTTAGAATTGTGTTGATTTTTAACATAGACTAATACTTATAGTAGACCCACTAGTTCTCCCACCAAATTTATGACATTTGGCCTGGTGTGATATTTACATTTGATGTTGAAAAGAATTGCTTTACTAATACCAGATAGTGGCAATGGTTCAAAACAACGAACAAAATAACAACAACGGCATTTCGTTTTGTGTGTTAAAATTATTGTGTTAAATACAACACAAATGTATGCTAACAATAACAGTCAATAAAAAAGTTTAAAACACATTTAAATTTCACAGTTTTTCACCAAAATGGCATGAAAAATTAAAGCAAGAAGTTATTGTAATTCCACCTGGTGTATGCCACTTTTCGTCAAACATCTCTCTATCACACCGACAGCATCACGAAGAGTGTGAAAGGAAACGTCAGATGAGTCAAATATTCTCTCTAGTCTGAGATTACTCTATGATTTTTAACGTTTATAATAAATTATAATAAACAAAACATTTTACTTCATGCTAGAAACGTGCAAATATACAGTGTCGCACGGTCGACACATATGCTACAATTCTTTTGCTTTGTTATTTCAATTGTTTACACACCGATCAGATGTTTTCTTGCAAGATTTCACTGGATGCTGTCTGCGTACTTTTTGATATATTTCCAATTTGCGTGTTAACCCCTAAATGTCCAGAACTATTTTTTCGGAATTTCGAGCTCAAATTTTCAGTAATAAGTCTTTGCTAGTAAAGAAACATACTTTGTTCAACATGTTTTTAAAAAAATTGTAAGTGGGAGTTTTTGGGTGGCCCAAATTGGCCTATTACTCAAGTTGAATCCAATAAATGAACTAACTTGATATGTCAAAACGAACCCACAAATTTTATCCTGAAAACAATTACTGAAATTTTACAACTTACATTTTTTATCAGCTACCAAATATCGGTTTCAAAAAGTGCACTAAAATCAAGTTCTTATCTCAACCAACACAACCAAACTGAAATTGTTAAAAATAGATGCAGCCGGTTGTTTTCTAAGAGATTATCATATTTTTCTCCAATTTTTGTATCTCTATTCGTTCTCAGTGTACTCAATAAAGCAGGACCTCTGCTGCCAACTTAAGTTACCACTGAGCATTAATTGGTTAATTGGGATCTATACAAATAATTTTACTCTAACGTTTCATTACATTTTGATCTTTTTCATTGAATATCCATTTTTTTAATCGATTTAATTGGCAAATTTACTCCCAGTTGATGTGTTTCGTACTTTTGGCTAGACACGCTGCTGCAAAAGTATGAAAATCATACCACGCAACCCAGTCACCTATCACTGTTTCTTCTTTGAAAGCATTTTCTCTATAAGTTCTCCAAGTACTAACTTGATCAGCTGTCTCATCGGTACCCCTTGGGCTGAACGCATATGAATTTACGAAGCGTTACCAAAAGAGAATGAACACAAACCCCTAGGTTCGTAAGTCATCGTATAAACATCGAATAAGTCTTATAAAACTGTATTATTAACCTTTCGAAGGTTATGATTTCATTGCATTGAAGAACATGTTTTCGAGATTGCGTTTAAGTTAAACATCTGTTTTCCAATGCGAAAAATCAGCTGTTTTTCAGCACTTAGGTCAATGGCTGGCCATATGTACATATGAATATTTAGCATAAAGTAATTTTGTTATTTACGACTAAAACTCCAGTTCAATTTCATCCAGCATTGTGGAAATTTTTGATACAAGCACCTTTCGAATGCCGCTTGTTATTACTCGATTACTGCTGTCATCTCTCAATACTCGAAATTTCATATAAAGTGACTTAATTAGTCAATTTCATTGTTTTTTTTTTGTTTTGTTTTGAAAATGTTTTGTACCTTTTTTAATTTAATTCATCTGCTAACAAGTGTGATTATATTCTTGACATTGAGGTATACAATATTTTTGTTTTTTTTTCTTGTATACTATAACCCGGTATCTGTTTAAATCAACTTTAAATTGTACCTGTTTTGTTTTGATTCTCCTTTCTTCGAAATGCAACACAAGTACCAATACTGGTCCTTTTGTTCAAGTTTTTGGACTTTTTGTTGTTGTTAGTTTGTTACTTGCAAAAACTTATTGACGGCTGCTGGTATTGAAGAATATAAATTTTGCTTTTGGCAAATAATCGGCGAAATACCCAGACGCAAGCCAACAACCACTTAAAAAAAAGCTGCAAACAAAACATTCAACATCGTGAAATTATTCAACAATTTCAATAACAAACCGGTTTGAATTTTATACGAGTAACTTTAAGGTATTATTTATATTCAGGCACAGGCATCTACATATACGAGTACGAGTAGATTAGATGTGATATCACTCTTTCTAATTTCACTAGATGAGAAATGTTTTGTGAAAGACAAAAGTGTAAACAAATGTGAAAAAAATAAATAAATAATTTTAAAATTGAATTAAATCGATTAGAAAATTATATGGTTTTATCTGTCAAACGTGTGTGTGATTGAACCGCCATATCATTCAAACAAACACTTGACATTTAATAAGGTTAGCATTATTAGCAAGAAAATCCAATGTGAAATTGGCAAATCTCATTAACATGTATCTATTGATACTGTTTAATATTGACAGCTCAGCAAAGTTTTATTTAATATCCTGAACTTTACACATTACATAAACCATGTTCACATTGTAATGGAAATCTCGTGTAGTATTTTTGCCAGCCACTTTCGCTGAAACAGCTGTTCAACTTTGCAAATTTCATGCAGGAGAGGGTGGTTGGTGTATGGGATAATGAGCGAAAGGCGAGTGGAATTAAAATAAATATAAATTGCGTTTTAATGATACTAATGACATTTAAAACGTTATATTTTACTACAAATTACTTTTAATACGAACAAAAATATGTATTTTTTTCAATTTATATTCCTATTATGTCCAAATTGTAACTGCAAGTCAAACGGTATCAAAACTCCAATTAGACCAGTTAAGGCCGTTATAGACTATAAGTGCAAATAGAACGATTTCCGGAGTGATAAAAGGGATGAAAATCTTCCAGTTGAAAGAACTAGTACGATCATTGTGCTTTCGATTACACTATCAGTTTTGGAAAAAGAGAAAATTGTGCTCAAAGATTAAGCATTTGTAAATAAAAGCGACGAAATAAAAGTGACTATTCCCGTTTTCTTTGTTTTTGTTCATTTGATTATAAATGCAACCCTGATAGCATAATTTTTTGAGGACAAAAATAATAATAGAAATCTAACAAATCATTTACCTAAAATTTTCACTATTTCAGCCGCTCTCATGAAATGAAAATTTTGACATATCCAACGATTTCTGTAATAATCTTATACGGTCTTTACTAGGGTAACCATTCAATTAATCATTATTCGGTTAACCGATTAATCGTGCTATAAAATTAACCGAACATTTTAATAATTAAATTTTTCGATTAACGATTAACTCGAACAAATCATAGCGATTAATCGATTAATAAAATATAAGTACGTGTTTATGGCAAGCAGTCCGTCTTGAAACACTCCTACAATGTGGCAACTCATATGACAACGATTTGCGAACAAATTTCAGAACTTTACACACATTTCGAACAGATTTGATAGTTTGTTGAGAGAAAGCGTGGCACAGTGCCTTGGCTCATAGACATACAGAAATAAAAATTGCCTCAAAATTGGTTCATTAAATTGAGTGTAATACTCTGATGAAATTTCAAGACCCACTGGTCACTTTGTATGGGGGGTATCAAAATACCTGGCCCGTTTCTCCTCAAACTATATACAATAAGGATAATAGTCAGAAAGTTACGTTTTGCAAAATTGTTGTAAAAATTAATCAATCCAATAGGGTGTTATAGTGTGTACAGGAAAGCGTGGCGCTTTTTGGTCCAAATTTTGAGATTTTTTTAAATTTTGGCTTGGTACCAAATGCCACTAATTTTCATGTTGCTGCAACTACGATTTGTGAATTGTACCTACATATATTTTATACTTTATAATGAAGTTTCTTTTGTTACGTTTTGTTTTAATTGTTTTATTTTATTCGAATAATCGATTAATCGAATAATTTGATTGCGTTTTGTTCTGTTAATTGTCAGATTGAAATTTACGATTCACGATTAACCGATTAATCAAACAACCCGATTAAATGGGTACCCTAGTCTTTACTAAACATATTCCTCTATGATTTTTTCGTTCAAGCAATACAAATATCAGCTGTTTATTTACTTTAAATCTCGAAATATTAGATTTTGACTGAAGTGTAATATAAACTATAGATAAAAGAAGTCACTAGATATGACGGTTGATTTTGATTTTGGTATTTGACTATTCACTGTTAAAGTTTTGCCACATCACGCGTGATTCGTGACATGTGTCCAAGTCAAAAATTTCCAGTTAGCCTTGCCATTTCATCAATAGACCTACAAACGAACAACGCTTGCAAATCATTGAGTTGTATTCTGTGCTCTGAGAAATATGTGTTCCGCAAATTACGTCCATTTTAGGGTCTTCAGCGACGTGGCTTATTTTTGCCTCAATTTGTCAATAAACAGAATTGCCGAAATTGGTCCGAAGATCAAGACCAAATTTCAGTCAGAGGATGTTCTGGAGCTGCCAATGCAACCTAAAACATGCTCTGTTTGGTACGATTTATGGACTGCCAGCATCATTGGACCGTACTTCTTCAAAGACGATGACGGCCACAACGTTACGGTCAATGGTACAAGGTACCATTCGATAATCACGTACTTTTTTTTGTCCAAAACGGAAGAATAGTACTTGGTTGGCATATGGTTTCAACAGGACGGTGACACTTGCCTCGCTGCACGCGATACCATAAACCAATGGAGAGGCGAGTTCGGTGAGCAATTAATCTCACTTTGTGGCGCCGTCCCTTGGCCGCTATGTTCGTGCGATTTGACCCCACTACACGGTGAAAAACCTGTATTTTTTGTTTGGATGCAAATAAAACGTGTTTGTAGCTTGTCGCAATTATGGTAACGGGTTTTTCAATAAGAGCGCTACAAAGTTTTTTTAAATAAAACAAAACCGGTTTTAGATACCGATGAAATTCTTTATTCCTGTGAAAGTACGTTCGATGTCATTATGTATGGAACTCGATTTCTTTTGCATGGCTACCACGGGCACGCTTGCAGAAGTCCAGACGCTGAACCCAATTTTCGACGGTTTTCAAACATAAATCGGCCGATGCTGCTGCAATTTCACGTTTGATATTCGTACGAAGTTCATCAGTCGTCGCTGGCTTGTTGGCATAGACCATAGACTTGACGTAGCCCCACAAGAAATAATCTAACGGCGTCAAATCGCAAGACCGAGGCGGCCAATCGACTGGTCCATTTCGTGAGATAACACGTTCACCAAACTTGGTTTCCAATAAATTGATTGTGGCATTCGCTGTGTGGCTTGGGGCGCCGTCCTGTTGGAACCACATGTCCTCCAAGTCCATATTATCCAATTGGGGCCAAAAATATTCGGTTATCATTGAACGGTAGCGATTCGCATTCACAGTAATGTGCCGGTCTTGATCATCACGGAAGAAGTACGGCCCAATGACGCCGCCGGTCCATAAACCGCACCAAACCGTAATTTTTTCGGGATGCAATGATGACTCATGGATTACGTGTGGATTGCTGTCTGACCAATAACGCATATTTTGCTTATTGACGAAGCCATTCAGCCAGAAATGAGCCTCATCGCTGAATATGATTTTCCGATGAAAATCCGAATCATTTTCAAGTTGTTGCTCAGTCCAATTCACGAACATACGACGCTTATGGTGGTCAAGCGGCTTCAGTTCTTGCGTCAATTGGATCTTGTAAGGATGTAGGCCAAGATCTTTTCGCAAAATTCGCCACAACGATGTCACAGAGATGCCCAACGCTTGAGAACGACGTGTGAGAGACACATTTGGGCTTTCTTGAACTGAAGCCTCAGCGGCAGCAATATTCTCGACACTACGGGCACTTCTTTGTCTCACTGGCACGGGAACATTTTGTACTGTGCCTGTGGATTCAAATTTTTCCACTAGACGCTCAATTGTTGATGTGGTATGACGATTATGACGACCATAAATTTGACGTAGCGCTCTTAAAGTTGAGGCCACTGACTCCAAATTTTTGGTAGTAAATTTTAATAATTTCGACTCGTTGTTGGCTCGTATATCTTTCCATGATGAAATGGCAAACCTTACTGAAGAGAAATGTCAAAAGAGCGGGAAAAAATATGGCGTCGTTTGCTGTCCCTATCGATTTACTTTTGTAGCGTCTCTGTTGAAAAACCCTTTACAATTGTGTCCAAACACATTGTGTTTGTTCTTCAATATTACATGTTGGAGACACAACGATGAATAGGTTATAATATGTTTATTTTATGTTTTATGTACTTTGGTCCAATGGAATTTTATGTATCATGCATTTCGTTTCTATTTGATTGTCAAACGTTATTCTATAAAATTCCTAATTCATAGGATAAACAAATAAATAACTAACTAAATATATGTTTTTGTGACCCAACTGTGACTATGTTTATTGAAAACTGCTGAAAAAACGTGACAGACAACAAAGAAACAAAAAAGTCGCAGTATCCTGCCAAAAATAAATCCGCAACCGAATTCATGGTTTCGCTCATGGCAGCTGTAGTAAATATCGCAGTTTTCTTTCTGGTGCAACCATATCCTGTCCATTGCATGTCCTGGACAGCTGTGAGGTCCGCCAGTTGGAAAGTGGCTCCCGTCCTGTATAGTGTTCTTACGTTCCAGGTACATGCCATTAAATCGTGGTTCTTATAACGTTTGCGACGGTCGTCAACAGTTGGGGGGTTTGTTCGTTTAATATAATTCTTGTGTATTTTCATTGCCTTTAAAACGGTGGCGGGAGGCAAAACCAGCCCGCCGTGGTTTACACTTTACCTACTGACAGAATGATCATGTTTCAGCCGCCCATTATGCATCAGACGCTGGCCAGAATGCAGTGAGTCGAAATTGGATTTTGGATTCTTCAGTTTTTATCCGTCGCTAGCCAGGGATGCTGGCTCATGCGCCCTCAAAGAATATGTCCACTAGTTCGAAAAGCTTCAGTGACAGGGTCACCTAATAAGCCTGAGACGTATCAGTGATCCCATAACCAGTCAGGCTGCTCATTTGTTTCGCCTTCTCATTCTAGCTAGCTAACGGAGGATTCCGATAAAGCCATTGCTTAGGATATACTGCGTGGAAGTAGTGAGGTGAATGGCTATCAGAATATTTCCACCTCCACGGACAGTCCCATGTCCTACAATTAGTTTAACGAGGGGTAAAAAAATGGTTTCCCATTACATCCCATGAAGGAATTGGAGAGAGCTTCTCACAACCAGTGAGCTGTCTGCTTTCTAGTTTTATATTCACTGATTGGGACCTACAGTTTTTACACCGATTCCGAACGGTATTTTGGAAAAAAAACATGCCTAAGGTGTAGAATACTTTCAAGCGGATACATTTAATTTCGAACTTAATCTCCACATTTAAATGTAGATGTCGCTCAAGGAATCAACCTTTTCTAAGCAAAACAAAAATTTTTGTTCAAGCCCACACTGAAAGGAAAAGCTTCGTCATATGAATGAAATTCATCGTTGTATAAATGCAACTTGACGTTAAAAGTGACCCTACGTAGAGCATCATTGATGTAATGAAAGTTTCATTATATTAACGAAACTGATGTTGAAACACTATGGTTTATTTAGTCAAAAACATCACCGTATCAATGAAACAAAAGCGTAGTATCAGTGAAGGTTTGTCGTTGTATTAACAAAATCGCAAAAACAGATTAATACCAGGTATGCACAAGAGATGGAAACCCTCTTTTGCAATTGTCAGTTATGGTACCGTTCGATTTTATCAGTTTTGTTTTGATTTCTCTCAATACACTAACAACAACAATACTACGAGTTAACGACGGCACAAAAAACTGATGTTTGCACGTGCATACCATAGAGTAATACATACGTAGAGAAAATCTTTCACTCACCAAATTTCTGACATTTGGCCTCGTGTGATGTATACGTTTGATGTTGAAAAGAATTGCTTTACTAATACCAGATAGATGCAATGGTTCAAAACAACGAACAAAATAACAACAACGGCATTTCGTTTTGTGTGTTAAAATTAATGTGTTAAATACAACACAAATGTATGCTAACAATAACAGTCAATAAAAAAGTTTAAAACACATTTAAATTACACAGTTTTTCACCAAAATGGCATGAAAAATTAAAGCAAGAAGTTATTGTAATTCCACCTGGTGTATATCATTTTTCGTCAAACATCTCTCTATCACACCGACCGCATCACGAAGAGTGTGAAAGGAAACGTCAGATGAGACAAATGGCGGCTCTACCCCTATTTACTCTATGGTGCATACATTACAATCCACACATATGTATGTATGTACATGTGTATGAATTCGTGAAGGGTTAGCAACTAGAGGAATAATTTGATTTTTATGTCTTACGTGCTTGTTGCCATACTGCAATTTTAAAACGTTTACTCTAGTAGTCATAACAAATGAAACGAAAAGCTTAATTAAAATAATGAAACCTTCATTGCACTAATGACACATTCATTGTACTATTGAAAAGGTTTTATTAAATTTTCAGTGGGGTGAAAAATTGATTATTTTAAACAAAAATCCAGATTGTATATATTTAGCACAATAATGAAGAATTTACGATAGTAACATTTTAAAGTTGTCTTAAATAAAAACAGCTTGTGACTGGTTTCGTTGCATACACGTAAAGTTTCGTTATATTAACGCAACCTTTTATTCATCATAATAATGAAACCTTCATTGCATTAATGCAAGGGTTTCATTATTCAGGGAGTACACACAATCTGTTGTTCTAAACAAATACATCCACCAAGTGTAGTATTAGTTCAATAATAGAGAATATAGATCAATAGTTTTTTATTCTATTGATCTATTCTGTTTGAATTTTTTATTCTTCTTAATATAAAAGCAAAACCGAAACTTCGTCGTATTAACGAAACACGTTTCAATGTTATTACGATATTTCGTAAATTGAAAAATACAGCTAATGGCAGACTTCATTATATTAACGTCAAGTTTCGTTACATTAGCGTCATATTTCATTGTATTAACGAACCCAAATCAACGAAATGGTTTCGTATATATAACGAAGCGTTTTTCTTTCAGTGCAGTAACGGCCATACCCACGTTTTTGTGACTTTTGTCACTCAGTCAATAAATAATGTGACGTCAAACATATAATGTGACAGCATTGAAAACTATTTAATAAAATTAATTATAATTTCACTTTTTCACGGAAAATAATTTTATATTTTTCTCAGAAAACAAATTTTAACTTAATTTTCAGAGATTTGTCAAATCAGGCTGTGGTTATCTATGTCAAGGTGGCAACCCACTCAATTGTCAAAACAGAAAATAAAATTCTTCCAATAAACAAACGATAAAGCTAAAGAAGCTTATATCCATTAAAAATACTTTTGAAAACAATTTGTTTCTCTTGAATAACTTTTCAATGTATCTTAAAACCTAGTAAGGTTATCTTAAGAACTATTAAAAACCAAACAGCTGCCATAACCTAACCACAGTTTAGCTCTACACTGGGTTCATTTGATAATGAAAACAAAAGCTTAAAATAATTTTTAATCTAATTTCACTTTTTGCTTAACAAATAAAAAGTAATTAAATTTAAATTTTCTTTTTTTTTTGTTTTCTTGAAGCTGAAACAAACAAAATACATTAGCGCTAGCCGTAGGCACCACCAGCCATTAAAGATGACATCAGTCATACTTTGAAATCTTCAAAAAGAATTTGCAATAAAGTTGCTTTGTACAGAAAATAAACAATTATTCTTTTGGAAACAAACAAACAAAATAAATAAAACTCAAACGAACTTGAGCTTACGGCGTGGGTTGAATACCAAATGTTTCAAATGTTGACTTGGTTATTGATGATTTTTATTTTGTAGTTGGTTGGTATCGAAAAACAAAATCTTGTTTAACCAAAAAAAATACCATACAATTTGAAAACCCCACTCCTAAACGACAAGCGTTTTCATTCACTTGAATTTGTGTCATATTTTGTTTTTTTTTCGCCACAATTGTCACAATGCTAGTATAGCAGTACAAACACAGAGTTGATTTTAAGTTAACAAAATTGTGGTCACGTCCTGATAATTTGCAACGTGTTTAGCGTGTGTAAACCATGTCAATCGGAAATATGGGACACTAGTTTACCACTTAACTATGAGTGTGGTGGATTATAGTGATTTCAGTCACAGTGTAAACATAATTACAACGCAAAACTAAATTTATTGAACGGCATTTGCATTTCAGATTGTGCTATCATTTATATTAATTAGATCATATTTTTAAGAGGAAATGGGTTAATATTTATTGTTCAAACATGAGCATTAGCATTAGTTATCGTCAGCATTTACTGCGAGGGAAGCTCACATTGTCAGTTTTATTATAAAATAAATATGTAAATATTTTACTATTACAAAGAATGACGAGACAGGGGAGAGCTTCTCATAATCAGTTATAAGTTTTGTTTGACGTTAGATAAATAGATTGCATTTCATAACTGTTGACTGTGTGCTATCGAGAACAAAAACATTAACCTCCCATTACTATTTTTGTTATCGATAGCACACAGTCTTCTTATCACACAATTAGAAGAGAAATCTATAAACAATTGTGTCAAATCTAGAAATTGAATATAGAAAAATAATCAATGTTGTTGTTTAATGAACACACACTATTATATTTATCTGACCTACTTATCTGACTCTTGTTATCGATAAATAAATGTACATATAATATTATCTCACAAAAGGTGTTCACATTGATAAATTTCCGTCAGATCCGATTTGTATGCGAAGCTGGTAAAGTATAATGTGAATGGAAATTGATGAATTATCGATAACTTCCGTCAGTCATCCAACAAATGTGTTAGATGTAGATGTTACTTATCTACACGCTGAAAATGTTTTCTTTATAGTTGTTTGGTTGCAAATATAAAGTGTTTGCAGCTTGTTCCAAATATGGTATACTTGTGTCCAAACATATTATGTTTGCTATTCAATATAACATGTTTGGGAGACAATGATTGTAATATATATATATTTGTGAACCAAATTTGTCTTTGTTTGTTCAAAACTGCTGAAAACAAAAACGTGACAGACAGTAAAGAAACAAAATGCAGCAGATCTTCAATTCTCGAAAAAAATGCTTGCAAACATGTACATGGTTACTGCAATATGTTGCTGGGGGCGATATTTTTCAGCTTGTATTAAATATAAGTATGCACTGAAAACAAGTTATAATCTCTCAAGTTAAATCTGTGAAATTCTATAAAAAATAAATAAATAATAAATGGTTTCCCATTACATCCCATGAAGGGACTGGGGAGAACTTCTCACAATCACTGAGCTGTGCGCTTTCCAGTTTTCACTCACTGATTGGGACCTACAGTTTTACACCGATTCCGAACGGTAATTTGAGAAGCTTTTTCATGGCTAGATACTCGATAGTGTCGCCGTCACTATGCGAGGTGACCGCCGCCGAAAGAAATTTTAAGGTGGTCTGAGCCGGGTTCGAACCCAGGATCTCATGTACAAGAGCCGCGCACACTAACCATTGCACCACCGACGGCCAATGGTCTATAAAAAATGCCTTCATTAAACTTCAGCCAAGGAAATATTTCATAGAATCTATAAAACATTTTCACAGATTCTATGAAACGAAATCCATGAAATTTGTTGTAAGATCTATCACTTTCATAGAATATGGGAATAGTTTTCCATAACATCACATGAAGGGACTGGGCTGTGCGCTTTCTAGTTTTTCGCACACTGATTGGGACCTACAGCTTTACACTGGTTCCGAACTGTAGTAAGAGAAGGAGTTTCATGGCTGAGTACTCCATAGTGTCGCCGTCACTAAATGAAATGTAAAGTGGTCAGAGCAGCGATCGAACCCATGTTCTCATATAAGGGAGCCACGCACACTAACCATTGCGCCACCGACAGCCACATTTTCATTGACTCCATGTAAATTTCATGGATTCCATTAAAAATAATCTATGATTTTTGTTCGTAAAATTCATAGGTTCATATGAAGCTTAGGTTAGGTAGAAGTGGCTGTCACTATTGACCAATGAGGACAGTTGTGACACCACGAAAGGTTATATTCCCCATCGTGGAACCTGTAAATTGACCTTGTATGGTTAAGGGTCGTTCAAGCCAAATGATACCTCATCTCGATATTCCAGGATGTGGCTGAGATGTACATTAGTCCCTGGCGAACCAATTAGTACTCAGTAAAAAGGCCCTAAGATCATTCAGCTTAACTCCCTGAATGAAGTCCTAGATATTGTCTCCTACTCAAACAAAAGGATGAGCAATAGCATATGAGATATTCGACGCTTTTGACCTCCTCTTTATCCCCACAGCTTCTGTAGTAATCATGAGCTGATATTTCAAGTCTAGACGCGTGTCTGCCTAGTAAACAGTATCCAGGGATCATCTTGTCTAGGACTGAATAGCATGTCTAGCGTACGATTCAGGTCATAAAACGGTCATACTTGCCTGATGATCCTACATTTAGTACCTCCAGAGCATCTATCAATCACATGTTTGAGAGCTTCGGATTTAAGCATGAACTTGCATGTAGAAACCAGCATACACATGATCCATATCCAGTGAAACAGGTACCTTATCTCGCCAGCTCATCCACTCTATGGTTCCCTGGAATGTTCCTGTGCCACGTCACCCACATAAGGTGGATATCGAACTGCTTGGCTACCTCATTTAGAGATGCGCGGCAGTTGTGGGTTGTTCTTGATGTCAGGAATACAAATCTCAGACATTTTATAGCAGCCTGATTATGAGAGTAGTAGTTGATACCCCAGTCAGTGGTGACGTTTCGTCCCAGCCAAAAGGCAACATTCCCGATCGTCATGACTTCTGCCTGAAAGACACTACAATGGTCTGGTAGGTAGCCTTTGTGCAAGATGTATATCCATTTGTTTAGAATTGACTCCAAAAAATACTTTGCCATCTAATCTGAGCTATCCGTGTCCGGGATATGAGTGGATTAGTTGCTCTCAAAGTTATGAACCATGATACACACCATTGCCATTCTATAGGGTTTTTGTCAATAGACTAAGGTAAGTGGGGTTTTTCAGTATCGGCCACCAAACGACATTGAATAAATAAATAAATAAATAGTTTCCCATTACATCCCTTGGAGGGACTGGGGACAACTTTCTAGGTTTAAACTCACTGATAGGATTTCGAATTCGAACGGTTTTTCAGAAGCTTTTTTATGGCAAAGTACTCAATATTGTCGCCGTCACTCAGCGAGGTGACCGTCGTCAAAAAAATGTATGGTGGTCGGAACAGGTACGGTGAATTGAATTGAATTGAATTGCATTGAATTGAATTGAACTGAATTGAATTGAATTGAATTGAATTGAATTGAATTGAATTGAATTGAATTGAATTGAATTGAATTGAATTGAATTGAATTGAATTGAATTGAATTGAATTGAATTGAATTGAATTGAATTGAATTGAATTGAATTGAATTGAATTGAACTGAATTGAACTGAACTGAACTGAATTGAATTGATATAAATTGAAATGAAGTAAATTGCATTGAATTGAATTGCATTAAATTGAATGAATTGATTGGTTTGAATTGAATTGAATGATTTGAATTGAATTGAACTGAACTGAATTGAATCGAATAGAATTGCATTGATTTGAATTGAATTGAATTGGATTGAATTAAACTAAACTGAATTGAATTGGACTGAACTGAACTGAATTGAATTGAATTGAACTGAATTGAATTGAAGCGAATTGAATTGAATTAAATTGCATCGAATTGAATAGAAGTGAAGTGAATTAAATTGAATTGAACTGAATTGAATAGAATTGAATGAATTGAATTGAATTTAGTTGAATTGAGTTAAATTGTATTGAATTGTATTGAATTGTATTGAATTGTATTGAATTGTATTGAAATGTATTGAATTGAATTGCATTGAATTGAATTGGTTGAAAAGAATGGAATGGAATGGAATGGAATTGACTTGACTTGACTTGACTTGACTTGACTTGACTTGACTTGACTTGACTTGACTTGACTTGACTTGACTTGACTTGACTTGACTTGACTTGACTTGACTTGACTTGACTTGACTTGACTTGACTTGACTTGACTTGACTTGACTTGACTTGACTTGACTTGACTTGACTTGACTTGACTTGACTTGACTTGACTTGACTTGACTTGACTTGACTTGACTTGACTTGACTTGACTTGACTTGACTTGACTTGACTTGACTTGACTTGACTTGACTTGACTTGACTTGACTTGACTTGACTTGACTTGACTTGACTTGACTTGACTTGACTTGACTTGACTTGACTTGACTTGACTTGACTTGACTTGACTTGACTTGACTTGACTTGACTTGACTTGACTTGACTTGACTTGACTTGACTTGACTTGACTTGACTTGACTTGACTTGACTTGACTTGACTTGACTTGACTTGACTTGACTTGACTTGACTTGACTTGACTTGACTTGACTTGACTTGACTTGACTTGACTTGACTTGACTTGACTTGACTTGACTTGACTTGACTTGACTTGACTTGACTTGACTTGACTTGACTTGACTTGACTTGACTTGACTTGACTTGACTTGACTTGACTTGACTTGACTTGACTTGACTTGACTTGACTTGACTTGACTTGACTTGACTTGACTTGACTTGACTTGACTTGACTTGACTTGACTTGACTTGACTTGACTTGACTTGACTTGACTTGACTTGACTTGACTTGACTTGACTTGACTTGACTTGACTTGACTTGACTTGACTTGACTTGACTTGACTTGACTTGACTTGACTTGACTTGACTTGACTTGACTTGACTTGACTTGACTTGACTTGACTTGACTTGACTTGACTTGACTTGACTTGACTTGACTTGACTTGACTTGACTTGACTTGACTTGACTTGACTTGACTTGACTTGACTTGACTTGACTTGACTTGACTTGACTTGACTTGACTTGACTTGACTTGACTTGACTTGACTTGACTTGACTTGACTTGACTTGACTTGACTTGACTTGACTTGACTTGACTTGACTTGACTTGACTTGACTTGACTTGACTTGACTTGACTTGACTTGACTTGACTTGACTTGACTTGACTTGACTTGACTTGACTTGACTTGACTTGACTTGACTTGACTTGACTTGACTTGACTTGACTTGACTTGACTTGACTTGACTTGACTTGACTTGACTTGACTTGACTTGACTTGACTTGACTTGACTTGACTTGACTTGACTTGACTTGACTTGACTTGACTTGACTTGACTTGACTTGACTTGACTTGACTTGACTTGACTTGACTTGACTTGACTTGACTTGACTTGACTTGACTTGACTTGACTTGACTTGACTTGACTTGACTTGACTTGACTTGACTTGACTTGACTTGACTTGACTTGACTTGACTTGACTTGACTTGACTTGACTTGACTTGACTTGACTTGACTTGACTTGACTTGACTTGACTTGACTTGACTTGACTTGACTTGACTTGACTTGACTTGACTTGACTTGACTTGACTTGACTTGACTTGACTTGACTTGACTTGACTTGACTTGACTTGACTTGACTTGACTTGACTTGACTTGAATTGAATTGAATTGACTTGACTTGACTTGACTTGACTTGACTTGACTTGACTTGACTTGACTTGACTTGACTTGACTTGACTTGACTTGACTTGACTTGACTTGACTTGACTTGACTTGACTTGACTTGACTTGACTTGACTTGACTTGACTTGACTTGACTTGACTTGACTTGACTTGACTTGACTTGACTTGACTTGACTTGACTTGACTTGACTTGACTTGACTTGACTTGACTTGACTTGACTTGACTTGACTTGACTTGACTTGACTTGACTTGACTTGACTTGACTTGACTTGACTTGACTTGACTTGACTTGACTTGACTTGACTTGACTTGACTTGACTTGACTTGACTTGACTTGACTTGACTTGACTTGACTTGACTTGACTTGACTTGACTTGACTTGACTTGACTTGACTTGACTTGACTTGACTTGACTTGACTTGACTTGACTTGACTTGACTTGACTTGACTTGACTTGACTTGACTTGAATTGAATTGAATTGAATTGAATTGAATTGAACTGAACTGAGTTAATTGAATTGAACTGAACTGAGTTAATTGAATTGAATTTAGTTGAATTCAGTTGAATTGTATTGAATTGTATTGTATTGAATTGAATTGCATTGAATTGAATTGATTGAATTTAATTGAAATGACTTGAATTGAATTGAATTGAATTGAACTGAATTGAATTCAACTGAATTGAATGAATTGAATGGAATTGAACTGAACTGATCCGAAATGAACTGAACGGAAGTGAATTGAATTGAGTTGAATTGAATCGATTGAATTGACTTGAATTGGGTTGAATTGAATTGAATTGAATAGAATTGAATTGAAACTACAACTAATAAGTTTAATACAAATTCGCAATAAACTCATTTAAATTTTAAATTTTCATGTATGCAAATCTTATAAAGTTAAAAAAATTTATTTATATACTAATTTAATTAATTAAATTTAATTATTATACTAAAAAATTAAAAAAAAATATGTGTAATTTTTCAAGCTATAGAATTATATTTGAAAATAGATATCGTGTTACTTAATTCAAAAAATTACATAATTTTTTAAAGTCATATCTCTATTTGTTTAATTTTTAAATTTTTATAAGGATATTTAATACAAATTGGGTAAAACCGGGTAACCGACGTCAATTAACCGGTTTCCGGTTCTTTTTCGAAAATTAAGTTTTTTAAAAAACCGGCAAACAGGTTATTAGGTTTTTCGGTTTCGGTTTTGAACACTCCTACATCTGATTTATATTTCAAATATTTCATGAATAATTCCTCTTCGGACTCCGTTTTATTAAGATTGTTAAAATAATCAAAATTCCAAACTTCCGGTCCGTAGTTATTGTTTTCGTACTAAATAACTTTGTCATAACCACCCTGTAATTGTGTTTGTTCACGAAATGTTCGCATAGAGTACCAAGCAACTGAAAAGTGAGCAAAATTTTCGGTGTCATTATCTTTTGTACACGTGTTTCCTATGGGATCGAAAAATGCATAAAGCTGAATACGGGACTTTTTTACTTTGGCGATCTGTTATTTTTTTTAACAAAATATTACCTATTTGACGGGCGAGTTTCACTATAGTCATTTAAAGGCTCAATTTAAAAGCTCACAGAAAATTGTCATATTAAATGATTTTTAAACGACTAATATCGTGCAGTTAAAGTTCATTTATGTGGAGCATGTCCAACTGTGAAACTGAGCCTTAATGTGTGTTTTTCTAAAATGTTTTTTTCTTCTTTGAAGTCTTGATGTTTTACTTTGCATTTTCAACTTTCAATTTTTGCATGTCTCTTAGTTTAACAATAATAATTTTTTCTTTATTAACACGTAAATTGATTAACAGAAGAACATCAGTATTGCCTGTCCGCATTGTATACATATTAATGAATTGTATTTACAAATTTTATATCATCATAACTCAGATCTGACAATACTTATATGTATGTACATTGCGGCCAAGCGCCTTTGTTTTCCTATTGAACAATTTTTACCGCCACTTGCATTCACTTGAGAGTTTTTCATTTGAAATCAAGACGGAAATGATGACTATTTTCTTTTTTGTTGGTTTTCCAAAAAGGAAATGCATTTTATTATTTGGTGTGTTTCAAGTGCTGCCGCTTTGTACTTGAGTCTGGGTTTTTGGGGTTTCAGGGGTGGGACTTTATATTTTGAAGCCACATTTTGTTTTAATGCAGCTCTGCGTTTTGTAAACGTCTCCACGTACAGGAAATGGAAATGGTATGAAAACCTTAGATACGTTTGTTTGTTTGTCTATTTGTGATATTTTGTTTTATTATTTTTGTAGTTGTTATTTCTTTCATATGTTTTCGGTTAATACACAAAACCGCTTGAAAAAAAAATAGTTCGTGTCGTCTTTATGAAAATACTGAATAATATTAAAGTAGTTTGTATTTCTTTCCAATTTATATTCTATATCAACAATAAGAAAAGAAAAATATTACCGATTTTATTTTTACGAATTGATTAATAATTCCCAACTAATTAATAGCTATTGTTTGGTGGTACATGTTGGTAACAACAGTTTTTGTGTGGCGAATCATGGATTATTCAGGTAACATTTATGGGGAACTTGACATTAGGGCTTCATTGCGGGACGTTGTCAAATATCTTTTTTTTTTGGGCACAATTAAAATAAAATGTAATGATTGTAATTGAATAATAATGTACTACCGTCTGTTCTTTACACTCGGTATGAGTCATTGGCCTTAATACGCGGACTGTATGTCTACTGCCTTGCCTCGTATAGAAATAATTATACTTAGGTTCAAAACTCGGTAAACAATTTTTCGAGTTTATCACTAAATCTTTCATAAAAACTAATTGATTTTAGTGCAACCCGCGCCGTTTCAGTGCACAGTGTGTCAGAAGCCAGAAAATGTGCACGATGCATACTAGAGATCTGCGCAAGACGTCTTGAATGGTCAATCAATACATGTACTTTAGCGAAGTACCGACAACCAAGTATTACTTCGCGGTACCGTCGGCAAAGCGTTCGTGTACGTGTGAATTGTCGTGTACACAAAAACAGTACGCAGCAGATGTAGCAGTATTGTCTTGCTGTGCTCTATAAGTACAGCTGCTCACACATACACGATTGCTTTTTTTTCCGAACACTGAAGTATTTGGTTACCGCAACTTCGCTACATTGCATGGCTTGAAAAAGGCAAATGTCTTGAATGACCATTCAAGACGTCTTGTGCAGATCTTTAGTACATACATACTTGTTGGTATATTAAACACTGAGGACGTTGGTGCAAATGACCGCAAATACTTAACACGTGTTGTCCACAGAATATTGCTCTATTGCATTGTCGTTTGGTGGCTGGTACTGGAAAACCCCACTTACTTAAGATCAGTCCACAGAATGACAAAGGTTTGTATCACGGGTGCCCTCCGCACAACAACTGGTTTGTATCACGGGTGCCCTCCGCACAACACCCTACCGAAGGTTTATTGGTTATTCTTAACCTGTTACCACTAGATTTGCTAGATAGGCAATTGTATGAGTGCAATGTTGCCAATCCGACTAAGACATTCCATGTGATGGATCAGCAGCACACGGCTAGAAAAAGGCCGCCGATACTTTTTATGTAATTGACTTAGACCGGCTAAAATTCATACGGCGATGGCTTTTTGTTCGACATAGAAATCTTTTTTTCCTGCCAAATATTATTTAACATTCCAATTAAGCCGAGGCTGTCGTGAATTTAAAAAGAAGGAGAAAATAAGCCGCCAACTTTCCACTCTCTGAAAGCCGTCAACTCTCTGCGCTGCCGTCGCTGATTTCAAAATAATACACTCAAGAGTACGATATCCGCAACCTCACAATTTGATATCTTAAGCGAGCCACAGACTAGTCATTAATGAGCATGAGCTTGGTCGATAACTTATTATCTGTTTGATGAATTTGAAAAAATATTACCAAAATGTTTTGCAAACATGATAGTGATGCGAACAACTTCGATTACATTCTTATTTGGTATCCAGAAAGGCGGTAATCCTACAATAAACTTCAACGATAACAGATATTCATGCTCATGAATGACAAGTCTGTGGTTCGCTTTATTTCATTTTCGCTTTATTTGCTCAAAATGAGCAGCGAAGTTATCGATATATCTGGGGATTGAAGTTTTAAAAACTCGAAAACTTTTTTGTATAATTTTAAGCGAACCACAGACTTGTCATTCATGATGAGATTCATTCATTATGATCTTGGTCTACAACTATTTATCTGGCTGATGAATTTGAAAAAAATATTACCAAAATATTTTGTAAACATGATAGTGATGGGAATAACTTCGATTACGTTCTTATTTGGTATCAAGAGGGGCGGTAAACCGACAATAAACATCAACGATGATATTTTATGTTCAAGCTCATGAATGACAAGTCACACATTCGCTTTAGTGGAAAAAAGTAAAATTTTTGAAACTCAATAATATTTTTGAGGTATTGCTTGTCCCAATGTACCTTTAAGCAAACCACTTATCATTCATGAGCATGAGCTTGGGCGATATAATTTTATCTGACAGATGAATTTGGATAATTATTACCAAAAAAAATACTTTGACTAATTACATTGATTACATTCGTGTTTGGTATCAAGAAGGGTGGTAAACCGAATATAAACTTCAACGATAGTTGATGGTCATGCTCATGAATGACAAGTCTGTGGTTCGCTTAAAGATTCAAAAAATCGATAAAAATTAGATTTCATATGAAAAATTGTGGATCAAGCTTATGCTGATGAAGTACAACTCTGTAATCAGCATAAAATATCAGCATGATAAAAATCGCTTAATTATCGAGTGATCGTTTGTTTGCGTGGCGACCGAACTATTTTTTCTACTACTTTTAGAGCAAAATATATTAAGAAAATTAATTTTCAAAACTGCCAGTGTTGTCACAATTTTTTGTTGAGTTGAATTCTAAATTATGTGGCAAAAACAATTTAACTTTATTTCCAGACTCAAGCCCGGTATTGAGCTTTTATGCAATTTTCGTTGCCATAAGAAGTAAGTGTATAAAAAAAACAACCCGTGAAAAACATAGCTTTTGAGTAGAAATTCTTTATATATGACCACGCCCCTTTGTCCAATCCCGCCCATATTTGCAGCAGATCTTAGAATATGTGAATAAATACACCTAGCCAACATACCCAATTTTGTTCAAATACCGTTAATAGGAGCAAAATTATGGATTTTTAATTTGTGATTTGTATGGGAGGTACCACGCCTCTTTGTCCAATCCCGCCCATATTTTGATAGTTCATTTTTGTGGTCGCCATTAGTTTGCCTGCGAAGTTTCAGCTCGACTGGATCACGGGAAAAGGGTTAAAAATCAATCCAAAGACGGCATGCATGCATACAGACAAGTGAAGTTAATATCTATGGGCACAAACAATAACAGCCTAACTCGAGTTAGGACAAAATTTAAAAAAAAAAATTACAGCAGACAGTTGTCCGAGGCCTTCGGCCACGGACTGTCCCTGCAGGCTGTGTCAGAGACACGGCCATTAAGTTTAACGTAGAATACGCCATCCGATAAGACAGAAAACATATATAACAATAAATTCATTTGCTTATATTATTTATCATTTATTGTTATATATGTTTTCTGTCTTATCGGATGGCGTATTCTACGTTAAACTTAATGGCCGTGTCTCTGACACAGCCTGCAGGGACAGTCCGTGGCCGCAGGCCTCGGACAACTGTCTGCTGTAATTTTTATATTTACCAACGGCATTTGATTCAAGTCCGTTTAAAAAAAAATATTATGTTAAATTTTTTTAAACTTAATTTAATTTATGTATTTTAATTAATATTTTTATTGAAATAAGTTCTGCGAATGTTGAGAGGGCCGCCCTAATATTAAAAAAGGTTTACCTTATCGAGTCTTCCCATTAGCATTCGAGCGTTGTGTGAAAGCTTTACGCTTTACAATTCAAAATTAATGTTACAACAGCTTTATTGAAGCTTTCGCAAAAAAGCTTTAGTACGTTAGCTTACTGTTTGTTTCACTTTTTACTAGATACATGTTGCCAAGCAACATTAGCTTGCTGTTCGTTTCACTTTTTACTAGATACATGTTCCTAAGCAATGTTGAGCAACCAAAAACACTCAACCAAACACCACACATATGTTTGAGTGTATGTGTTTAAACAATTTTCATTTGAGGAATTAAAATACTAGAAATATATCAACCAATATGAAATGTATATCAAACGAAAGATAACATCTTCATTTACCTACAAAAAAAATTTTAAAAAAATGCATCTAGCCGTTTCCTCAAATTCAATGAAATAAAGATTACAACAATAAAAACCTGACATGACTCCTCATACCGTAAGGTAAGACGTATTCTACGTCAAAAATGTTTAAGAAGTCACCTGCTCAAATAAGCAACTCTTTTTTGTTAAGAAGTAGGTAAAAGAATTCGTTTCCTTGTTATCTGTAACAAAGTTATCACAAAAACTGCAACTCCTGATTTCCAGTAAAGATATTAAACTTTAAACTGCTCTCCCTGAAAAATTATATATAAATATAATATAAAGATATAAAGAATTTAAAAATAACAAAAAGTTCATGACCCGAAAATTTCGCTCACTTTTCATTTGTTTGGTACTCAGCTCTTTGCAAAAATTTAGTAGTCAAAATCAATTCCAGGGTTGTTACGACAAAGTTATTTCGTACGAAAGCAATTGTTTGATAATTGTTTGGTACCGGAATATTGACATTTCGATAATGTTAACAACCAGAAGTAACACTACGTGTAGTTATAAATGAAATATTTGCATGGTAAATCAGAGATAGGTTGTAACTCTCTCCAGCAAAAATTTCATTCGAAAATTTCGCAAGAACTGAATACGGGGCTTCAGACTCCAAACAAAACCAGACACGCTTCCGATGACGATGATAAATAGCCAGCGTCCAAAGTAAATGGGAGAGAGATAGCGTCTGGCGACTTCAATTGATTTTTTTCTCTCTGCCTCGTACATGTGTGTTGGTTGATCTTATGATTTTCGTGATAATGTGGCAGCTTCATTCTCTCAATTCAGAAATTTCGGGAGAGCGCCGCCAAGAAATAAGGAAAGATTCAATTATAGCGTCGAATCGTTAGCCGCAGCGGAGTTTAGTGACGGTTTTTCCCTGCCATAATGCTGCCCTCAGACGTACCAACAGTTGATTCAACTTTTGACGTTTGAGTTGAATAAGAAAGTTGGTCATTCTCCTCACACGTTTCAACTTTTGAATCAACTTTTCATTCAACTTCATTTAAAAATTATTTTTGAAGCGTCAACATGAATTCGGATGTCCTTGCGCTACAAAGAATTGGTGTAATTTTAGAGGAAGAAGAAGAAATAATTACAGAAAAATAAAATACTAAAGAAAAAACAAAACTTTTAAAAACATCGAAAGACAGGCAAAAATTATACAAATTATATGCGAATGTCAGATGAAACATTCAATGGTTATTTATTTATTATTATTATTTATTTCTTATTATTTATTTATTATTATTTATTTCTTATTATTTATTTATTATTATTTATTTATTTATTTCTTATTATTTATTTATTTATTTCTTATTATTTATTTATTGATTTATTTCTTTCGATCAACGTTCTTGCGCTCACAGCGTATGTGTTAGCTTGATCAACGTCAAGAAAAAATGAAGAAAAACAATGAAGTTGAACAGCTTGCCCTCACACGTACCAACAGTTGATTCAACTTCACCAAATTATCAAAAAATTTTGATTTTTCATTCAACTGACGACCAACTAACTTCAACTAGCCCTCAAACGTACCAACAGTTGATTCAACCTGTCATAAGTCTGAGGGCAGCATAAGAAACCTGTGTAAAAAAACGACGCAATTATTTTGCTCTACTAATTGTAATTTCCGGGCTTGCGAAAAAAAAACTCAGTAACAAATATGGTAACACTGGATTTTTTTCAAATTTATTTTCGGACTCAAGCCCAGTATTCAGTTTTTATGAAATTTTCGTTGCCATAAGAAGTACGTGTATAAAAAATAACGAAAATTTCATTAACCGAAAATTTCGGTCACTTTTCATTTTCTTGGTACTTAGCTCTCTGCGAAAATTTCGTAGGAAAAGTCAATTACAGGGTTGTTACGCCAAGGTATTTCGTACGAAAACAATTGTTTGATAATTATTTGGGACCGGAATTTTGACATTTCGATAGTTTTAATAACCAAAAGTTACACCGCATGCTTTAAAACTAAAATGCAGTACGTATAGACATTATAAATGAAATTATTTTAAGGTAAATCAAAGATAGGTGGTAACTCTCCGCAACAATATTTTCCATTTAGAGATAAATAACAAAATGTCTTACGTCAATTTCGCAAGAACTGAATACGAGGCATCATCACTTAATGTATTCTTTCACACAATTACACCAAGTTATTTGAATGGAACATTAAATATGAAAAATATTTCATTTTAGCAAAGTGGGGGAAAAATTGGTAGGTGTTTTAAACATGTAATATAGGTGAAGTCATTGGCTCGATTTGTACAAATTATAATTTTAATGAAAGCTAGTGACTAAGACTAAGTAGAACACAGAATAAAACAACATTATCTCTATTAATGGTCGGTGGTACAATGGTAAGCGTGCGCGACTTACAGATACACGCTGAAAAATTTTTCTTTTTGTTGTTGTTTGGATGCAAATATAGCTTGTCGAAAATATAGAATACTTGTGTCCAAATACATTGTGTTTGCTATTCAATATAACATGTTTGGGACACAATGAATAATAGGTTATAATATATGTATTTGTGACCCAAATGTGGTTGTGTTTGTTAAAAACTGCTGAAAACAAAAACGTGACGGACAATAAAAAATTACAGCAGACAGTTGTCCGAGGCCTTCGGCCACGGACTGTCCCTGCAGGCTGTGTCAGAGACACGGCCATTAAGATTAACGTAGAATACGCCATCTGATAAGACAGAAAACATATATAACAATAAATTCATTTGCTTATATTATTTATCATTTATTGTTATACTTATATGTTTTCTATCTTATCGGATGGCGTATTCTACGTTAAACTTAATGGCCGTGTCTCTGACACAGCCTGCAGGGACAGTCCGTGGCCGAAGGCCTCGGACAGCTGTCTGCTGTAATTTTTATATTTACCAACGGCATTTGATTCAAGTCCGTTAAAAAAAAAAATATTATGTTCAATTTTTTTAAACTTAATTTAATTTATGTATTTTAATTAATATTTTTATTGAAATAAGTTCTGCGAATGTTGAGAGGGCCGCCCTAATATTAAAAAAGGTTTACCTTATCGAGTTTTCGCATTAGCATTCGAGCGTTGTGTGAAAGCTTTACGCTTTACAAATCAAAATTAATGTTACAACAGCTTTATTGAAGCTTTCGCAAAAAAGCTTTATTACGTTAGCTTACTGTTTGTTTCACTTTTTACTAGATACATGTTGCGAAGCAACAGTAGCTTGCTGTTCGTTTCACTTTTTACTAGATACATGTTCCTAAGCAATGTTGAGCAACCAAAAACACTCAACCAAACACCACACATATGTTTGAGTGTATGTGTTTAAACAATTTTCATTTGAGAAATTAAAATACTAGAAATATATCAACCAATATGAAATGTATATCAAACGAAAGATAACATCTTCATTTACCTACAAAAAAAATTTTAAAAAAATTCATCTAGCCGTTTCCTCAAATTCAATGAAATAAAGATTACAACGATAAAAACCTGACATGACTCCTCATACCGTAAGGTAAGACGAATTCTACGTCAAAAACAAACATCAGCAGATCTTTAATTCACGAAAACAATGTCTTGAAACATGTACAAGGTTCCTGCAATATGTTGCTGGGCCTATATTTTTCAACATGTATATATAGGAATGCGGGATCAATCCTCATTCATCAAAGTTCTAATACATTTTAGTATTTGTCATGTTCGTGTTTATTAGTTGAATCCATTTGAGATTTATTTTCCTCAAAACAACTTTTCGAAATGCTGACTCATTTCATGTTATTTTTTTTTGTTTGCTTTATTCGTAATTGTTTTATGAATTTACAATGAGTTCTTATGAAATCATTCAAGACTGACCGCTCCGCTCCGGTCCGGTAGTGATCATAGCACTGCTGACTGACTGGCTGCTGATGATAAATATCAGAAAAGCTGCTTGTCTAACACTTGCTGGAAGTAAAACAAACACTACTGAAAAAGAGAATAAAGAAAATTTCCAACAAAACACTATAATATTTCCAACTGGATTAATGTCTCACTCGAATCAAAGTCAAGGTCGGTTTGGCACAGGCGAATGTTTTCGATGCGACTACTTGCGTTGAGATGATACCACATTGAAAGGATTTAAAACCTGAAATTGGTAACAGTGGAATATGTTAAGGTATTCAGTTTTTTTTGGTAGTATAACTTTGTTGTTATTGATGTTAATGCGAGATTTATTGCGATATTTATATAATCGGCTTGTGCGAATTGGGAATAAGAGCGAGGGAGAGAAAGAACGAGAAAAAGTGTTTTTTTTCAAGTCTTGTTGTGCGCATGCGCGGCTTTTCTTCATCTTAAAACACAAGTGTTAAGTATTACTGCCAACTTTGGGGAATTTTTGGATGTGTAACGCTTTTTTAACCCAAACAGGTGGTTTTCCGATTTCAGTGTCGAAATTGGAACAAAAAACGAAATTCTTGGTGAAATTGCCATCATAGATTAGGGATATTTTATGCCTTCTCTGGCTAGCTGCAAATTAAAACCCTAAAATAAAAATGATTTCATTGTTCGATAATTTGTTAGTTTTCCATAAGAAATGTAAATTTATTCAAACTTAAACTATTTGTTTTCTCGCCATTTATTTAGAGAAACCTCATCGACGTTTCATATTTCGATAACTCGAAAATTAGGTGACTCTCATCAAAAATAATTTTACAAATTTTTTGTTTTTAGCGAACCACAGATTTGTCATTCATGAGCATGAGCTTGGGCGATAACTTTTGATAACTTTGCCTGTAGAATTTGAAAAAATATTACCAAAAATGTTTGCGCACATAATACATTCTTATTTGGTATCAAGTGGGGCGGTAAACCGACAATAAACATCAACGATAGCTGATGTTCATGCTCATGAATGACAACTCTGTGGTTCGCTTTTGTTTAGAGAGAACATTTTCGACTTTTTAAATTTCAATAACTCGAAATCGAAGCGAGTAATCTAAAATATTTGTATCATTTTTCGCTTACTTTTAGATTTCTAAAGAAGAAACACTGTATTGTATAAAAAATTTACATCCGATTTTCAAAAACTATATCGATTTTTTCCAACATAAACTTCGATATCTCGAAAACTCAGCTAGTTATAGGATACAAGTTCTTGGATTTTTTGCGAATTCGAAAAGAATGTATTGAAACAAATTGTCGAAAATAATTTATTCGAAAATTTGCTAGTATTCTATAGAAAAAATCATTTATTCAAACTTAAACGATTTGTTTTTTTTTTGTTGCCATTGAATGTGAGAGAAATGATTGACTTTTTAAATTTCGTTAACTCGAAATTTAAGCGAGTTGGCGAATATATTTAATATTTGATCGCCTATATTTTAGATTTCTACAGGGAAGAATCCTATTTATTATAAGAAACATTTTTAAATTATATAAATTGTTCCTACTTAAACATCCAATATAGCAAAAACTATGCATGTTATCGATAACAATTTATTGCGTGTTTCGCTATTTTTGGATAGTTCTCCAAAAACTCCTATTTATTCGAACTTAAAAGATTAGTTTTTGTGCATTCCAATATAGCAAAAACTATGCATGTTATCGATAACAATTTATTGCGTGTTTCGCTATTTTTGGATAGTTCTCCTAAAACTCCTATTTAATCGAACTTAAAAGATTAGTTTTTGTGCATTTTGTTTTAGAGATTAACCTTGTTTCAAATTTTGATAACTCGAAACATATACGAGTTATGGAAATTATCTCTAGAATGTTTTGTTTATTTTCAAATTTTCTACAAAAACTCATCTTTTGTGTATCAAAAACTCTAAAGCTCTAACTCTAAGCGAGTTATAGAAAACAATTTATTGATTTTTTTTGCTAATTTGATTGTTTTCCATAAAAAACCTAAACAGTTTTTAGCGTCATTTTATAGAGAGAAAATTATCGAACTTCTAACTTCGAAATTTAAGCAAGTTATGGAAAACATGTGTATCAGTTTTTCGCTTACTTTTAACACTCAACCAGAACCCCCATTTTCAAACTTACAAGATGATTCTCATGCCATTTAGTTAGAGAGAAAATTATCGGTTTTTCTAATTTCGATAACTCGAAATTTAACCGATTTATATAAACCTTTTTTTGGATTTCTACAAAAAGCCCTGTTTCGTAGAAAGTTCTTAAATTATATCGATAACATCTGATATCTCAAAAACTGAGTGATATCGAAAACAATATATTAATGTTGTAGCTATTTTGATAGATATCGTAAAAAAACATTTATTTCAAATTAAACAATGGTTTCAAGCCATTTATTTCGAGAGCAAATTATCGACGTTTTAAAATTTTGATAACTTTAACACTAAGCGAGTTATCGGATATAAGTATTATCAGAATTTTTTACTTATGTTTGGTTTTCTAGAAGAAAAATAAACCCTGCTTTGTATAAAAAATCTAAATGTATATCGATTTTTTTCATACTTAAACATCCGATAAGTATCGAAAACAATTTATTGCGTGTTTTTTTCCTTATAGTTTATAGATTATATAAGGAATACTTTATATTTTCCTATAGATAATAGTTCTCCAAAAAAACCTAATTTTTCAAACGTAAACGATTTGTTTCTGTGCACTTTTATTGCAGAGTTGCCTATTTGCAAATTTCGATAATTTGTGCGAGTTATGGAGACTATTTCTATAATTTTTTGCTTATATTCAAAATTTTCTACAAGAGCTCTTCTTTTGTATATAAAAAACTCTAAAATGATGTCGTTTTTTTGATGCTTCATCGTCTGACATCTCGAAAACTAAGAGAGTTATCGGAAACAATTTATTGCATATTTTACGAATCTTAAAGTTATCCTAAAGGAAACCCCATTTACTCAAACGTTGTTTTCATGCCATTTATTTATAGCGATACTTTTCGATTTTCAAATCATAAAAATTCGAAAACTATGCGAGTTATCGAAAATATTTCTAGAATTTTTCCGCGTATTTTTTGAGTTTCTACATGAATCCGTGTTTTGTATAAAAACAATCTAAAACTATATTGATTTTTTCATACTTTTTCATTCTAGATCTGGAAAACTAACCGAGTTATCGGTTTGTATGGTATTTTTCGATGTTTTGATAGTTTTCTATAAAAAAATGTCAATTATTCAAACATTAACGATTTTGCCATACATTTATTTAAAGATAATATTATCTACTTTTTAAATTTCGATAACTCGAAAATTAAGCGAGGTATTGCAAATAGTTCTAGCATTTTTTTCACTTATTTTTTTTTGGTTTTCTACAAGAAATTCTATTTTCTATAAGAAGAACAAGAAAACAAAGAATTCAGTATATCAATTTTTAATATTCAAACCTCCAATGTCGCCAAACTATGCAAGTTATCGAAAACAAATTATTGCATGATTTTTCGTAGTTCTCCACACACCCACATTTATTCAAACTTAAACAATTTATTGCGTGCTGTAGTTCTCCACTAACCCGCATTTATGCAAACTTAACCGTTTTGTTTTTGTGCAATTTTTTAAGAAAATTATCGTTTTTCTAATTTCGATAACTCCAAATTTAAGCGATTATGGAAAATATTTTTTGGTTTTCTAGAAGACGCCCTGTTTTCTTTACTTTTGTGTAACAAAAGTATTTAAATTATATCGGTTTTTTTTACTATCGGGTTTTTCAATAAGAGCGCTACAAAAGTTTTTTTAAATAAAATACAACCGGTTTTAGACACCAATGAAATTCTTTATTCCTGTGAAAGTACGTTCGATGCCATTATGTATGGAACTCGATTTCTTTTGCAGGGCCACCACGGGCACGCTTGCATAAGTCCAGACGCTAAACCCAATTTTCGAGGGTTTTCAAGCATAAATCGGCCGATACTGCTGAAATTTCACGTTCGATATTCATACGAAGTTCATCAATCGTCGCTGGCTTGTTGGCATAGACCATAGACTTGACGTAGCCCCACAGGAAATAATCTAACGGCGTCAAATCGCACGACCGAGGCGGCCAATCGACTGGGCCATTTCGTGAGATAACACGTTCACCAAACTTGGTTACCAATAAATTGATTGTGGCATTCGCTGTGTGGCTTGGGGCGCCGTCCTGTTGGAACCACATGTCCTCCAAGTCCATATTATCCAATTGGGGCAAAAAATATTCGGTTATCATTGAACGGTAGCGATTCGCATTCACAGTAATGTGCCGGTCTTGATCATCACGGAAGAAGTACGGCCCAATGACGCCGCCGGCCCATAAACCGCACCAAACCGTAATTTTTTCGGGATGCAATGATGACTCATGGATTACGTGTGGATTGCTGTCTGACCAATAACGCATATTTTGCTTATTGACGAAGCCATTCAGCCAGAAATGAGCCTCATCGCTGAAGATGATTTTCCGATGAAAATCCGAATCGTAGCGCTCTTAAAGTTGAGGCCACTGACTCCAAATTTCGGTAGTAAATTTTAATAATTTCGACTCGTTGTTGGCTCGTATATCTTTCCATGATGAAATGGCAAACCTTACTGAAGAGAAATGTCAAAAGAGCGGGAAAAAATATGGCGTCGTTTGCTGTCCCTATCGATTTACTTTTGTAGAGTCTCTGTTGAAAAACCCTTTACATATAATTTTATCTCAAAAACTGTGTGTTATCGAAAATAATTTATTGAATTTTTCGCTATTTTAATAGTTTTTCAAAAAAAACCCTTTATTCCAACTTAAACAATAGTTTTCTTATTTAGGTTTATTTAGAGAAAAATTCAATAATTGTAACACTAAGCGTGGTATTGGAGATATTTTCCGCATTTTTCACTTATATATGGTTTTCTACAAGAAACCCTGTTTTATATAATAACACTGTGATAGTCGAAAAAATGAACTTCGATGAATCCTTTTCGAACTATTAGGGGGAGTCCCCTGAGTGCGAAAGTACATTTGGAAGTGTCAGATTGGCTCCAGTTTTTGAGAAATCGGTATATATGGATATAGCTAAGTCTGCGCTATTTAAACAAATTTTACCGGCCATAGGCCAATTTTTTTTTTTGGCAAAAAAAGGGCTTTAAAAGCTTATTAAAATAGAAAAAACAAATGTTTGCTCTCGGTCCAACTTCTTGAGATATGGACCTTTAAAGCTTGAGTATATAATTGACCATATCTCACACATTTATGGTCCGATCTAGTTCCGGTGAATATCATTACAAAGACCATTAAAAACTCTTTAAATCTGCATATAAATATATTACATTTTATTAACCCATTGGGGACAAAATTTAAAAAATACGATTTTTTAACCTCACTTTTTTTTGCTAAAAATCTGATTTTCTCAAAAAACAGCCCTAGTAAACCTATTTTCCATCTAGACTCTGGTTGTAGGCAACACTTCAGGCTTTGTTGTAAGGTATAATACTTCGCATTAGCCCTTCTAAGGCCGGAGATATTTATGTTCAAAGTTTGAAATACAAGAAAAAATGAAAGTTTTTTTACTTTTTTCCAAAATTTTATAAAAAAAATCAAAATATTGGACTTTTATATGTTTTGTTAGTTTTTTTTTCAAGTTAATTAATTCAAAGAAATGAAAAATTTTTAAAAATAACCGTTACATAAATATATTGCTAATCTTCATCATCCAACTCCGGTCTTAGAAGGGTTAATGCGAAGTATTATGCCTTAAAACAAAGCCTGAAGTGTTGCCTACAACCTGAGTCTAGGTAGAAAATAGGTTTACTAGGGCTGTTTTTTGAGAAAATCAGATTTTTAGCAAAAAAGTGAGGTTAAAAAATCGTATTTTTTAAATTTGTTATGTAATATATTAATAAAATGTAATATATTTATATGCAGATTTAAAGAGTTTTTAATGGTCTTTGTAATGATATTCATCGGAACCAGATCGGACCATAAATATGTGAGATATAGCCAATTATATACTCAAGCTTTAAAGGCCCATATCTCAAGAAGTTGGACCGAGCCCAAACATTTGTTTTTTCTATTTTAATAAGCTTTTTAAGCCCTTTTGGGCCAAAAAAAAATTGGCCTATGGCCGATAAAATTTGTTTAAATAGCGCAGACTTAGCTATATCCATATATACCGATTTCTCAAAAACTGGAGCCAATCTGACACTTCCAAATGTACTTTCGCACTCAGGGGACTCCCCCCTAATAGTTCGAAAAGGATTCATCAAAGTTCATTTTTTTTCGGGTCAAAAACTATCACAGTGTAATTCAATTCCATTCAATTTCATTGTCTTCATACCGTTGACAGAATTGTCTATATTTTAGTATGCATATATGTATAAAGAGTTTAAGGGGATTACCTTTTTCATACTTGAATATCGAATAAGTCGAAAACTAAGCAAGTTATCGAAATATATTTTTTTTCAATAATTTAATAGTTCATCTATATTTATTAAAAATTAAACGGTTTTGTACGTTCCATTTATATAGAGAAAAATTTGTTGACTTTCAAAGTAGGAATCCCCCAAATTTATTAAAAATAATTATGCTAATTTATGTTGTACTTGTACCTGTACATGCCTGTAAAGTTATCGAAAATTAATCGCTTTTCGTTTACATGGTTTAGTTGAAATTGTAGTTGTATATTTTGTAATCATTCGTGTTTTTCATTTTTCAACTAAAAAGCGAGATGAAACCTTGTCTTTTATTGAAGCCCTTAGGTTAATGTGTTGCTGGGCACTTGTGCCCATGCGCCGTATTTCTTTATCTTGATCACTTTATGACATTTTTTATATTTTACAATTTATTTTGTTTATATTTCTGTATTTTTTTTTATTGTTTTTCTTAAGTAGTTCAATCACTGCGCAATATTTTCGTTCTTGACCATGGACATCGAATGAACGAAATGAATATGCAAACGACGCAGTTTGTAATGAAATTAACACTCCGATAATTGTTTGTGCTGAGACCTGAGGGAGAAGGCGTTCTTAAATGAAATGCTATAAATATTTATAATTTTAATAATATAATGTTTGGCCAATTGTTTGCCCGCCATCATAGCATGGTCATTACAAAATACTTATATTGGGGTTTGTAAGAACTTTCAATATTCTAAACTGTTTTAAGACAGACTTATTTATCGTACAATGTAGGTGGTATCTTTAAGAAATGAAAGACAGGTTACCTTTTTACAGAAATCGTTAAATAAAAGCGATTTATAAAAAATAATTTATAAAAAAAAATATAATTATAAAAAAATAATTTAAAAAGCAATAGTTATAAAAAATATTCTCCTGGCAGCGGTGGGATTCGAACCCACGCCTCCGAAGAGACTGGTGCCTTAAACCAGCGCCTTAGACCGCTCGGCCACGCTACCGTTGCGTCAATTGATATCAAATGCTTCATTTGACAGTATGAGTGCACAGCCAACAAAAAGCTTTTTGTGTAGGTATAGCTTTTCCCCACACGCATGGCATTTTCAGAAATCGTTGTAGAAATTCACCAAATACGGTGGATTTAGATTATGGGGTGAATATGTTTTGTGCATTACCCAACAAGCAAAGTGAAGGTTAGTAAGAAAAAGTGACCGAATGAAATGTTCAACAAAAATAATAAAATTTTTTAATTTAAATTAATTTTAATTTAAATATTTTTTTTAAATTTTCATTTAAAATTGAAGGGCAATACTACCAACAATAGAGATATTTATTGGGCGGGTAATGTATAAACATTTTCATATTAAGAGTGATGCACACGTTATCTACCCTTATCCTCTATCCTCAATATATAAATGTATATTTATTTCCTATCAACATCAAACAAAACACTTATGTACTGTGTTATTATCCAGAATTTTATGAACGAAACAAAAAATGAAAAGCAATGTCAAATTGTCATCTGCAGCTAACTTCGTATAAAAAATTGCGGATGAGAAAACAAAACGAAATAAGAGTACGGGCAAGTCTGTACCCCGTTTTCTTCCTTTCACCTCTCTCTCCTATAAACTAGAGAAATGAGAAAGGAAACTTGCCCTGTCTGAACCGGGTGCAACGAAATTTGATTCCAAGCATCCTTAATGGCCTGAATTTGTGACTGTTTGTCATAGACCTTACGAGATAACCAACCCATGACATTTTCGATAATGTTTAGATCTGGCGAATAGGGTGGCCAGTCAAGAATATTAATATTTTGGCTTGCAATGAACTCCTTTACTACACTCTGGCGTTGTGTATAGGGGCATTATCCAGTTGCAATATCCAAGATATGGGACTCAGTAGTTCAACTTCGGAAAAGCCGATTCCAATAACGTTTTATAGCTTGCACCAGTCATTTTTGCACTTTGAAATTCAAGATCGATGGTGCCATAGTACGTAATAGCAACCCACACCATAACGCCGCCCTCTCGGCTGTGATGTCGGTTCAAAAAACGCTTTTCTTTGCGCAGATGATGGAAATAATAGTTGTAGCTATCAGACCCATCCAAATTAAACCTCTTCTCATCCGTAAATACAACGGTTCCCCAGTCATTTACATGACCTCTTGGCTGCACATCCCATGCCATGTAGTCTCTTGCGAATTGAAGCCGCCTTTCCTTACAAGGAGCATTAAGTGGCGCCTTTTTTTGTAATTTCAGGTATTTAAGATACTCACAGCTCTTAATTACTCTGCGTACTGATGACTTGCTCGCTTTCACTCCAGCTTGAGCTCTTATTTTTGACAAGGATAAGGCCGAATTAGAAGCAATTCTGATGATTTTTCTTTTCTCATACGTAGATAAAGACAATGAAACCCTTCCTATAACATTTTTTCAATACCCCTCGGAGTCCTTGATTTAATTGTCAACAACTGTTGGGCTCCGTCCAATTTTTTTAGCTATTGCGCGGTTAGAATATCCTTCAGAACGCTAAACATCGATTTTAGTTTTTTCCGATAGATTTAAAATTTGTTGTTTTGCCATTTTGACTCGTAAAATGATTAAGATCTAATAAATTGTAATAAACAAACGCTCCCTACAAAAAATCATCGCTTACTTTAAAAATAAAAAATGAAATACGGGGTTGTCATGGGCGAGCTGTAACATCCTATCGATGATTGATTTTGATCAAATGTTTTAACGATTAAAACACGTTGGTTTATCGAATATTTTTCCATAATAAATTTGCCACGTCTCTACTTCACGACTGCCAAATATGAACTGTCAATACTGTTGACCAAAATGGCGGCAAAACAAAGTACCTTCCCGGCGGACACCCTGTACATGTGCCGATCCATTGTCGCTTCTACGTATAAACCGCAGTTCGCTAACTGCACTTTCTGCCATGCAGCCCCACAGCATTACAGAACCGCCTCCATGTTTCACTGTGGGGCAAACATTTTTTGGCTGAAGTGTAGTGTTTGGTTTCCCCCACACTCTTGCAGGCCCATCTCTTCCAAAAACATTGAATTTACATTCATCCGTGAAAATTACTCGTGTCCAAAAGTTTAGATCTTCAATATGCTTATTTTCATGCTGTTTGGCGTACATAAGTCTGTTTTTTCTATACACTTCACTTATTAGAAGTTTCTTCCTTGTCGAGGCTAAGACAACCTATTTCAAGCAACGCCGGATACATTGAGCATGTACATTAATTCCGTCAGTCTCACGCAATCTTTTGGCTAGTTTGGCAATACTAGTTTTCGGGTTTTCAGCTATGCTTTGCACTATTTTCCTCTGCATTCGCTCATCAAGTTTGCTGGGCCGACCATTTCTTGCCTTACTCTGGTACGATCCAGTAATATTCACCCTTATTACGGTTGTCGTCGTCGTCGACATAAAACGATGCTGTCTTGTGACGACAGTTGAAAATCGCTATTTCTGTAGTCGTTATCGATCACTAACGACGACTGTCGACACATATTTGGTATTTTGTAACTAGAATTGACGTCGACATT
The DNA here is from genome assembly GCA_963931995.1 of Phaonia tiefii. Taxonomy (NCBI): domain Eukaryota; kingdom Metazoa; phylum Arthropoda; class Insecta; order Diptera; family Muscidae; genus Phaonia; species Phaonia tiefii. Next base: position 21,468,374 of record OZ008371.1, read on the forward strand.
GAATTGAACCGACTCTATTTCTGTCGACACAGTTTTTGATAACGATTTGAAGAAAATTCGCAATTTATTTTTTCAATTAAAGAAACGTCCAGTTTTATTTTTGAATTATGGATTAACAAATTAAAAATTTTAGTTCGCAACTTTTAATGGAGGACGGAAACCAACAAGGAGAGTACAGGAGTGTTCCAGAACAGGATCCGCTTTATACGTATGGCGAGTATGTAAGTGCACTTGTCTGTCCGACGGTAAATGCAATGAACAAAGGGTTCGTTTTAATGCTAATTTATTGCCCTTATTTTTAATAATTTGAACTTATACAAAAAGTTAATGAAAAATAATATTGGGTATTAACGCGGTCACTGCCCTGAATCAAAATTAGCGGCTGGAATTGAGTTCCTTCAGGGATCAGTCTTCGGTGTCTTCAGTGTCAAGCGCCCACCAGTAGATGAATTGCCTAGACAGTGGTTGGGTTCTTTTTGTGACATATACGCCTGCTCTGTGCGCTTTCAGTCATGCAATTCGTGTCTATTCATTTTCGTGTGATATCTTTCAAACACGCGGTCGCTATCGACACGTACAGTTCAAATCCTTTAAGATAGCCGAATGGTCGGTCCATGGTGAATTTGATGAGATAATTTCTTGCTCTCCATTAGGTCATTGTCTCCAATGCACGCAGCTCTGGGCCCAGTAAAGGCTGTATGTGCCTCCATGGAGAGCTCGCCTCAATTCACCGCTTCCATTCGCCTAACCTAGTGATATAGGGCGTCTACATCCAATAACTTCCAATCGGAATCGATATGGTTACGATAATTAAACACTTTTTAGGAACTTGAAAAACTTTTATCAAATTTAATAAAATGTTCTTCTTCTTCCTGCTTTCATCACTACGATTGACAACTTTGTTTATGATTTTAATAGGTTATCGATAAACAGTCGCGTTGTCTCAAGACAGTTACGGAACACCAAACTAGCGTTGATGTTACGACGATATTGACACGATGTGATGTTGGCATAAAAACGACGACGACAACCGTAATAAGGGCGATTGTAATTTTTAATTATTGTTTGGACGGTAGCCTTACTCAATCCCAAAATTCCACCAACTTTTAGAAACGAATTTCCCTCATGTTTAAGTTTTACAACCACTTCACATAGTTAGGAGAAATTTCTTTTCTTGTGGACATTTAGAGGCAAATAATTTCCAAAATTTTTTCAAAAAGCACACAATTTAACTTTGATCTTACTTTTCTTAAAACAATTGAACAACTACTGAAGAAAACGTGCCAGTGAGCGACCACGCTACATAACGGAACTATTGTTCACTTTGTCGTATACAGACTTTCGTTAAATATTTACTGAGGTGCTTTGTCGGTTTTCACATTTAAAAATTTGACAGAATAGACATTACAGAATTTGCCTCTGAATTAAGGTGGTATATTTTATAATATATTAAAATTAAAATATTTAGAAATTATCCTATTTTTTAACTATAAAAAAAATAAATAAATGGTTTCCCATTACATCCCATGAAGGGACTGGGGAGAACTTCTCACAATCACTGAGCTTTGCGCTTTCCAGTTTTCACTCACTGATTGGGACCTACAGTTTTACACCGATTCCGAACGGTAATTTTAGAAGCTTTTTCATGGCTAGATACTCGATAGTGTCGCCGTCACTATGCGAGGTGACCGCCGCCGAAAGAAAATTTGAAGGTGGTCAGAGCCGGGTTCGAACCCAGGATCTCATGTACAAGAGCCGCGCACACTTAACCATTGCACCACCGACGGCCATTTTTTAACTACATATGTATATACTTACATATCGGGTTTTTCAATAAGGGTGCTACAAAAGTTTTTTTAAATAAAACAAAACCAGTTTTAGATACCAATGAAATTCTTTATTCCTGTGAAAGTACGTTCGATGCCATTATGTATGGAACTCGATTTCTTTTGCATGGCCACCACGGGCACGCTTGCAGAATTCCAAACGCTGAACCCAATTTTCGACGGTTTTCAAGCATAAATCGGCCGATACTGCTGCAATTTCACGTTTGATATTCGTACGGAATTCATCAATCGTCGCTGGCTTGTTGGCATAGACCATAGACTTGACGTAGCCCCCCCCCGCCAAATAATCTAACGGCGTCAAATCGCACGACCGAGGCGGCCAATTTTTCGGGATACAATGATTACTCATGGATTACGTGTGGATTGCTGTCTGACCAATAACGCATATTTTGCTTATTGACGAAGCCATTCAGCCAGAAATGAAATTTAGAAATTTGACGTAGCGCTCTTAAAGTTGAGGCCACTGACTCAAAATTTCGGTAGTAAATTCTAATAATTTCGACTCGCTGTTGGCTCGTATATCTTTCCATGATGAAATGGCAAACCTTACTGAAGAGAAATGTCAAAAGAGCGGGAAACAATATGGCGTCATTTGCTGTCCCTATCGATTTACTTTTGTAACGTCTCTGTTGAAAACCCCTTTACAATCGACATCGTTTGTAGAGTTTTGTAACATGGTGTATAATCTTCGATATCTACTTTCCTAATGGTAAAATTGGGGACAGAGGATAAGGTTAGATAGCGTGGTTTAGTTTTAATAAGTTTTATGAATGCATTGGATCCTATGGCTGATGTCACAGTGGCCTGGCCGCTAGAAGTGTTGCAATGGTAGAAGCGATGATCGTTCTTGCTATATCAAGATGTGACTTGTCAGTGTGGATGCTGGAAGCTAAGCGAGTTGTTGCGAGTGTAATAGTTTTCATTTTGTGGAAAATCCAGTGCAAACTCTTACAACGTTGGACAAATTTCATAAGAATTCCATAACGCCTTGCAAGAAACTAATATTAACTTTAAGGTAACTATTTATTTTGAAATGTATTTACTTTGTCGTACATAAATATATAAAATTATTTACTATACAATTATTTTTGATCTTCATAGGTCGGGGAAACGGGAGACGTACATGTATCAGACGTCGTCCATTGTAAACTTGATGAATCGACATGTGCGCTGTTGTAGACAATTGGATGTTGGGTTACGGAAATGGGAAAAGCGTAGTTGTACACTACTTTCTGTATTTCCATTCTACATAACAGTTTCCGATTCATATCCATATTCTTCATATAAGGTAGCAAACTTTCGAAAAAAGCTTCGTCATCGTGACGCTCCTTATGCGTGTTAATTTCCTTTTCGTGCAATTGCAAGTTTCGTTGCTCAATTGCCAATGTCTCAGTAGCTCCATTAGAGTTGGTCAATCTTTTACGCTTCGCTGCACCAACAGATGTCTGTTCCGAGTCTCGAGAACCGTCACAATGTTCGGTGAATGAATTTAAAGAGTCGTCAAATTTCGCAGTATTGGAGGTTTCTTCTCTGATGGTACGCGGTGTTGCCAAATTTCCACTAGTTTTTCGTGGCTTCATTTGGCCTTTAAGAAAGAGTAACTTAATGAAGTATCGCCAACTTGTATATGTATTATACTCTTCCTCTGTAATGTCAGAATCTCCTGATCTACTAACTGGAATTTTTTTGTATTCACCTCGGAATTGATCGCGAAGTCCTTTCCATTTTTTCTTTAACTGATCCTCTGAAATTAAAAACAAATGAATTTGAAATTAAAAACAAATGAATTTGAAATTAAAAACAAATGCATTAAACGATAGTAATATACAACAATATGTACTATTTCTGATATTCAGGGATATTCATTCAGAATAGGGAGGACTACTCTTTCAGAAATTGTAAAGGAAACTCTTTCAGAAATTGTTAAGGAAACTCTTAAAAATAAAACTGAGAAATTTTGCAATTTATGGAATTTCCCAAACTGTTCTGGAGCCACTGATGGAAAGCACATTCGAATTAGGTGTCCAACTCATTCAGGCTCGGTGTACTGCAACTGCAAAAAAAATCGTTGTTGGGAAACAAATTTGAATGTTTGGGAATTGAAACAAATTGAATATTGGAAACAAATTGATGGCAGAACATGAAGTTCATCCCAACTGTACAAACCCGATTGTTTTCCGCATGATAGGCATTTCCCGGGATCGAGTGTTGGGGTGCCTTACGTTTTAGTAGGTGATGAGGCCTATCCATTGATAGACAATATTTTGCGACCATTTGTACTACCAGATTACACCTCTGACAACGATTATTTCAACAGTCGATTTCTCGAGCGCGCAAATGGATTGAATGCGACTCTTCAATAATGACCACAAACTGACGCTTACACCCCTATTCTGTGAATGTGGTAACAATCAAATTGTAACCACAAAATTGTTACAAATTTGTCACCATTGTTTGTATCTGGTATTCTGGAAACACAGTGACAACGAAAATTCACCTCGTAACAAATAATTCACCTCGCAATAACAGGTTGTCAAATGCAGTGACAAAAAAAACAAAAACATATGGTTTTCTGCACAAAACAAAAACCACAAAATGAACGCGGTAAAAAAAGGAAAAGTAAGTATTTAATATATTTATGTTTTATTGAATTAAAATTAATACATTATTATTTAGGGAATTTGAGCGCAACGCAAAGGCACAGCTGGAATGCTATATTGCCTTCCTCAAGGAACATCCAGAGATGCTAAGCGGAAAGAATACTCCTGCACATCCGCGCCATATAAAAGAAGAAATTTACTTTAGCGCCAACCCTCTGATCTACATCAAAATTTCACCACCGACAAAAGCTTCTGCGCTGAGTTCAAACAGTTGTTCCCCCCCCCCCGCGGTCAGTCCAACTTCTTGAGATATAGGCATTTAAAGCTTGAGTATATAATCGTTCGTATCTCCGGGATTTATAATCCGATCTGGTTGAAATGGGAATCATTACAAAGGTCTTTCTAAGCTCTATCAGTGCATAAACATATTTATTTTTATTAGTCCATAGGAGAGCTAATTAATAAAACTTTTTTTACACTCACTTTTCTGCTAAAAATTATATATTTTTTTCAAAAAAAATGCCCAATTATACTTATTTTTTGGCAGGTTCCGATAATACAGAAGACCTTAGCCATTTTAAAGGTATATTACTCAATATCCCTTGAAAGACCGGACATATTTACGTTAAAAGTTTTGTATCTTTCTAACACAAAATCAAGTTCCTTCTTCGTTCTGCTGTATTTCCATAGGACAAAGTAACATGGGTTACCTTGGTTAAACATGGCCGTGGGTAATGGGTAAAGGGCGCTTATCCATTCCCCTGTGCAATCGTGAAGGGTATTTCCTCATCGTCATGGGTAGCTAGTAGATATTGTTAAAGTAAAAACACGTCCATACACGTAACGATATTTACCCCGTCTACCAGAATCCGCTGTCAAAACCTTGTTATTTTTTGTGTTCCACAGTGTTATTTATTAAAAACAATTAGGACATACGCACACACGACTACAGCGTTCTCAGGCTGATGTTAGAATGAAGGCTAGAAACAATAAAAGTTTTGGAGCGCCAACTCGAAACAAACCACTGCTTGTGTATTCTTATGGGACCACGGTTGCCACAGGGATAATTTTTTAATTACCAGAATTTTCCAAAAAAGTTACCAAAAATTACCAAATTTTTAATTTTTTTTATTTAGAACATTAAATGTTTATTTAAAATAATTCATTACACAACATCATATTACCTACATACATCAATAAAAATAAATAAATAAATGGTTCCCCATTACATCCCATGAAGGGATAGGTGAGAGCTTCACACAACCAGTAAGTAGTGCTTTTTCGAGTTTTATACTCACTGATTGGAACCCACGGTTTTACACCGGTTAAGAACGGTATTTTGATAAGCTTTTTCATCATCATATATCAATATAAAGATTTAAAGAAAAACAAAAGAAACTCATAAAATATGGCATAAATAAATAAATAAAATGGTTTCCCATTACATCCCATGAAGGGACCGGGGAGAAATTCTCACAATCACTGAGCTGTGCGCTTTCCAGTTTTCACTCAATGATTGGGACCTACAGTTTTACACCGATTCCGAACGGTATTTTGGGAAGCTTTTTCATGGCAATATACTCGATGTGTCGCCGTCACTATGCGAGGTGACCGCCGCCGAAAGAATTTTTTTTTTGAATGTGGTCAGAGCAGGGTTCGAACCCAGGATCTCATGTACAAGAGCCGCGCACACTAACCATTGCACCACCGACGGCCAAATATGGCATAACAAAACATAATCTTCACTTTCTTTGCATTTTATTGCCTTTCAATTGCAATGCAAAATTATTTAGTGCACAAGTATTCTAACACTTTATATTCAGACCAATCAAAGCACAAAGAGTTCGTTAGTGCGAAAGAGACAAATATATTTGGTTATTTAGTGCGAACGACGACAAATGCGTATTTTGGTTAGGCCCATAATCCGTAATTCTCCCAAATAGAGTTGCTAGTGTTTCATGTTTTCTTCTGTTCGTAAGTAACATTTTAGATCACATTTCGTCAAATTTTCTAATAGAAGTATGAAATCAAATGCTTTTTCTTATACTAATTATTTCATATCAAAAGGTTACCAAAATGAATAAAATGTTACCATGTTACCAAGCCGTTTAAATGTTACCAATTTTGGTTAGATATTACCAACTGTGGCAACCGTGTATGGAACTCGCCCGAACGATGTCAGAGTGAGAGCAAATATAAAAGCGAGTCGTTCGTTCAAAGCGAGTTGTGAAATGGTTTATCGGTAGAACTTGCTTTGGGGTTTCTTTGTTTTTATTTTCTGATTATAACGGGGTTTTCAATAAGAGCGCTACAAAAGTTTTTTTTTAAATAAAACAAAACCGGTTTTAGATACCAATGAAATTCTTTATTCCTGTGAAAGTACGTTCGATGCCATTATGTATCGAACTCGATTTCTTTTGCATGGCCACCACGGGCACGCTTGCACAAGTCCAGACGCTGAACCCAATTTTCGACGGTTTTCAAGCATAAATCGGCCGATACTGCTGCAATTTCACGTTCGATATTCGTACGAAGTTCATCAATCGTCGCTGGCTTGTTGGCATAGACCATAGACTTGACGTAGCCCCACAGGAAATAATCTAACGGCGTCAAATCGCACGACCGAGGCGGCCAATCGACTGGGCCATTTCGTGAGATAGCACGTTCACCAAACTTGGTTTCCAATAAATTGATTGTGGCATTCGCTGTGTGGCTTGTGGCGCCGTCCTGTTGGAACCACATGTCCTCCAAGTCCATATTATCCAATTGGGGCGAAAAATATTCGGTTGTCATTGAACGGTAGCGAGTCGCATTCACAGTAATGTGCCGGTCTTGATCATCACGGAAGAAGTACGGCCCAATGACGCCGCAGGCCCATAAACCGCACCAAACCGTAATTTTTTCGGGATGCAATGATGACTCATGGATTATGTGTGGATTGCTGTCTGACCAATAACGCATATTTTGCTTATTGACGAAGCCATTCAGCCAGAAATGAGCCTCATCGCTGATTGTTGAGGCCACTGACTCCAAATTTCGGTAGTAAATTTTAATAATTTCGACTCGTTGTTGGCTCGTATATCTTTCCACGATTAAATGGCAAACCTTACTGAAGAGAAATGTCAAAAGAGAGGGAAAAAATATAGCGTCGTTTACTGTCCCTATCGATTTACTTTTGTAGCGTCTCTGTTGAAAAACCCTTTATTATATGCTGGTGTGTGTATGCTTCTTTTCTATTTTGTTCGTACTTTTCGATTTTATGCATGGCGTTTTCTATCGGTTTTGTGTGGGTGTGTGTGTGTGTATATTGCTTGCTATAGCTGCCACAACTACTATTATTGCTTCTATCATCCCTTCACTTCTAGCCTTCACTCTGACATCAACCTAAGAATTTAAAAAGAATACAGAGAACCGATACAGAGAGTGCGTGTATAGCAGAGCCGTACGCAACTGCCTGTCGCCGAGCGGTGAGCTAGAAATAGAGAAGATAGGCATAGTATAGTTGTATACACTTCTGTGGCCCACCCCTTTCAGAGCGGTGGGGAGAAAGAGAGGGGGCTAACGTACTATAGCAAAAGTGTCGGCACGGTTTCAGATGTTACACTGTTTTCGGTGTAGCCCCTATCCCGTAACGTGCGAGAAGTAACTTCGTTACAAAACATACTTACATACATATTAATACTTACTTGGTTGTTTCAACGCTGCTGCAATATTTTTCCAATTATTTTCGACCACAATCCGATTGTGATAACTTTTATGCTTTTGGTTCCAAAGCACTGGACGAGAAAACACTTCTGATATAAATGATTCCATATCCATTTCCATTTGAGTCTGATGTCTTTTTTATAAGAATTTAAAAATTCACCACCCGCACGTGTTAATATAAAATGCACAATGAATAGCAATGCAAAAAGCCAAACAATGTATACATACACAATAAATCAAACATTACAAAAACAACAAACAGAAACGCAAAGCCTACTTGATCGTCTACTCTCGCGTAAATACACAATACTAATGAAAAATAAATAAATGAAAAAGAAATTCGAAGCGAGTCTATGCTACAAACCAAGTCACAACCTGCTAAGTCGCTTCTATCATTGCTCTCACTCTATATAGCAACGAACTAACCCAAACCACACAATGCATACATACATACATCCACAATAATGATAACAATACAAAAAGAACAAACCTAAAGGCAAAGCATGCTTCATGGTAAAATGAGTAAGGTAAACTCGTTAGAACAGCTGATTTCAACAAATTTCTTGCTTAGGTGTCACTCTTATGTCAAATTCACATGCATTTTGTTGTTGTACTTTTTTGTTTACTTATACAGTAGGTACACCCATGAAGAAAATTTGACAGATTATGGACACCAAACAAAAACAAAATGCCTGTGTTTGTTGTAACAATTCCTAGTGCGTTTACCTTACTTATTTTACCATGGCATGCTTCATCGCATACACATACACAATAATGATGTAAGCAACACACACACGCAACAACAAGAATAAATTCGAAGCGACAAACCATTATACACACGAACTACTTTGTCGTTTCAACTCGCTTCTATCATCGCTCTCACTCTGAGAGGTTTCGTGAGAACACATAAAAAACACACATGCATAGGTTTATAGCAAGTTATTGCGCATTATCATAGCAACTAGTGATGTCAATTTAGCTCTTTTGGGGATCGATTTAGCACTTTTCGACCTTGGAAAACGCGAAAAAAATTTCAATGGCGGTTTTTTGGGATAACGCGTAATATGCGGTTTGAGTTTTTATTTAGCCCGTTTTGTTTACAACACCGATTTTGCCAAAGAATGTTATTTCTTTTTTTATTTTGGGCATTCCCGTTGTTATATGAAATTTTTGTTGCTAATGGCCTTGAACAACTGTTAATTTATATTGATGCATTACTGTGACTGACGGGTGAAGTATTTCATTCATTGGCCACACATGCTAAGTTTGCTCCTACTTTTGTATTGGTTATCGCCCCAAAAATATTGCAAGGTATGGGAAGCAGAATCCACTTTTAATCCTGTAGATGCAAGAGAAAAACAAAAATGTCAGACAATACTGGTTCCGTCAAATCTGCACTCCAAACCTTGTTTTCTTCGGTTGACCATCTGAATGGATTTTCCAAAAGGGAAAGGTACAATTTAATAAAAAACTAGTTGCGTGTGAGATATCGCGAACATGCCCTCGTTCATATGACCGTCGGAGCTTCAGTGGTTGGCGCAAAACCAAGATTTAAATTTCCGATAATTTCACGTCGCCTCTGCGTGAGATAACCCTACAATCGGTCGCGCAGAATGCCTATTGTAGCATTTGTTGTGTATCACGTAGCGATAACCTGTTCGAACCACATGTCGTTCGTTCTAAATCCGGCAATGGTTTTTTATGTACCGGTTTATCCATAAATGGGTGTCGTCGCTACAAGGGAACACCCATTTTGATAATAAAGTTTTATAGTTCACATATGTAAAAAAATGTCTGAAAAATAAATAACAGCAAAACTAACAATAGATAAAACAATGTAACCGCCATGGACAGTCAAAATCTACCGGTCCCTATTGGTAACCACCTTATTTATTAATGGCGCGTTTTAGCATTTTTTTGGTAGTTCGACGGCGCGTTTCGTTCCTGCAGAGTTGGTATCACTGATAGCAATGCTTCTAGCGGCGTAGCCCGGTATATTAAGTGGTGTGGCGGCAGCTGCCGTAGGCTTTGTCGTAATTGTAGGCCGTTTGTTTTTGTTTTATTCGCTTCAGTTGTCAAATTCATCAAACATATATACAAGATACAAGAATGCAAAAAAGTACAAAAAGAAAATACATGAGTTTGACAACTGAAACAAAGAACGGAATGAATAAATTAAATCTGCTGTTGAAACGACTTAACCTGGTATATAATTTGATCATTGTATGGGCCTTACTAACTAATATGAGCTCAATCACTCACACAATAGTTAATGTGCAAGTTTTGTCTTCAAATATAAATGTACTCTTTGTGAATAGAAAAATAAGCCCAGAAGTGGTTTCGAGGATTGTAAAACATAATGGATATTATAAACTTTTTTCAAAGGCAAATATCATTTTCAAATTATGTACATAGTTTAAATTCAATGCGTGGTTAGATCAATATGCACCGTGGGTAGCCTATTTCAAGCATTTAGTTGGTGCTATTTTCAAGTACTGTGTATTGGGTTTGATTATGATCCGGCCATATTAGATTTAAACATTTTCACAAAGACTGCAAAAAGCATACTATCCACAAGCCTTCTATACTAGATTCACTAACGACCTCTTTGCAACTACGATACGAAGCTCTTCCAACAGATATATGGTGTAGATATCGGCGGTGAATTGATTCTTTATTACAGTCTGTGGAAGAAAAAGAATTTGTGCGAACAATACTTGAAGGATGGTGCCGGCTGTTTACATTTTTTCTCATTGCAGAAATAAACCTCTGATCTGTATAGCTCATAGGAACTGGAAAAATATTCTTCTAGGATGTTGAAGTTGTTGACCCATTTAAACACAAACAAATTCCTACCTACGACAAAAAAATATATTTATATTTTGAGCGCCTTGTGGGTTCCTTTACTACACTTTGTAGTCAAAACGTGGCTGAGGAGCACGATATGAGAGGAAACGCTTTCCGGACTATACCTCATGAAGCCCGGTATTCAGTTTTTATGAAATTTTCGTTGCCATAAGCAGTACGTGCATAAAAAATAATGAAAATTTCATGAGCCGAAAATTTCGCTCACTTTTCATTTTCTTGGTACTCAGCTCTGCGAAAATTTCGTATGCAAAATAAATTACAGAGTTGTTACCGCAAAGTTATTTCGTACGAAAACAATTATTTGATAATTGTTTGGCACCGGAATTTTGTCATTTCGATTACTTTAACAAACAAAAGAAACACCACCAATTGTGAATACCGGTTTTATTGCCTTCATAAAATATTTGTCCGATTTTAAGTACACCTATAATTTTTCACACTGGTGTTTTGTGCGTAGCGTCAACAAAAGTAAACAAATGCAAACAAATAGCTTGTGGTTTAATTGCTTATAGATTTTTTTATTTTTTCAATGATAAATCTCAAACACCTCACAACTACCGCCAACAATTTTGTTGGCGCCTACGAACGCCGAAATATGAACAGCTGAGGCGACACCTACCGCTTTGTGATTGCAACAATTTTGGGAAAATGCGATTAGCGCTTGGAATCGCTTTTTGCAAAATTGTAATACGAAGCAAGAGAATGCAGCCGCCTATCGCCCCAAATCATAATACACATTAATTCTCTCATCTGACGTTTCACTTCACACTCTTCGTAGTAGGTTTGTGGAAATGAGAGAAATTCGACAAAAATTAACTTACAGCAGGTGGAGGTACAAGAACTGTTTACTTAACTTTTTCATTTCGTTTTCATATACAACTCAAATGTATTTTTAATTTGTTCAAATTCAAATGTATTTTTATCGTTGGTATACATTTGTATTGTATTTAACACAACTATTTTGCCATAAAAACACGAAATGCGGTTGTTGTTCCTTTGTTGGAACCATCCTGGTATTATTGAACCATCCAATGTTCACTTGCAATCATACCTATGACGTTTAATTTATTGAGAGAATTAATGTGCCTATACTAAATTCGTCTATGATGGGGTTTGTTGGAAACAGAAGTAAGAAGAATGGAAAAGGGGAAAATTAGTTTTATTCTCTTCATTCCATATTATAATTATAATATGGAAGTCCCAGGTTGCTGAAATATACTTAGTGGCACTCTTGCTTTGTTTTTGTCGTGAACTCCAATCACGTGATCACGAGACGGATCACTTAAAACCTCTAATGCGTTTCCATCAAATTTCTTTGAGTATATCTTGCATTAAATATCAATTTTACTTCAGTATTTGCGAATGGATTGAATGCAAATGATTTTTGTGTTTTACGTTATCTTAAGTTAAATACGAATTGGGTTTCAATTTCCAGAGAATTTGAGATCTTCGATATCATAGAGTAATTCTTTAAAGAGAGAATATTTGATTCATCTGACGTTTCCTTTCAAACTCTTCTTGGTGCGATCGGTGTGATAGAGAGATGTTTGACGAAAAGTGACATACACCAGGTTTTGGTGAAAAACTGTGAAATTTAAATGTGTTTTACACTTTTTTATTGACTGTTATTGTTAGCATACATTTGTGTTGTATTTAACATAATAATTTTAACACACAAAACGAAATGCCGTCGTTGTTATTTTGTTCGTTGTTTTGAATCTATCTGGTATTAGTAAAGCAATTCTTTTCAACATCCAACGTTCATATCACATCAGGCCTAATGTCAGAATTAATTATAATAATTACTCTATGTGTGATATGCTTGAATATTTGATATGGTATAAACAATTGTAAGCTTTGCGCCTTTCATTCGGTTGACTTGCACACCACTGTGTGTATGTGCAAATACTCATCTGGCAATGCTGTACGTATATGAAGTGGTGAATTGCCCCCAATACAGAGGTGACTAATAAAGAGAAGCCGTTAAGATTTTGTGCATTTAAAAGATCATTATGGTAGAGAAAAAATTAACATTTGTGAAAATATTAAGATTTTCCCATAAAGACTTGATAACAATTTAAATAAAAAAATTTCATCTTTACCGAATTGTATGCAAAACGTTTAACCGCAACACCTAGAGACCCATGAGAAGAAGTCATATTAATGGGGAAATTTATAATAAATTTATAGTAAAGACACCTTGACAATAGACAGCTAGTATTGAAATAATTACGAAAGTTGCATTTGTAAATACATTAAAGTTATTAAGAATAAATCTTCTTAAATTATAATTACACTATCTGAGTCAATTGAGAAAAACTCAATTTGTCAAAATAAGGAAACAATGTGGCGTAATCAAATTTGCTATTATGTATGTATGTATATGATATTACATAGGAAACATTTTTTGTTTGCTCTCAGAAGAGTTTCAAATTGATTTTTTTGTTAGTCGACTCAGATAGGAACTCGGATTGTGTAATTATAGCGTTTAATAAAATTTCCGAACAATCAAATGTTTGTAAAATTCTGACAACAGAAAATTTCCTGTAAATTTGTACTACATAAACCATCTCCAATAATTTATGTCTCTTAAGTTCATAAGATAATATGGAATACCCCTTCAAGTGATTCCCCTTTTATCTTATTGTCACCCCCCTTATATATTTACCTTAAGCTCACAAATCCCACAAGACTTCATCATTGCTTTCCCTTTGACATTAGTTGGTCTCTTGGCATTGTGTTAATGAACCATGAGAATAGGAGAGGAGGAGCCCTTTTTGAACGTTCGTTCGTTCCACTGGTTGTTGGTTGTGGCGGCAACTAAAAAACAAAATAAGATTTGTTTTGGGTATAATAAATTTCCCTTAATTGTATAGCGAAATTCGAAATGCCTCTGTTGTTGTTTCCCCGTTCGTTTTTAACTAGTGTGGAGGAAGGCATTTGGGAATACTTGAGACCTCATTCGTATTGGGTGACAGATAGTAAAAGTGGCATTGGATGCATGAATGGATGGTGTGCAAGGGAGAACTATTTTTGAAAATTAAATAATTTTAAAAATAAATGTCGCGTTGGTTACGACAGAATTAGTTTTTCTGAGTTTTTTTTCCAAACAACAAGACTAGAACAAAAAAATTCATCGTTAACGGTCTTGTTAGACTATCACTCCTGGTAGAGATCTACTGTAGTAGCGTTAGCCCAGCTGATTTCCTTTGTTTACATTTCAACCAAGGCTGCTCAAGAAGGTTGTGTTATAAGAACAGGTGATTTGATTTTTTTTTTCATTTCGTGGCACCAAAGTGGTGCGCACTAGCTGTCAAATTTTGTTTACCATTTTTTGTGCACGTTGTTCGTAGTACGTTGATATTGAGACATAAAGTACGCACCAAACAAAAACAGAATGCCGTTTGTTGTAATTTTTGTAGTATTGCTTCTACCTTTTCAAGCTGCCTTGATTTCATCGTACCGAGTAAATGTCAAAATTGTTTGTGAGAGTTATTTTTCGTTTGATTTCATCTATCTACCCGCCAGTTTCGATGGTAGCTATTTCAACTAAGGCCTAATTTTTGAGTGGAAAATCATCTTTGATCAACGGTCAAACATAATTTGAACTCCGAATTCAATTTTTAGGTTAATAGTTCATTGCTGTTTAAACATCCAAAGTTTGGCATTTAAACTATGATCAAGTGCCCATATGATTTTGACAGAAAACAATAATAAGAACAAACACCAAGCTTCTTCAATTGTTAATATGAACAATTATAATCACCATCCTTGTTGAAAACAATAAAAACGTATCATTTAACTCGTAGTGCAGTTAGAACTTTATTTCTGCTCAAATATTCTCCAATTTCATTAAATATTTTGTATTTTATCACTTGGCTTTTGTTTTGCAAATGGCGTCAGTTTGATGAATTGTAACGATTAGCCGATAAATGTATGAATACCGGTTATTTTTCGTAGCATTTGCCACTGTTGCCACACGGCAGTAAGATAATTTGATAAAGCACTGAAATACTCTTTTCGTATTTAAAGTCAGATCAAACATAAATCAAAATCAACTGATTACACATTTATATAACCAGTCAAAAATTGGGCCTAACTTGACCTTAACCATGATTATGCGCTTCAAATCGAGACTGTGTGCCAACTTCATGCATACAAGGGCGGTATTCTATAAGTCGTGAATCAGTCACTTCGCGTTACTTTTGTCGTTTTCGTAGTTTATAAAACTTTACAGCTGTTCGGTGACTACCTGCGTTGAGTAACGTGATTGAATGAGTAGTTTATAAAACGCAGCGCAACGTTTCATTGCTTATGCTGAAATTTTTTTTTAAATTATTCAAAATTATATTGCTGAAATTCTTATTTACAATACTAATTAACTTATAAATTCAAACAAATAATGCGTTGCATAACTATTATAATTATATTTAATAAATTATAAACATCAGTTCATGTTGACATTAATAAACAAATTAACCAAATGAAAAGACAACTAATTTAATATAGATTTGAAAATTTATTCGACATTTCAACCCAAAAAACATATTTTTTTACACTTTTTATGTGAATATTGTTGGTATTTGCAGTATAATAAATAATAACAATCTTAAAATATGTTAATCTATTGAAATAGAGCTAAATTGTTTAATCTTTTTCATTTTGCGCATTTCACTCAAGGTAACTTTTCGTAATGTGTAATTGTTTATTTTAGTTGTGCACTCTATAAACCACAAACGTCAGTGCCAGCTTTCGTAAGCGAACGCAGGCGCGAAGCGATGTATAAATTGCAATTTTTAGACTTTGGCGTTTGCGTTGGCTTTTGCGTTTACGTTCACTTTCGGGACTTGTAGAATACTACCCTAAATCTGGTTTATAATGATGTCCACAAGTAACGATGGACGCTCTTTTTATTAATGAACATAAAATAGCTAAAAATTCTTTACAAATTAAAACAAAGTTTAGGACCCATTGTAAGCAAACGCGGATCCATTGCCGATGTCTTAGGCTACAAATTCGCACTCGTTGCGGAGAAAAACGTCTAAGTACAGGTGCGCATTTTGGTTGAAGCCATACGAACTGTATAATTCATTTCATTGTCCAGAAGTTGAGGTTGCCCGCCAATCACACCGTTCCCCAACTTCAACTCAATTGCCATTTCAGTACTTTGTCTAAAAATCACCTGTTGGTTTTTGTGTGAAACAACGCAATTGTAGTTTCTAGAACATCTATACTAATTTAGTTAGTATAATTATTGAGTTGTTCTAAATATACTCAACTACCTAAGAAGAAGACGAAGAAAAAAAAGTTTCAACACATCTCCCGTTTGTTTTTTAATAGCCGGAGTGAGAAAGTTCAAATTGAAAATGTTACAAACACATCAGTGGCAATAAACTCGCGCACACAACAATGAAAATGTTGCACCACAATGAGATGGGGAACAATTGTAAAAAGAAAAAAAAACCGGAAAGAACCGAAAAAGTGTGACGTTAGGGCTAAGATGACTATGAGGCACCCTACCAATAACTACAGGCGATTTGGTTTCGCAGTAAAAACTTGTGAAAAAAGTGCAACCCTACATAAAGGATACGTGTTCTTTTCTGAGAATGTTGCACTCAGAAAGTGCAAAAATTTTGAATTTTTTGCTTTGTCAGCGGGTCACGTGGGAGAATGTTGCCCGATAAATTAGCGGACTTTCTGTCAGTATGTGCTCGTTGTCCTCACTACGCTAATTTTTCTACCTTTTTGTGTGGGGAGCTAAGTGATTTTAAACGACTTCGGCTGAAATCGTTTAATTTTCCATAAGAAGTGGTCGAAATATATGTTTAGCGAGGATAGCGAATACATACCAATTGTTTAGGTTTCACGCTGTGCTTTTTCGACAAGTTTGTATATAAAGTCATTTAAAATCGCTGGTCGAGATATGTGGTTTAAACAAAAGAAGAAGACAGATGTGAGAAAATGAAACTATGTGCTTTTCTCGCATAAAGCAACTATGGTATAGAGAAGAAAATTTACTCATGGAGTGGAATGTCAACAAAGAAAACGAGTGAAGCGCGTCGTTTCTCTGCTCTCTCTCTTACTCTCTTCGCTGAATATTTCAATATACGAGGAGGTTTCTGATGATGATATTCTATCTAACTATAAACATTCCAACCATATTTAAATAAAATTACATAAAGTATGTAAAAAATATGAAATAATCAAGTTATGACGGGAAAGAAATGCGTTTGAGTGAATCGCGTCGACTTTTTTGGTTCTCTTCTACTAGGGTTGCCAAATTGCGGGTTTTTTTCTTCTACCTGTACATCCTTTTTGTTTCTCATCCCAACAAAGGCACAACTTTTAAGGGGTGGATGTCAAAATTATTTAAATGTAATCTACCTCATACAAAAGCAACATTATTTGTTAGAAACAAAATCAGCATAAGAGTTCGAAAATCCGAAAAATTTCTCCATAGTAAGGGCAATATTCTTAAGTGGGAGACTAATCAAAATAACATCGTGCCACGTGCCACGTACTATGTTAGGTTAAGTGTTGGTAGCAGTAATGACTCACTTAGACATTTTATTCCATGGTGATTACATGATTAAGAAGCTCAATCTGAGTTAACTCTCGTTGGTCTTTAAGTAAGTAGAATCCCATAGTAAACATACCCATGCCGGCTAATACTGGATACGTGTGGAGAAGATATTGAGTGAGTTCTTCCTCATCGTTACAGCTTCCTTTAGTCTCGCAGCATGTCTACCAACCACATGCTGAAACCACCTGTATTTTGTTGTTGTTTGGATGCAAATATAACATGTTTTTAGCTTGTCGCAAATATAATATACTTGTGCCCAAATACATTGTGTTTGCTATTCACTATTACATGTTGGAGACACAATCATAAATAGGTTACAATATAAGTTTCTCTGATACAAATGTGTATTTGTTTGTTGAAAACTGCTGGAAAAAACGTGACTGACAACAGTGAAACAAAAAACAGAAGATCTTCAATTCATGAAAATAATGCTTGCAAACATACACGCTGAAAAATCAGTCTTCTTTTGTTGTTTGGATGCAAATATAGAGTGTTTGTAGCTGGTCGCAAATATAGTATACTTGTGCCCTAGCATCTTGTGTTTGCTATTCAATATTAAATGTTTGAGCCACAATTATTAATAGCTTATAATATATATGTATTTTGTGACCCAAATGTGAATTTGTTTGTTGAAAACTGCTGAAAACAAAAACGTGATTCATGACCACATCGCTTGCAAACATATACATGGTTCCTGTAATATGTTGTTGGGCCGATTGTTATCAGCGTATATACGTTGCAATACGATACTGGGCCGTTTTTCACCTTGCAGACATTTTACCACCAACAGCGAATATATTTACTTATGGTCTGGCTAGAGGCAAAAAGTCCATGGATCTCCTGCTATCCACTATCGCCAGGATTTGTTTAGTGGGTACACTTCTCCTGTATCACCACATAAGAGCTCTCCCGCAGAATATGCTTGTAAGTCTTCAACACGTTCCAATTCCTGGGCCATCTCGTTAAGAGATCTGCGACATTCCTAAGCAGATATTCATTTCGGGAATACTGATTTCAAAGACTTGATTATTGCCCGACTGTCTGAGGAGACATTAGCCCCAATGATTTCTAGACTATTATCCCTCAGCCAGTCATACGTATTTCTAATTGCCAAGAATTCTGCCTGATAAGAAAAAGAGACAGCCCTAATACTGTAGAGTATACCCTTCCTGATCATTCAGTTTCGACCCATCCGTGTAGAAATCCACATATCCCTCTATACCAGGAACTCCTTTGTTGTAGGAATCTCTCAGATATGAGTGTGTGGTATTTCCGATGGAATAGTGGTTCCACTTTCGAGTAGTTGAGAAATGCAGGAATGTGGGAATCACCTTCCAGTACTGTTACATAACCTGCTTCGACCAAGCCATCATAGTAATAGTCGCCTTAACCTGATGATAGACCTAGATGCAAGCTATATACTATTTACATACATACATATATCCTATTTACATCCCATGAAGGGACAGGGGAGAACTTCTCACAACAATAAGCTGTGCGCTTGCTAATTTTACACCGACCGTGTTTTTGAGAAAATTTTTCATGGATTTCCTAGATCCGAGGTGATCGTCGTCGAAATAAATGTAGTGTGGTCAGAACAGGGAACACCTCCCGCTCTCATGTACACGCCAACCATTGCACTACCGATAGTCGATCAATCTACCTCTCTATAATGTTCACCGGCAACAAATGTAACTATAGTCATGTTTAGGACATCCGTGATGCACATCGTTGCCATTCTCTGAAGCCCACTCAGTAGTGCACAATACGTGGGTTTCTCAAGCACCTGCCATCACAGGATAACCCCATAAAGCATTATCGGTCTCACCACCGCTGGATAGATCCAGTGAATAATTCTCGGAGAAGGTTGTCATTTAAAGCATAGAGCGCTGTAACAGGTGTATAGGGCTATCGTCGTCTTAATCGCCCTTTCCGATAACTTGGGTCTGAAATAAAGCATCCTGTGTTGCGGTAAAAAGAAATATATAACTGTATACTTGTCTTTCCCTCTTCCGCACGGACAGTGTTGAAATTTTCAAACTTGATTGAATTCGGAATACTTAAGAAGTTTGTATGAAACTCGTGAAGACAATCCATCCACAAGTGCGAATTTAGGTTGAGGCCTTTTGTCGACGCTTTAATGTACGCCGGCATTAGAGGCGTTCAATTGTGTTACATTTTATGTACAACCATGAAGTGGTAAAATTTCTGCTGTCATCAATGGCTAATTGGCACAAAAACGATGTACAAGTAGACAGTCAAAATTTCTCTTCACTCGAATGCCAACAAACAAAACGAGTCAAACCAGGGGGATTCTATGGCACAGCTGATCGAAAAGGTACTAGGCCGATGATGGAGAATGAGAGAGCAAAGAAGACAGGAACTAATTTTAAATAGTGTTTATTGATGCTAATGACAGCTAAATAATGTTTTATGTTGTTTGTATTAAAAGAAAATACGCATTCCCTTTGATTTCTATCCATTTTATGTCCAACGAAAGTGTAAAATTGGTAAAATACCGCAGCAAATAAAACTCTATGAAATGGCCTACTACCTCGTTGTCATGAAGAGGCAACGAAGAGAGTAATGGAAACTCGTAAGTATTTCTCAATGGTCAAACCCTAGTCATTCTCTGCTGTCTCTCTTCATTGAATATTTCAATACACGCGCAGCGTTTTGATAGTGTTATTGTACATATCTATACAAATTCCAACCATGTTGAAGTAAAATTACTTAAACTATGTAAAAAGTATGAAATAATCAAGATATGACACGAGAGAGAAATGCATTTGAGTGAATTGTTACCACTTTTTGGTTCTCTTTTCAAAGATCTGTTACGAGGGTTGCCAAATGGCGCTCATCTTCTGGTCGTTTACTTTTTAATCGTCTTTGATTGGCAGAGTACGATCCAAAGGAAAATCTTTCCATTTTTTATACCTCCCTCAATATATCTCTATCACTTGCAATCCTAATCTGTTTGAAATCTTTTTAATATACAAAAATATATTTTTTCTCTTTCATCAACTCGATTACAAGTCTGTGCGATCTGGTATTCATTGTTTTTGCAACTCGAAAGTGCTCGTATCGGTTTCCTTATTGTCTGACATTACATGATATTCAATTGGTTTTTCAAGTATGAAAATATTAATTGAAACTGCATCAATTTATCTTAATGATCCAACTGAATTACACACTGAACTGTTTTATTTCATACGTACGTATACCCTGGACAGAAATGATATTGTCAGTGCAAAAAAAAAAGACAAAGAAACTGCAATCGATTAAGGTTCAATCAAAGATGAAGAAAAAGTTGTAATTGAAAGATGGAATAAGTATTTTTGGGTTTGTAATTCTTCGGATCATCAACATACTAGAAATGACCACATTATATGCAATTTCTTGGCAACTATTCCTTTCAAAATGTTGTATCTGAAAGATATTTTGAAAGTGAACGAGAAATTGCCATAGAGACATTGGTTTGCGTGCGCGAAGCTTGTTGAAAGGAATGCGATTTCGGATCAACCCCGGAGCACTATTAATTTCTGAGTAAAATAGGCTAACGGAAGCGGAGCAGAACCATAGTTTGCAATTAATGAGTCTAGCTTAATAAAATAACTTCCCGTTCCCGAATCCTTGCATACAATCCATGGTAACTTTTATTTATTGTCTCTAAAATGAAAGCTTCTCAAAATACCGTTCGGAATCGGTGTAAAAGTGTAGGTCCCAATCAGTGAGTGAAAACTGGAAAGCGCACAGCTCAGTGATTGTGAGAAGTTCTCCCCTGTCCCTTTCTGGGATGTAATGGGAAACCATTTATTTTTATTTTTTTAAATAAAAAAAAACGAAAATTAATAAAGGGTAAAACCATAGAGTAATGTCATATAGAGCTGACATCTTTCTCATCTGACGTTTCGTTGTACACTCTTCGTGGTGCGGTCGGTGCGATAGAGTTATTTGACGTAAATTGACTTACACCAGGTGGAATTACAAAAATTATTGACTTAAATTTTTCATGTCGTTTTGATGAAAAACAGAGAAAATCAAACGTATTTTGGACTTTTTTGTTAGTACTTATATATGCACCAAATGAAATGCAGTTGCGGTTTTCTTCTTGGTTGGTTTGAGCCACTGCCTAAATCAGTTATTATTAAAGAAATACGTTCCAACATGCTACGTCCATATGCAACACACCAAACTTCATAAATCTACTCAGTCAAATCGCTTCTCTATGCGTCACTTCTCTATGGGTAAAACCAACATAAATGCCATGCACCAGAGAGTAATATACATAGAGTCTCTAACAGCCGCTTTTCCTGGACCGGAAACCAAGAAATGTCACTGGAAAAGTTGGAGCAAGAGTTATACTTATACAGACTTGGCAACCCATGCAAAATGAGAAAAATCTTTATTTTAATAAACTTGTGTTTTAATTGCAATCTCTATAATTATTTTTACTCTAACACTTCATTACATTTTGCTTTATTTCACTTGCTATCCCATTTTTGCTCAATTTAATTATCACAAAAATACTCTCAGTTGATGAGTTTTGTACTTTTGGTTCAATTAACAAAGGCAAATGTGTGAAAAACGCTTTGAGCAACCCTACATACTTCCAGTCATCTATTGATTTCTCTTTCTTACTTTAGCCTGCATGTTTTCCCAACTCTAAGGTTGATCAGCAGTGGCATAGAACCCCCTGCCATGAACTGTCAAAAATCTACCCATCGCCATTGGAACCCTCTGTATATCACACGTTGTGACGAAGGTCTCCACTGATCTCCAAATTCACCATTTCATACATTCCTTGATCGCATTAATCAGGGAATAGAACGTGAAAAAGAATGAGCGATAGGCGAATTGAAAGAACTGACTTTAAATTTGATTTTATTGGCACTTATGAGTTTTAAAATAACTGGATTGCAATAAAATAGTTTTTATTTGAAGAACACAACAATTTTCTTTAATTTTTATTTGTAATTCTGGCAGAAAAAAACTGGTTAAAAAAATGTATCAAAACCATAGAGTAATGACGTATAGAGACGCCTACTCTCTCAGTAAATTGATGGCATTTGGTGTGATGCAGATGGGCGGTTGGATATTGGAATGTATTGCTTTAATATTACCAGATACAGGCAACTGCTCAAACCATCCAACAATAAATCAGCAACGGCATTTCGATTTGTGCGTTAAAATTTATGTGTAAATACACCACAAATATATACTAACAATAAAATGTAACAAAAAAGTCCAAAATGAGTTAAATTTCACAGTTTTTCATATACGAAAAACTACGAACAATTTGAGTCAACAAATTTCGTAATTCCACCTTCGTAATTCCACCTGGTGTAAGTCAATTTACGTCAAATAACTCTCTATCGCACCGACCGCACCACGAATAGTGTGAATGGAAATGTCAGATGAGAACAGTGGCAGCTCTTACGTCATTACTCTATAGTCAAAACCGTCTATAGCCCATTGACTTTCGACGAGAATTTGGTGGAACTGAAACACACATGTACACTCTTTATATCTTACTCTATGGCATTAATTTATATTTAAAAATGGGTGTTATATTCCGGAAAGTAAAAAGTGCTATTGAATATTTGGGTCTTCGATAAAGAGTCTCAATGGAAAACAAGGACCTTTTGTTCTTGTTCTCGGAACCTAGACCATTAGAAATTTTTGTTATTTATTCTCTATGTTAAGGTGTCAAATTAACATCCTGTCGCCCTATCATAAGATTTAAAATCAATCATAAATCAATCATACACCTCAGACAAACATATTTTCACCTAATGATAACATTTTTCCCCACATACATATTTCTTCTTTTTGGGGTTGCCATCCCCGGCAAATAGAAAAGAATGAACTGCGAATGTGAGAGATGTGGTAAGTGTCATGTATGATACACATAATGATCGTGTGTAATAATAATACCCTTTTTTAGTGTTTACAGGAAATCTTAATTGACTCTATTTTTAAAGTAAACTCTTTTTTCACAAAATTTTATTTTCTTTTGTCAGTTTGTTGTTTTGTTTTGGTTTAACGACAAAGTGATCGCACTAAATTGCAGACAACACTTCAATATAAAGAGCAAGACAGGGAAACGGACAGACATTCAATATTACACTTCACTTTCTATGAAGAAGTTAAACATTTCATTTCATTTGTTCCAAATCAAGATCTGAGACATTTCAGTTCACTCCCCAAACATGTCAACACTCTCGTCTTTTGTATTTTTTGCCTCTCTACGCAACTAACATACATACATAGCTACTTGATGCATGCAGTGAAGACAAATCGTCACTCGGTAAGCAACATGCCGTAGAAGGTTATCATAATCAACATCGTCGATGGCGAAACCGTGATGGAACTGGTCTCACTCGCGCGCTATAAGATCGATTTGTTTTGGCGTTTTTGCAATTTCTTGAATTTTTTACAAAAGTTTGTAATAAGGCAGCAGCTTTGGAGGAGACAAATCTTCAAAGATTTGTCTTGCATTATGTTTGCAGTCATTCATTTACTATGCCGGTGTCATTCTCGGTGCGCGTCACCTTCCCCTGAACTGTCATTAGATTTATGTCAAGATATGTAGCGGGTGTTCTTGTTTTCCATTGAGACTCATATTTGTGTATACTTTAGCACATGGAGGTGGCCCTTTTGTCATCACCAACGGTTGCAATCGTTGGTATTTTTTTAAGTATCATTTTTGTTTTTCTTCGGGCTTTCCCTTCTGACCGCCCACACGGTAATGGTATTTTTTCAACAGTTTGTTATTTCCACTCAAGTACGAACCGATACTGTATCTGGAGAAGGTATGTATGCATATAGGGAAGAAGTTTTTTCTGCGAGTCGATCCTTAGTTGGACAGTGTCGCGCATTAAAATTAACGCACTCAGGGTAGGATATTAAAGGGGTCACAAAATTTTCGACATGAGTATGATATGCAAGGAACAGCGATCTGATGAAGTTAACCAGTTATTTCTCTAACTCAAACGCTGATTTGGAACTACAAAGCGAGCGAATATAAATTTTGTATTAAAATGCTTACGTATTCGTTCGCCATGATTTTCGTTAGCTTTGTCGTTCCGATGTGCGTTAATGGAAATCAAATCAGCTGTTTGTGGATTTGCTTAATATTTTGGAAATTATGGTCACATACTGATGACGCTTATGTTCAATGCTATATATACTAGTGATATAAATGCAAGTTGGCAAAACTAAGCGTGGTTTTTTATTTCCCGCTAAACCAATTTTTCGACGGCTTTAAATTGCTTAGGTCTACCATAGAGAAATACTTAGAAGTTTCCATTACTCTCTCGCTGCCTCTTCATGACGACGAGGTAGTAGGCCATTTCATAGAGTTTTATTTGCTGCGGTATTTTACACTTTCGTTGGACATAAAACGGACAGAAATCGAAAGGAATTCGTATTTTCGTTCAATACAAACAATATAAAACATAATTTAGCTGTCATTAGCATCAATAAACACTATTTAAAATTAGTTCCTGCCTTCTTTGCTCTCTCATTCTCCATCATCGGCCTAGTACCTTTTCGATCAGCTGTGCCATAGAATCCCCCTGGGTCTACATCAGTGGTCACCGTCCATAGCCCCCAGGGGCCGAACACGATCGGCTTTTTACACGTACACAACACGAACGTCAACAAAAAGCATATCAAAGAGCGTATGAGAGAAGAAAATTTCATTCAGTAGCACATTAGCTTTCAACGAAGAATGGTCATGCTGCTTTGTTCTGGATTCAGTACAAATACACCAAAACATTCACATTTGATTAGTATTCTCTTTTTGGTGACCACTGGTCTACATACAAAGTGGTCGAGAAGTTAGGAAAATTGTTAGCGACAAGTTAAAGTCGGTCAACAGGTTTCCCAATAGGGAAATGTTTAAATTGAATAAAGGAAGTTGCGTGTAAGATATAAGAGATTTTTTTATTTTATTTGAAACGCCTATCAATGTCATTATCTGTGATTTTTCGTTCTGTAATTTTTTTGCTATTTGGGTTTTGAAAATTTCAGAAAACCATAGACTAATACATACCTAGATAAACTTATTCTCTCATCTGACGTTTCCTATCACACTCTTCGTGATGCGGTCGGTGTGATAGAGAGATGTTTGACGAAAGGTGACATACACCAGGTGGAATTACAATAACTTCTTGCTTTAATTTTTCATGTCATTCTGGTGAAAGACTGTGAAATTTAAATGTGTTTTAAACTTTTTTATTGACTGTTATTGTTAGCATACATTTGTGTTGTATTTAACACATTAATTTTAACACACAAAACGAAATGCCGTTGTTGTTATTTTGTTCGTTGTTTTGAACCATTGCATCTATCTGGTATTAGTAAAGCAATTCTTTTCAACATCAAACGTATACATCACACGAGGACAAATGTCAGAAATTTGGTGAGTGAAAGATTTTCTCTACCCATATTTACTCTATGCAGAAAACACAGAAAACTTGTACAAGTTTGTTTATAAAAATGTTGCGCACGGCTACGCTTCAAATTTTGGCACACTTTTTAAATATTTCGGGCGGTATCTCACCAACGTCAAATGTAATGTTGTCTTCCAAGGCAGCTATGGTGGTTGGTAATTCCCTTTAAGCCCCGTATTCAGTTCTTGTGAAATCTTCGTAAGAAATTTTGTGATTTATCTCTAAACAGAAAATTTTATTACAAAGAGTTACCACATATCTTGGATTTACTTTGTAAATATTTTATTAATAATTCATCTATGCACTCCATTCTATTTTTAACGCATGTGGTATTACTTTTGTTTACTAAAATAATCGAAATGTCAAAATTCCGGTCCCAGACAATTATAAAACAATCGTTTTCGTACGAAATAAATTTGGCGTAACAACCCTGTAATTGATTTTACCTACAAAATTATTTCGTTATTTTGTATACACTTAATTCTTATGGTAACGAAAGTTTCATAAAAACTGAATACCGGGCTTTAGCTGAGAAACTTCACAAAAAAAAGTCCAAATCGCACGGACGAGGCTGTCAATTGACAGCGCCACAACGTGATAAATATTGCTCAACCAAACGCGCCTCGCAATTGGTTCATGGTATCGTGTGCAGTGTCGCATCATCCTATTGAAATTACATGTCCACCAAGTCCAATTCTTCCATTTTGGGCAAAAAAAGTCCGTGTACATCGCACAGTACCTTGCTCCATTAACCGTAACGAAGCAACCATCATCGTCTTCGAAGAAGTACGACCATAAACAGCACCAAACATTGCATTGGCAGCTCTGAAACAGTCTCTCGCTGCTCTTCGGACCAACTTCGGCAATTCTGTTTATTGACATACCCATTGAGCCAAAAATTAACCTAGTGGCTGAAGACCATAAACCCGTATTAAGCTCTTATGAAATTTTCGTTCCCATATGAAATACGGGTATAAAAAATAACGAAAATATCCTGAACGAAAAATTTTGCTCACTTTTCATTTGTAAACATAACCAATTATAGGGTTGTTATGCCCAACTAATTGCGTACGAAGACAATTGTTTGATAATTTTGACAAATAAAAGTAACACCACATGCGTTTAAAATTAAATGGAATGCGGAGAGGAAATACTCATGAAATATTTGCAAAGTAAATCAAAGATAAGTGGCAACTCTCTCAAACAAAAATTTCCGTTTAAGAAATAAATGACAAAATTTCTTACTAAAATCTCGCAAGAACTTCATACAGGGCTTAATACTCAAGTGGCCGTCGGTGGTGCAATGGTAATGTGCGTGGCTCTTGTGCATGAGAACGTGGATTTGATTCCTGCTCTGACCACCTTAAAATTTCTTTCGACGGCTGTCACCTCGCTTAGTGACGGCGACACTATCGAGTATTTAGCCATGAAAAAGCTTCTCAAAATACTGTTGGGAACCGATGTAAAACTGTAGGACCCAAACAGTGAGTGTAAAACTAGAACGCGCACAACGCACTGGTTTGTGAGAAGCTCTCCCCAATTGCTTAATGGGATGTAATGGGAAATCATTTATTTATTTTAATACTCATGTCTATGCGAAAGTTTAGTGAAATAGTAGTATATGAATTACAGGGTTGTTATACCAAAATTATTTTGTACGAAAACAATTGTTTGAAAATTGTTTGGGACCAGAATTTGCGTAAAACTAAAAATGGTGTACGAAGTGAAATTGTCCATGAAATTATTGCAAGGTAAGTCAAAGATAGATGGTAACTCTCTGCAACAATAATTTCCGTGTGGGGATAACGATAAAGTTTCTTACGAAATTTTCGCAAGTACATACTATCAATCGAAGACTATCAATAACTCAAAGGCATAAAAACTGTAATACCTCGAGAATCAGAGGAAACAAAACAGAAACTGATAATTCAATTAAATTTTGAAGTTAAAACTCACCATAAAACACAGGGAAGATGAGAGAGAGTGAGAACAATGAAATGAAGAAATTAACAGTGGAAGTGTCAAGGCGTATGGAAGTGGTGGTGTTACTACGACAACAAATGCAACACAACAATAAGAGGCATTCTGGAAGAAATGTTTGCTTCTCGTATGAGCCAAGAAATAGAAAAGAGCCGCTATGAATCTCTTCGTGTTCTCTTGATGACTACGAGGTATTGGGCCATTTCATCGAGTTCGAGTTGCTTTTGTAATTTACTCTTTGGTTGGACCAATACGGACAAAAATAAAAGGGAATGCGTATTTTCGTTCGATGCAAACAACACAAAACATAATTTAGTTGTCATTAGTGTCAATCAAACACTTTTAAACTTAGTTTGCTGCATGGTCTATAATCTGTATGTCTTCTTTTGTCCCTCATTCTACATCATTTCCCTAGTACCTTTTCGATCAGTTGTGCCATAAAAAACACCCGTATGAGCTAACAGATCAAGGGTTTTCTGCTATTAGTGAACAAATTAAACAGCCGGAAGTAGGATTTGAACTCACATTGGCGGACGATTGATTCGAAATTTGTGATTCTCCTAACGCTTGTTCAAATGTGTCAATAATTGCAGTTTTTGTTTTCAGTTTATCTCTTTCTGTCTCACGTTTGAATAACTTTATTTTATTACAAACACATTTGTCGTTCCCACTTACAAGCACTTGTGCTGAAGTTTTGTAATGCAGTTTGTTTAACTTTTTTGATATTTGTTAATTGCCGAAATTCAAAATAATTAATTATATACCAACAATAAAAGCGAACAAAGAAACACCAAAACAAAACAGTACTTTTGACGTTTGCAGCCAAGTAAAATCCATGAAATGAAAAATATTAAATCAACAGTTGTAGGTAGTAACACCACCTCTTCAATGCCCATTGGGAAGAGCCTAAGTATGAATGGGGCAACGAGCTCCAGTAGCCCCAACAACGAAAGGCTCTCAGCAGTGTGTACTGAGAATGAGTAAATTGGAGCTGCTTCAAAGTGCGGTGGCGACGCTAAACAACAACAGTCTGTCCGTCCCTTACGGAAACAACGTCAGAGGCAACAGCTAGACACAATATATGTACATGTTGTTGTTACCGCTACTGCCGGAGTCAAGAAGATTGAAAGATTTGTTTTGGTTTCAGTTGAAAAGTTGACGTCGTGGTATAAAGTTGTGGTGAAAAACGAAACGAAACATGAACGGAATAAAATAATAAAATTTGTGGAATAAAAAAATCGAATATTAAAGAGATAACAAAGAATAACGTAGAAAGTTTAAATAGATTTAAAAAATAAAAACGAAATTTCAAAAATTAAAATAAAAATTTTAAAAATAAAAACAACAATTAAAATAAAAATTAGAACAAACTTCCTAAATTTGTAAAACTTTCGAAGGAATTTAAAAACTTGAGTAACCAGCATAGATGAAGTTTTAAATAAATATAATTATGGGAAACACCCATCTGCGCTACTTTTAGAAATACAATTCAAAAATTTTTAAGAAACAATAAGAATATTTATACAAACTGATTTATTAAAATAAAAACGAAATCATGAATTCTTAAATATTTAATAAAAAAAGTTTTTAAACTTCGCAAATTGCTAAGTTTTAAGAAAAATTCAAAACCTTTGTTTGAATTAAAATTTAAGAAAAAAACAACTAAAACCTGTATAGAGTTGTTGAAACTGTCCTTTCAAAATGAGTAAAAAGATGTGGAATAAAATTTTTAAATCGAAATCGAGCAAGAGTTCGAAATCTTTGACAGCCGCGGCAAAAGTGAATAAACGTTGTAGTATTTACGAGGAATACCAACAATTAAATGCGGCCCTCGATTTAACAAATAATGATAAGTTTAATGAAAATGCAGTTCTGGAACCAAATTTCAAAAATTTCGAGGATTTACCTCTGCCCTCATCACAAAGTCAAGTGATTTCTACGAAGTCATCGCAACCAACTAAATTCAGCAAAGTAGTGAATTCGTTTACTTTAAAACGTTCACAAAATAAGGACACGGCAAAATGCGAGGTGAAAAGTAGCGCCGGCGGTTCCGAAAGAAATGAGAAAAGTTGTGAGTTCAAATTGATGAATAACAAATTACAGTCAATTAACAGCATGAATGTAATCAATAATACCAAAAGCAGCAGCAGCACCACCACCAGCAACCGCAACAACTTTATTGCTGGCACTACGAAAAGCAGCAACATAGGTGGTACTCCTCCTCTTCATCAGTCTAAAGTTAAGTTTGGTGTTGGTGCTGGTCGCATTAACACACCTTATGCATCATTAAACCATCAACTAACCGCATCGACAGCAATAGATTCTCCCCTTCCTCCTCCTCCTTCTACTCCCATAGAAAATTGTAATAATAACTGTAATGAAACTGAAAATTTTGCATGCAAAAATCTTTCTAAACCCGCAACAACAACGACAACCATATCGGCTTCTGCAACATCATTATCACCACCATCGACATCATCATCATTGTTACCCACCACTTCGACAACGTCAATGCAACGTCTATCAAAAATTGTTATTGTTGTTAGAAAATTGAATGCCTCATCTAATTTACCATCATCATCAGCAACAATAGCTGCAACTTTAACGCCAGCTTCCGATCTACCCACAAATGGCAATACAAATACAACTGCTACTAACTTCACTACTAACGATATTGCCACTGCAACCAACTTCACTACTATTACCACCACAACAACTACTAATGGTAATTGTTAAAAAAAAATATTAGAAAATCTTGTTAACCACCAACATTAAACTAAGGACCAATTTTCCTAATTGCACTGTGTATAAATTGAAGTTAAATCAGACTATGTAATGTGATTATCTCAAAATCGAGATCAACTATTTCAAATTCGAATGAAGGCAGGTTCGAATGAAGTCAGCTTTTCTATAGAAGTACATAATTTTAGATTCAAAAACTTTAAATTCCGGCATAAAATGGTTTCCCATTACATCCCATGAAGGCACTATGGAGAGCTTCTCACAACCAGGCACCTATAGTTTTACACCGGTTCCAAACGGTATTTTGAGAATCTGTTTCATCGATAAATACTCGATAATGTCGCAGTCACTAAGCGAGGTGACCATCGTCGAAAGATATGTAAGGTGGGCAGACCATGAAATCGAACCTACGTTCTCATGTACAAAAGCCGCGCACACTACCATTGCGCCACCGACAACCACTAAAAATTGCTCCAAAACTACAAACAAAACTTTGAGTTTTAAAACTGAGATACAACTCTGTATTTTGAAATACAGGGATAATTTCCTTAAGTTCAGTACAGCTCTTGCGAAATGTTAAAGGCACCTTAGACCAGCGGGTTGTCGGGCCGACTCATTTCCCAGTGTAAGAAGCGGCCGGGCAGTCGGCCGACTAAAAAAAAAAATAAATGGTTTCCCATTACATCCCATGAAGGGACCGGGGAGAACTTCTCACAATCACTGAGCTGAGCGCTTTCCAGTTTTCACTCACTGATTGGGACCTACAATTTTACACCGATTCCGAACGGTATTTTTGAGAAGCTTTTTCATGGCTATATACTCGATAGTGTCGCCGTCACTATGCGAGGTGACCGCCGCCGAAAGAAATTTATGGTGGTCAGATCAGGGATCGAACACAGGATCTCAAGTACAAGAGGCGCGCACTCTACCCATTGCACCACCGACGGTGCTTCTGATTTTCAGAAAGTCGTTCCGAAAGTCGGTTAGTGTAAGGCGAAACAATGCCCGACACTAAATTCGCCCTAACTAATACTCGGCCGACTAGTACGCAGGTCTAAGGTGCACTTTACTTACGACCTATGTATCTCTCTTACACCTTGCAAATATTTCATGAATAATTCCTCTTCATACTCCATTTTCGTTTTTGGCGCTGTGGTGTTACTTTTGTTTGTTAAGCCCCGTATTCAGTTCTTTTGAAATTTTCATTCTCATAAAAAGTACGTGTATCAAATATAACGACAACCGAAAATTTCGCTCACTTGTCATTTGCTCAGTACTCAGATATTTGTGGACACTTCCTAAAGACCGGTATTCAGTTTTTATGAAGTTTTCGTTGCCATAAGAAGTACGTGCATAAAAGATAACGAAAATTTCAAGATCTGAAATTTTCGCTCACGTTTCATTTGCTTGGTACTCAGCTCTTTGCGAAAATTTCGCGTGCGAAAATCAATTACAGGGTTGTTTTCCCAAAGTTATTTCGTACGAAAACAACTTTTTAATAATTGTTTGGGACCAGAATTTTGATATTGTGACAATTATAAGCACCAAAAGTAACAACACATGGGTTCAAAATAAAATGGAGTGCGTAGACGAATTACAAATGCAATATTTTCAAGGTAAATAAAAAAGACCATTTTCCGTTTAGAGGTAAATGACAAAATTTCTATCGAAAATTTTGCGAGAAGTGAATACGGTGCTTAAGCAAATGAAGTACAATTGTTTTCGTAAGAAATAACTTTGGCGTAACAACCCTGTACTTGATTTGGCATACGAAATTTTCGCAAAAGCCTGAGTACCAAGCAATTGAAAAGTGTGCAAAATTTTCGGTTCATGAAAGTCCATCTGTAAATCTAACTTGTGGGAAGGGCTTCGTGATTTGCCTCAAAGATGCTGATAGGAGGATGTATTTCAATTTGTGGTAAAGTTTCTTAAACTTATAAAAAGATTTAAACTTGTTATAAAGTTTATAAAGGTACCGCAAAACTTTGCCTATTCGATTATCATTGGTTGCAATAGAGCGTATCGCATAATAAAGTTGTCGACTATGACGGTTATTATGTTTATCATCATCATAGTTATCGTCATGAACGGAAGAGATATTTAGCAATTTGTGGCACAAAATTCAATTCAGTCTATTAAATCGTGGTGGAGAAAATCGAATGCGTTGAAACAATTGAATTTTTAATAGCAAATTAAAGGAATTAACTGAACTGTTTAAATTAGATGCTATTGTTTTGACTTTTTTATCCTTTGTGATACCAATATATTATTTACGAGAAGCTTAAAATGGTGGCAATGTGTAGATGAAAAAAGGACGTAGCATCCAATAGTAGGGACTTCAAAGCCGTCTAGCTGTTATAGATGTCACCATCACTGGAGAACTGTTGTCCTTAAGCCAGTTAGTCACTTCTATAAGTGTCAAAGTGTCACCCTGATTAACGCTAAAATCTGGTAGCCTATGAGAAAAAGACTATCCTACACTCACAGAACTAATTGTTTGAAAAGAGGTTGTAGCAACCGAAAAATCAGCTGTTGACGCTGAATTGCAGTTTCCACAACAGAATAG
Source organism: Phaonia tiefii (assembly GCA_963931995.1). Lineage (NCBI taxonomy): Eukaryota > Metazoa > Arthropoda > Insecta > Diptera > Muscidae > Phaonia > Phaonia tiefii. The sequence goes on from OZ008371.1 coordinate 21,501,724, forward strand.
AGGTTGTCACGACTGAATTTAGTCCCAACTAAAATTTGGTTGAAGCAATCTCTAATAGGTTGGATGTGATGACATCCTAATTTGGATGTGATGACATCTAATGTGGTTATTCGGTTAAGGCTAATTCATTTGTTTTTACTGTGGGTATACATGGGTTTTTAAATTTGCATTGGATTCTAATTTGCATTACTTTATCTAATGCAAATGCAAAAGAATTGCTATTGTTCGCAATGGCAATTAAAAAATTTTGAATTTGCATTTACTCAGGCAATTCAATTGTCAATTGTAACAAAATATGGAAATGCTTTTAATTATTTTGAATTATTTTTTTTTTTGACTGCTGGCAATTCTGTTTTTAATGTATTTTATATGTAGAGGTTTGTGACCTCGATAGGCGTTGCCTCGTAGTACTTTCGAATTCATAAACCTGTACTGTATAAAATATTTGAAAACCAAATCTGCCAGATATGAAGGAAATGCTTTGAAAATATGTAAGTACAATTGGTAATGGAATTTATATTTTGTTGAATTTGCAATTGTAGAGATAATTCAAATTAAACTACAAATTATAATTGTCCTACAATTAGTTTGAATGACTGTGGGTATATCGAACTGTGGGTATATCGAGCTTGCAGGGTATTCAAATTGGGTCTTCCACGGGCTCTATGCACCTTTCTTTTTGCTTTAAAACAATCCTACCTCTATAAGCATATCTCTTCATTCCACTAGTACTTGGGGCAGATCTTCTACACATAGTCCTTATTGGCATTGCCGCATCACAAACCTCAACCAATGGTTTGTCTAAGTCCTCGGCAAGCTGGTTGGCCGAAATTTGATACGAACCTATCATAACTCCAAAAAAGTTCTCGTCGAAGGCTTTGTCCTTCCATTTCGGACCGGTAGTTTTTGGGCAACTGTTTCATTCCCTGCCTTCATTCTTCATGATATCTAGGATAATCCAAAAATGCTCACCATGTGTCCTCTTTCAGTAACCACTTGGATCTTGATGCAAGACTCTTGCTGACGAAAGTTGTGTCTATCACCGATTCCTGAAGGTGTTCCCCCGGGTGCCACTGCGAGCTCTTTCACTAACTGACTTAGTATTCCATGCCACCGCCACTACCGACTACTAAGCATCCGCTACGAGCTTATCGAGTGTGCCCGGAAATTCACCATGTACCTAACTTGGAGGGAAATAGCAGCTGTAATAAAATATGCCCTTGACGTTCGCATTCACAAAGGCGTTGTGTCGAGAGTCTATCTCTTGGAACCCAGCTGAGCCAAATGTTCATGCTGCAGTTTTTCCAGATTTCTCTGTTATCTAGGTGCCGTGGTGAAGGTTTCACAATGGTTCACACATCAACAACAGATCTACCTTATTTTCCCTGACCGTTTGCAGGAGATGCTCCAGCGCCGCCTCGCAGTGGTTTATGTTAATTCGCATAATCCCTATTTTCGTTGAATATTATCTAGAGCTCTTTTAAATAATGGACACTTTTCACTGTTTCGCCTCCTTTGTTGTGGTGACTATGCAAAATTTGCACAGTTTGTCCTTCAAACAATTCCTAGCAAAATATCCATCCTCCCCACATCGTCGATATGTTTTCGTTCGGTCATACTGGCTTTTGCAATTCCTTGCGATGTGTCCGAACTCAAGACACCTAAAACACTTCATAGGGCTAGTCCTCTCGCGTACTAGGCAGACTACCCATCCGAGTTTTACCTTTCCCAACTCCAAAATTCTAGTGGCATTTTCCGGGGCTCTAGGCTGATGGTCGCTGTTTGGGTAGTCTTTTCTCATTCATAATGTATCAACTCAATCAGGATCTGGAAGGTCGCATACTGACCTTATAGCTTCCTGCACGTCGTATTTCGTCGTGGCTTCATCTATGTCTCAATGGCCCCACGAAGGTCCTCCGTATTTTCGCTGTTATGCTTCATGTCCGTTATGTTTGATCTCCATTTTGCGCTCTGCGTTTTTTATATATGTTTCCCAAAAATGTTTTCAAACTAGTGTCTGGTTTAACATTCAGTAGTATGTCGGCGTAGGAATCCTTGACCATAGCGGCGATTACTATCGCTTTTGGTCTTCGTTCCCTCTTTCTACTGGCAATTCTTATCCAGTTCGTCTCCTCAGCGTCGTCCAGCGGTCGCTCAGCATTTACCTTATCCTTCATTCCTTGATGAGTTCGCTTTTTCTTTCGCGCATTCCTCTATGATAATGACGGTTTATTTCTATGTTTGGACTGTGGCGTTTTCAAAGCCTGGAACTGATTTCGCTTGGCCTCCGTTGATATCAACCAGGGTGATGTTTGGGAGTTCTTATAGTATCTGACAGTCACTTTTGCCGTCTTCACATTGTCTTCCACCACGTGCAGGAATCTCTAATGATTCTTATAGCATCTCTCATCATCTGCTTAAATGACCTTCTTTTACCGTGCCCACTATATCTACATAGCTTCAAATCTGCTCACCTAGCCAGCTTAGAACAAATTTGCCATTCGTTTGTAACATTTGGGCTGTTTGTTTTATTCCATTAAGCTATTACCGCTTATGACTTAAAAAAACGATCCACACATAAATCTACGAAATGTCGCAACATTTGCTGTAATGGGTGAAAAAATATGCGATACGGCAACACGTTTGTAGCCAGTGCCAACAAATATATGGTAGTAGCAACAGGTGTTGTTGTAATTGTAGGCAGTAACAACATACATTTTGTATATGTTCATTCGTTTCAATCGTCAAACTCTACACAAATGTATCGTATACCAACAATACAAGAATTCAATAAAAGTAAGAAAACATCATACTATAAGTATATATGAGTTTGACAAGTGAAACGAAAAGTGACATGGAATAAATTAAATCACCTTTTCAAACGACTTTACCTGATAGATAATTCTTCCATGATCAAATAGGTATAACCATAGAATAACACATACGTAGATAAACTTATTCTCTCATCTGACGTTTCATTTCACACTCTTCATCGTAGGTTTGTGGAAATGAGAGCAATTAAATTTAAAATTATCTTACTTACACCAGGTGGAGTTACAAAATATGTTCACTTAACTTTTTCCTGTCGTTTTGGTGTAGAACTGAAAAATTTAAATATATTTTGCACTTTTTTATTGACTTTTATCGTTGGTATACATTTGTATTGTATTTAACACAACTAGTTTGCCACAAAAGCACGAAATTCGGTTGTTGTTTCTTTATGGATCGCTGTATACTATTGCCACCTTCTGGTATTATTGAACCCATATTTTCCACCATCCAATGTTTACTTTCCATCGTACCTATGACGTTTAATTTATTGAGCGAATAAAAGCTTCTATGGTATGTGTTATTCTATGGGTATAACATTTACCGCGCGTTGTTGTGAAATCGAAAAGAAAAATGGATCCTTCAAATTTAGGGATATACAATAGAATTTACCATTTGTAAGTCATTTTCCAAAGTATGTATTTGAGTGCCTCCTTCTTGCTAACATTTTCATTCACAAGAAATGGTAACAAAATTTATCTAAAGCGCCTTGGAGACCATCAAAAAACTGCATCAATCACGTGCACATGTATTAGTGTGTGCCTTCGTGTCATTTTGTATATTTTAATTATTAATATTAATTTTTTTTACGTCATCCACAGTCGCATTAGGGTACTTCTCTTTACTGCTCTCTCATACTGCTTTCTTTTTTCCTCCCTGTTGCTATAGGCATCCACTTTTGTGTTCCACAGCGCCTGTAAGCACTTATGGCGTTCAATAAAATTTAATATGAATTTTTTTTTCGTCCGCGCACTTGTCCAACTCGCACAATTTTTCTCTACTAACCGGAAAGATTGTACTTTCAAATAAAAAAAGAAATTTGGGAAAATATTCAGTAGTTTTTTTTTATAGCATTTTCAAAAAAAAAGTTATTTGGCGGACCCCTTATATTATAACCTATTATTCATTGTGTCTCCAACATGTAATATTGAATAGGAAACACAATGTGTTTGGACACAAGTATACTATATTTGCCACAAGCTACAAACACGTTATATTTGTATTTAATCAACAAACATAGACGGATTTTTCAGAGTTAATGGAAATGAAATCGCGAAATTTCGATATCTCGGTATACCTGATCATAACCTTACATTTGCCCAAAACATTTTACGTAAAAAAATATTTTGTCTTGTCACTTTCTAAAGTTCTTATTTCAAATTTTTTAAATATATTTTTCTTTAATATTTATTTCTTTGGAGAAAGTGTTTCTCTGGAACACTGAAACATTTGTCATACTTTTTTAATTAGATGTCTAAAGTTCCACCAACATAATTCCCTCAACATGTTAACAATTAAACGTCAAAATCTATCATTAATCCTCTTATCTTTTAATGAGCTGTTAAAAAATCTGACGTTTCCATTACAAAACAATAGATTTTTGTGTATCGCTATTAAAAGATTTGAAATGAAATCTAATTGGAGATACAGAAATGAAATCAGTGTAAACTGTGTGTGTACATTATCCAATCTCGTTGAAAAATCAAACATAAGATCATTGACCATTACAACACACAGAGTTCGTATAAGAAAACTGTATCATATGGTCATTGAAAGTAAAAAAAAAAGAGCAGTCTCTAGCAGTTTGCAAGATATAACCAATCCGATGAGTCATATAGTGGTGCTATATGTTTTCCTTTAACAGGCCAACAGTTGGAGCTACATAATTTACTCATAGTCTTGTGTCTGAGTTGTAGGAAGACTCTGCTCTGTGTATTGGAAGGGAGATGGTATATTTTTGAATTTATTGCATCTTGTGAATATGGATGGATGCAGGCAGCTTTTCTTAGATTCAGATTTTTATAATTAGAAACCGTAAAACTACTAAAATGATGAGATGAGAAGTCGCACGGAAACAATATGTTGTACCATGACTACTAGCAGTATTGTGGGTCAAATTTGTATCGTTATCATTTTAGTCATTATTAGCATCATTATCATCATCATCATTGTCATGTTCATCATGATAATGAGTATGACGAAAACGATTTCGTAAGAAGAAAAACAAAGAGGAACAAAATATAAATGGGTGACATATATGAGTGGTCTTTAAGGAAACCCCCAAAATTTTTCAGTCGGATGTTTTTGTTTTTCTACAAAATGTAGTACAACATGTGTAATAACACCCTCACCCTCCCTAAGATTACAAAATTTTTGATAGAAAACACAAGGAATCACAATTATGAGAATATTTGTTATGACAAAAAAAACTTCAATAGTTTTGTAATACCAGTTGCTGTCATAATGAAGATTATATAAAGACACTACATACCATGATACTTACTATACTCCATGATACTATTCGTCATCATCTGCCTCGGATCATCATCAGTATGTTGAAGTTGCACATTCATGAATAGCAGATTTTTGCGCTCTACGATTCCATGCTATTATGCATGTCATACTGCAGACAGACCACACCAGACAGATCAACAGACAAGAAGCTGAAATAAAGAAAAACTCTATTCAACTGATTAATTCCAAAATTTGTTGGGTCTGAGTAATTGCAGACAGCTTACATACAGTTCATTCTTTCTATGAGCTACTTAACAAACAAACCCTCACCCCATAGGAAAGAGGTTACAAAATCATTTGGTACAAACAAAAATGTATTTATAACCGTTAGAAATATTGGATACTTGTCCCTTTAATGACCACCAATACTCGGTAAGAAGAATGGTGCCCTGCTATTGAGTACTCAACAATAGATTTTTTCACCATGTTGGCTCAGAACGATACTGCTATCAATTTGAACACCTTTTATGCGGCCCATTCTCACAACTTTTCAGGTCAATTTCAACTCATCTTTAGCTTCAACTTCAGGTTACCATGTCTTATAGGGTGTCCCGGTAATGTAAGTAATTGCACCTACAAGATGCGTACACATCAGCTGATCAAGGGCAAATAAGGAAAAATGTATAAAATATAATTTTTCCGACCCCAACTGTCGCACGTTGGGAAAATATAATCTGAAATACTCGCTCCTACACTCACCGACAGGCCCGTACACAGAGGGGGACGAAATTATTTTTAACGAGGTGATTTGTGAGAAGCTTTTTCATGGCTAGTGTCGCCATTACTAAGCGTGGTAATCGTCGTCAAAACAAATGTAAGGTGGTTAGAGCAGGGAGCGAAACTACGCTGTAAAACCATGAGAAAAAAACGGCTCCATCAACATATTACAGGACCACGTATATGTTTGCAAGCATTGTTTTCCTTAATTGAAGATTTGCCGCTTTTTGTTTCTTTATTGTCTGCCACTTCTTATTTTCAGCACTTTTCAACAAACAAAACCACATTTGTGTCACAAAAATTAATATTACAACCTGTTAATCAGTGGTCTTCCAACATGTAATATTGAACAGCAAACACAATGTGTTTGGACACAAGTATACTATATTTGCGACAAGCTACAAACACATTATAGTTTTGCATCCAAACAACAAAAAATACAGAAATACAGCGTCTCCCATTGCAGCACCTACTGCATCTATAATATAGGGTAATTTATTTTAAATCACTTTAAAAAAAATTAATTTCATTGGGTAATTTTTATCATCATACTATGAAGAAGCAATTTTTTACATTTATTTTTTAAAGGTTCTTTCAAATATTGGCCGCAACTGCGGCTAACATGATCCATTCTGAGGATTCAATTTTCCTTGACGCGATCGAGCATTTCGAGGGGTATTTGGCTAATGACGCGAGTAGTGTTGGCTCCCAGTTCTTCAAACATCGCTGGCTTATCCATATATAACTACTTTGGACTTTACGTTTCCTAAAACAAAATCTTGAGGTGTGATATCTCATTATCTAGGCGTGAATAAACTGTTCACAACAATGTCATTTTTTTCCTGGCTGTGTGGCAAGAAGCACCAAGATTGATTAATGCCAAAATGGTCATCTCTTTCTTTCAATAAAGTATCGTTAAACTGAGTCTACATACCAGTACTTCCGACAATGACAGGCTTAAAGACAAGCACTCGTTTGATCACTTGGTAATTGCACATGCACTCGCCCAGCCTAATGGACGTACGTGCGATTTAATGTAATTATATCGATTCGGATCACTACCTGGTTTCAGCGAGTGTTCTCGCAAATTTAAAAAAAAATGGTGTCCCATAACATCCCATGAACGGATTGAGGAGAGCTTCTCACAATCAGCGAGATGTGAGCTTTCTTGTTTTTACACACACTGATTGGGACCTACAGTTTTACACCGGTTCCGAACGGTATTTTGAAAGCTCCCCCAAGTTTAAACAGAGCGAAAGACGCACGAAGCAAGACACGATGAAAGCTGAACATCGGAAAGCTGTAATTACCAGAGATAGCAACGTCCTTCTCAACTATACTCACTCCATTTATAGCACAGAGTCTACCCTCTCTCGATGATTCTGAAGCCCAGTGAAAACAGATTTCCGACTCTAGAAAAACAGCTGCAAACCCAGTGCTTAGTTATGGAAAACTGACTCAAGACAAACCATGATATGATGAAGAAAAGAACGCTGCACGTATGGCAATGCTTTTGCCAATCACAACGCTACCTGTTACAGAACGGTAGCAGAAGAAAAGGAGAGTGGTAAAAAGTCCATTTAAGAAAAAAAGTGAGAGGGAACTAATTTCAATTTACTTAAGGAAGAACAAACCCCGGAAATGTTACCAAAAGGTAAAAAGCTGTAAAGAAAAGGACCTAAATCTTTTCAGAGATATCCAGCAATTGTTTGGGATATGGAGAGACCATTTTCCTTCATCAGTTGTCCCAGGAGAATCCAATAAATATGAGGCAGTTGAACAAATAAAAGACGCCTTTCTAATCAAGACGAGGTCAAAACAACAATTTTCCCAGCTTAAAAACAACAAAGCCCCATAGTCTTATGGACTATCGGTTGAGCTGTTCAAAGCTGGTGGCGATGAGCTGATCAGGTACATGCACTAGTTTATACGTAAAATCTGATCAGACGAATGCATTCTAAGAGTCTAAGTGAATTGCATTCTATATCAAAAAAATGTGACATGAACAAAAGTGCCAACTATTGTGGATTAGGCCTTTTATCTATTGCATACAAGATCCTTTCAAGCATAATGTACGATAGACTAAAGTAAATTATTGCAGACCTAATTGGGCCCTATCAGTATGGCTTTAGACGTAGAACATCCCCAACATACCAGATATACACATTACGTCAAATCCTGGAAATAAACCTCGAAAAGCAAATCGACAGTTAACGGAGAAAACTTTACGAAACTACACTTACAGAAAAATTCGGTTGAGGCAGATGAATTCCGTAACCGAATTTAGAGGTTATCATAACCACACTTGATAAAAATATAATATTATTATATTTGTCTCGAGACACAAAGATCCAGCTATATCAGATTCTTATATAATCTATCTTGCTTAATGACGCAAAATTCTGTGTTGTAGTGCAAGCAGGCGGAATAGAACTGGGAGTGTACGAGACAAAAGTGCTCCGCATAATATATGAACCCATAATAGAGAAAGGCGAGTATCGACGCCGTATGAACCACGAGCTGTATGCATTGTATCCTGCCATCGAGATACACGCTGAAAAAACTACCTCTGTAACATACTCTCTCAAACACATTCTGCACGAACCATGTATATGTTTGGAACACACTTCAAATACTCATATATCTCCAAGTCACAAACTCATAAATAGCTTCTCAAAAATCGTTTGGAACCGGTGTAAAACTGTAAGCCCAAATCACTGAGTGAAAACTGGAAAGCGCACAACTCAGTGTTGGTAAGAGCTCTCCCTATCCCTCCATGGGACCTAATGGTTTATCCCTATAATGTGTGATGATATACCTAAATACTTGTGGAGAAGGGAGCTGATGATATGCCTTGGTGGGCATTGAAATAGCTATATTCCCAACCATCCACCATAATGATCAATTTCACACATTTCTTGTTAATATTTCTATGAAAAAGTTTCTAAGAAAAAGTACATTTTAATAGTATTGATCTTGAACCGAACAATTATCAAAAACATAGGGAAAATATTTATTTATTTATTTAAACTCACTTATCTTTAAATGCAAACATTAGGATGATTACTTGTAAAGATGCATACTTATGCAATAACATTAACTTAGGCTGAGAATAGTTAACATAGACCCAACAAAAAAATAAGTAAACAGTGCTCCAAACACAGATGCATTTGTATCACAAACAAAGCTGTATTTGGTTCACAAACACATATATTATTATAATCATTGTGTCCAAAACATAACGGGTCCGCCATCTAACGTTTTTTTTTCAACTAGTGCTTATTTCGTGAATGGTAACACTTAGATCATGTCTGATTTGACAGATAATTAGTTGTATCCTTCCGCTGAACGAATATGGTTTGTGTATACGCTTGAACAACGCTGGGAAATATTGCGATATTACTTTGAAAATCATGGTAATGTTGCAGAATGATGCCGATTACAGAAGATGCCGATTTTACCAAAAAAATCATATTTTCAAATGAAGCTCATTTTTGATGTTGGCGGGTATGTAAACCAGCAAAATTGCCGCATTTGGGGCACAGAAAACCGGCACGCATACATTGAAAAGCCGATGCACCCAAAACAAGTTACTGTTTGGTGCGGATTTTGGTCCAGAGGCATAATTGGGCCATTTTTCTTCGAAAATGAGCAAGGAGTGGCCGTTACAGTCAATGGCGATCGTTATCGGGCCATGTTGAACTACTTTTTGTTCACAAAAATTGAAGAGGGGGATATTGGCAACATTTGGTTTCAACAGGACGGCGCTACGTGCCACATAGCCGAACCTACACTCGATGTTTTGCGCCCTGTTTTTGAAGATCGCATTATCAGCCGCAGCGCTGATGTCGTTTGGCCACCTCGGAGCTGCGATTTGACACCGTTGGACTATTATTTGTGGGGTGCCCTCAAAGATAAGTGTTACGCCGACAAGCCAGAGACAATTGACGCTTTAAAGGACAATATTCGTGAAGCCATTGGTGAAATACAGCTGCACACAATCGATAATGTGCTTAAAAATTGGACCGAACGTGGAGGCTACTGCATGGCCAGCTGAGGCAGCCATTTGAATGAAATTATTTTCCATTATTAACCGGAAGGATTGTACTTTCAAATAAAAGAAGAAATTTGAGAAAATATTCAGTAGTTTTTTTTTATAGCATTTTCAAAAAAAAAAGTTATTTGGCGGACCCTTTATAATATAAAATACCACACACAATGTGTTTGGATACAATATTTGCGGCAAACTCCAAACACACATAATGAATGTTTGCGTCCAAACCGAAAAAAAACTGATTTTCAATGTGTAGTCAAGCGAATTAAAATTATGCGATTCCTCATGACTTTAAAAAGAGTGTAAACACAACTTGGTGAATTCCAAAGTGAAAACATGCACGGTGAAACACAGACCAAGGGGTGATAGTTTCAAAATTTCTTTGTATCTTTGTGTCACTGTTTGTGAACATTAATTTAATTATATTTTTAAATTTTGTAAAATATTTTGGGTTATTCTTTAAATACTTAACCCAAAAAACAATAAAAGACATACAACATAAGTTCACCGAACATTTGTGGCCCCTAAAAGTTTCGTCACGCAACATGACGCACACACACACACACTTCTGTGTGTAACATGTTGCAATTCTACTCAAATGTATTGTGTTGAAACATTATTGCGGCATACATTTCCAGGAATATGTTTTAGTTTATATGAGAAACAACTAAATATTAAAAGCAATAGAAACAAACCAAACTAAAATACTCAAGATACTACTTATATGAGCACCAACAGACTCATCCAATCGCCAAGAAGCACCAGAGGAGTCCCCTTAAGAATGAATGGAGCAACTCGTACTCTTGTTAAACAACAGCGAATTGCATAAATTAGCACTTGAATTAAACAAAATAAAATCATTTTCGTTTTTTATTCACTTCTTCAACACAATTCGAAACCGTTTACATTTAAATACTTTAAAAGCCGTTTTTTTGTTCTTAAGAATTTCGTGAAACTTTAAAGGAAACCATTAAAACCACGTCTGGCAGTCAGCAAAGGTCATTTATCCATTACGCTGATGACAGATAACGAAAAAAGTTCTGGTGAACTGATTTCACACATTACCGAGGAAAGTAGAGGGAATGAATAACATTATTAAATTGTTATTATATAGCAACTGCATTAAAAAATACAATTGTTTATGTATCACGATATGGTTAGAAAAGTAGTTGAAATCATTAAACTCAAATTGAATTTTATTATGCCTTTGCCAAAGTAGTTTTAAAGAAAGTTGCCATGATAGTTAGAACCTAAGTAGAATGTATGATTTCAATGCTAAACAGTAATTTTCATTATGTTACAATTTTCACTCTGAAAAGAATAGACTTTTAAGCGAAGTTCATACTAGGCGTGTTTCGGTTACACCGTTTGCTTGAATTATCACTTATTTCGTATGGAGATCTAAGTGATATTAACACCCCTATTCTGGCAGGGTTACAAAAGTCACCACGGTTACTATTTGACAGCAATGTGACAATTGTCACAAATCGGTATTCTGACACAGTTTTTTGGTGACAAAAGTAACAAAAATTGTTACCTGCCAAAGAGGAGGTAACAGCGCGTGACAGCTGTTTTGTTTGCCGGAAAGTTGATACAAAATCATTTTGTAAATTCTGCAAGTAAACAATAAAACTGTATACGGGAAAAAATAATAATATATTTTGTACCAAAACGACAAGAGGGCATAATTAAATTAAGGAAGGACTTTTGTTACTTTGTCCTACGGAAATGGAGCAGAAAGAAGAAAGAATTTGATTTTGCGTTAGAAGATTGAAAAAGCGCGAAAAGTATTACAAAACTATTAACGTAAATATCTCTGGTCTTTCAAGGGATTTTGAGTATTATACCTTTAAAAAAGGCTAAGGTCTTGTGTATTATCGAAACCTGCCAAAAAATAAGTATAAACGGCAAAGAAAAATTAAGCGACAAAATGGAAATTGTTCAGGAAACGAAAAAAACTTTCTGTCAAGTAGTGGATTTGTATTATTTTGTCGGTCATTACTATTTCATTTGCTTAATAAATCATTGAGCTTGGCATAATTTTTGAGAATATGGTAAAAAGTCATTGTCGCCAAATATGCCGCTAAATACATTCTACCGGGAACGTGTCGATATGATAATATGATTGTCTCCCAATCCAAATATTATCACCCACAATCTAAGTATAATATAATTGTCTCTCCATCACAGAAATATGATCACCTACAATATAAATATAATTGTCTCCCAGTCAAAAGTTCAGGTGGTCATGTTCCGCATCATAATGTAAATGCTTCCATGCTTATATCTCAATATAATTGCCTCTCGATAAAAAAAAAATATGACCAGCTACAATCTTAATATAATTGCCTTCCAGTCATAATATGATCAATCATAATTCAAAATGACTTTTGTTTATCATATTATGATTGCTCATAAACATATTATGTTTGTAGAGAACATTAATGTTCGAGGGCATGTATGTATGTATATAATAATGGCGGTGATCATGTCCCAACCTCTGTTTATGGTAACCATACAACCGAAAATTACATTGCAACACTTAACCACTTTAAAATATAAGTAACTTGACATCTATTTAAGGAGAAACCGCATATTTCTGTTTCGTTTTGGAATTTGCCAAAAATCTCATTGGAATATTACATCATTTAAAGACTGTATCTTATAAATATATTTGCGTGATACAACGCACCAAATCCTTCAATCCACATAAATACATTTGTTTATGATTAACTTCCTTATAAGAAAAATCCAATAATTTATAAATAATTACACTCGTTCTTGGACATATTCATCGTAATTGTATGATATAGTCTGACAAGTGAAGTAAAAGTCGTATTAAGTGCGGTGGAATGGTGTTTATGGAACTCACACTTAAATATTCTTGTTCGTTTGGTTGACGAAAACACTAAGTTGTTCTTTGTCTATTGCTGCTTCTACTGTTCTAAATATGTCATATTGGGGTGTTTATTTTGTCTTCTTTAACACCTGCTTGTTGTGTATTTTTGTTAGTGTTATTGTTTGCTGTCTGCCGTGGTGTGTGTCGGTTGATGTCCATAATATATGTATTCTAAATAGTATCGTATGAACGTACCTTGTATATGTGTCAGAGTGTGTGGTATAGTGGGGCTTTGTTGGTCTAACTTTTAAATGATTTTGATTGACACCCACTGGTTAGTTGAAATCTATTGTAATCTCTTTTTTTTTATATATGGGCAATAACCACCCGATATTATTTTTCTTGGGTTGGGGTTGGTTAACACGTTTTGTTTTTCATTATGGCATCGCGCCTTTGTTCTTTTCGATTCCTCTTTTTTTCCTTATCGACCATGTAAATTGTTAACAAATCTTTATTTTCAATCTTTTAAGTAGATAAATGATAAATGTGAATGACTTTAGATTGGGTTCCAAGGTAATCCATTGCATGCACATTGACATGTTGTATAGTTTGGTGTCAAATGTGTCAGTGTGTTCATAAAAAACTATACAACTTTCTTTTAAATTCAATTCAAGAACTAGAAAGTGATTATCACTAATGTGATTTTGATGTATCATATGGGTATCTGGTCAATTTGACTTCTCGATCTAAACATACCTCAGCCTTTAGTCATCCATCGGGTCCGAGTTCCATTAACCCATTAACGACCATAGGAAAGCCTTAGGGTTTTTGGCACCTATAATTGTATAGGTAAGAGATAGAACAAATGTATCTTTGGGTAACTTATAGAAGACGGTAGGAGCCACAATAGTGTAGTAGTTGTCAATTCTCTAACGGATCCGATTTGACTCCTATGAGCCATCAAAGTGGGTCAAAAAGCGGTCTTATTACAAAGGGATTCAAGGGGTCGAAAAAAGGGGTGTGCGTGAGAGAAACACGTGTAAGGTCGAATTTTAACACACTTATATAGACCGCACATATGTTTAGCAAATATGTGAGCCGTTTAGCTAAAATGGAAAAAATGTAAACCAAACAACAAAAATTGTTGCCATCATTTTTTGCGGTGTTCCTATTATTAGGTCATAGATCACGAAAATAAGCAAAACAAATAAAACGCTTCGGCCGAAAATTTATGGTCGTTAACGGGTTAAAAAAAAGTTTATATTTTTTTGCAAACTTCAGTTACTCGAGTGGCCGTGGCAAATTCGCCCACATTCAATTGCCCAATTTAATTAAGATCCGTTGTGTTTTTTGGGATTTATCGTGATTACCAGCCATTTATCCGCTTAACATTTGTACGAAAATGGACGTGGCAAAGTTGTCAAATTTTAATTATACAATAGGTTTTGATTGAGCATTGCCTGGTACCAAATTTCATTGTGGTTTACGGGAGATATCGTGCCGATCAACCGGAAAGCCAAGCAACTTTTATATGGGAAGTACAAAAGCAGGTGTGCAAACTTAACCATTTTTAATGGAAAATAGTTTTTGACAAAACAGTGCCAAGTAACAAATTTACTTAAGATTGGTTGTGGTTTACGGGAGATATGCTCTCAATCAAACAGACAGTCGCGAATTGTTTTTGTGTGGGAGGTGCCAGAATGGGAGTGGCAACAGCACTCATGTTCCACATAGACCTATACGCCGCCGAGCCACACCGCCGCCGTTTTTTGAGTTTTTTGCCGCGCCACCGCTTGATTATGTAGAGTACAAAAATGCAATACTACTTCTTCTACTTCACTCCGCTTCGCATCGTGTTGTTTTTGTGTACACACACACTCACAACTGCTTTGCCGACAGTACCCCGAACTATCTGGTTGTCGCAACTTTGCTACAGTACATGTCTTGAAATAAATCAAATGTCTTGAATTACTCTTCAAGACGTCTTGTGCAGATATCTAGTATATATGTATGTACATATGTATATAGCACTTACGATGGGGAAGATCAATTTAAGACGGAATTTTAGATTTTCGGTTTTGTGGGCGGAGTATTTTTAGGAAAGATATTTCAGGGCAAAACTACGCTAGTTTAATTTTAAAATAATACTCTTACTTCTTGACCGAGCTGTTATATTTTTATTGCATTGCAAAGTAAATATGGAATCATATATACACATGCCGTAAATGGATCCCGCGAATTTGATCAGAGGCCCTTACTCTATTCACAAAATTTTCGATGACATTGTGACAAAAATGTGGTTCTATCTAACCGATTACGCGTTGGGTCTTAGCCTTAAGCTCAGGAATTGTTTGTGGTTTATTCGCACAGATCAGAGATTTCACAAAACCCTAAAGAAAGAAATCACACGGCGTTAAATCGCACGATTTTGCTGACCAATTGACATAGGAATTTTGGGAGATGATTCAGTCTGGAAATCATTGCTCCAATAAATCGATTGTTTCATGAGCGGTGCGGCAGGTGTCTGCGTTCCGCTGAAAACACATGTCGACCAGATCCATACCGTCCAGTTGTGGCCACAAGATCTTCATTATCATGTTCATGTCAACGAATGCCATGCACAGTCGTGCACTTTTATTCGGAGACCTTATACGTACGTAAGAATACGTAATCAAACAGAAGATTAAGTATAGCCAAATTTCCAATGCAACAGAAGAATAGTGATTATAAGTACCCACTACTTTAGGCTCGTGCTGGGGTGTTTAATAAAATACTCTTGTTTGTTTGTTATTTATATTTAAAATCTCTTTTATAATATGATTAATAAAAGATTAAACAATAAACATTTTTCGACCGATAGTGTGAACCATCATCTTGGGGATTATCTGTCATAACAACTTGCTAACGAACAATCTAAACAAAATATAACAGATCAGTCTCTCACTCCCTAAAAGAGAAACAGCAAGAAATCTTGGAAAGACAAAAAAACATTGAACTTTAAGTTCGAATTGTTTATAAATACAATGTAAAATTTCTTATCACCGTGCTAAAAATCTCATACAATTGAGATTTAAAGGAAAAATCTGACAACAAAATTCAAAAAGTGAAAGAAATCGAAAAACGATACTATTGAAGCAAAATTGAATTGAATTGAAAACTAACTAAAGACTTTTTAAAATGTATCAATTTTGTTTTGCACACAAACCTCTTACAGTTGCAGCACATACGCAACGCATTTTGATTTGTTATTCACACTATGCGATTTAAATTTAATTTTAGTTAAATTAAATGTTAAATAAACGTAAATGTGGTGAATTCCCCCGCGGTGGTGGCCGGCCAGGCAGCAAAGGAAAAGTGAATGTAAATTGCATTACAGCTATAAACTGTGTATTATTTTTATTTTTTTCTAAAAGAGATAAAACAAAACACTTTAATTATGTAAATAAACCCTGGCACATTGTGCAGTTAGACTTCCATGCAGATGATAAGTAAATAGTGCGATTATTTCGGTATTAAATGTAATTAACCTCAATTGTGTGATAAAGAAGTAGTTTGCGTATGGTTTAGCTTTATGATTGCAACTGAAAAATATAGCAAACCTAAAATTATATTACACTGGTTGTTTCGAAATCTTTCCGATCCTTATACAAATTTTTTTTTTTTATTAAGATTTTCGTCAAATTTTATCGACTATTCGCTTATTAGTCGTAAACTTGGCAGCATTTTTTGTAATATGTCAACAGACTTGAAAAACTTGGTAACATTTTTTGTCAACAGTGTTAAAATTTAAAGCAATTACAATGCGCTGTTGCAAAAGACAAAATATACAATTCGCCAACGAAAATTTTGCGAAATTTTAAATGCTGGCATAATTCTGTGGTGACAAGGCATAACAGCATAACTCGAGTTATGCTCAAACTAAATTTTTCGAGAATCGAGCTGTATATATCGTACTGCACACTATATAATCCAAATATGAATAATACAATTTGTAGTTCCCAAGATATTGCAAAAGATTTATTAGTAAATCTCGATCAATCACTACATTACAAATGAAATTTGAACCCTTAAAAAGCTCTCCTAAAAAATTGCAAAAATAGGCATATGCTGTTATGCCTTGTGAAAACAGAATTGTCTCCCTTTAACAACTAATTTGAACCAGTGATCGTATTAGCATAGAATAATACATACCATAGAAGCTTTTATTCGCTCAATAAATTAAACGTCATAGGTACGATGGAAAGTAAACATTGGATCAGGGTACAATAATATCTACATGGTAATAGCAGCGCGCGTTGTTGTTGTTGTAGGCAGCAACAACAGACATTTTGTTTTTGTTCTATTCGCTTCAGCTGTCAAACTCTACACAAATCCATACCAACAACACAAGAATGCAAAAGTGTACAAAAACAAAATACATGTGAGTGTACAGGCGAAGCGAAGAACCTCATGAAAAAAATTAAGACAGCTGTTCTTACGACTTTACCATGAACATATTATTGTACCATGCATTGGATGGTGGAAAATATGGGTTCAAAAATACCAGATAGTGGCAATAATATACAGCGATCAACAAAGGAACAACAACCGAATTTCGTGTTTTTGTGGCAAACTAGTTGTGTTAAATACAATACAAATGTATACCAACGATAAAAGTCAACAAAAAAGTGCAAAATATATTTAAATTTTTCAGTTCTACACCAAAACGACCTGAAAAAGTTAAGTGAACATATTTTGTGACTCCACCTGGTGTAAGGTAATTTTAAATTTAATTGCTCTCATTTCCACAAACCTACGATGAAGAGTGTGAAATGAAACGTCAGATGAGAGAATAAGTTTATCTATGTATGTATTATTCTATGCGTATTAGTTTGAATTATTTTTACAAATTTATTATGAAATATTATAAATATGTGTTCGTTACTGCCAGACCAGCACACATAAAAGATGCGAAATGAAATACAACTCTGATCGTACCTGTCAAAAAGGATGTACAAGTAGAGAAGAAAAAACCGACGCAATTTGGCAACCCTAGTAGAAGAGAATCAAAAAAGTCGACGCGATTCACTCAAACGCATTTCTTTTCCGCGTCATAACTTGATACAATAATATCATCAGAAACTTAGAACCAGTGGTGGTGCAATGGTTAGTGTGGTCGCCTTTTGTACATGAGATCCTGGGTTCGATCCTTGCTCTAACCACCTTAAATTTCTTTCGGCGGCGGCCACCTCGCATAGTGATGGCGACACTATCGAGTATTTAGCCATGAAAATGCTTCTCAAAATACCGTTTGGAATCGGTGTAGTATAAACCCAATCAATGAGTATAAATCTAGAAAGCGCACAGCTCACTGGTTGTGAGAAGCTTTCCCAATTCCTTCGTGGTATGTAATGGGAAACCAATTATTTTTATACTTAGAATTTATGCCATCGATAAACGCTAATCGGTACTCGTCCGCCGATTAGTTGTTTACGAGGGTTACAATTTATATTTCTGGCCTAGGCAATATTTAGTGTTGCCAGGTGTAATCTGGGAGCACCATTGGAAAATGTTACCGTTTTTAGCTTAACCGTACCCAGAACGTGTTGACTCGTAAAGTGAATCTCAGTCAAATAATGGAATGAACTTGAACATTTTCGTGCGATTATTTTCACAACTTTCGACGTGGATTAGCACGAGAAGAGTGCATTGATTAACTTAAATCGTTATATACCGATGATGCATCATCCTACAGTACTGCGAGAACTGGTATAATGAATTTAATTGAACGCATTTCATGCAGGTCGTCCAAGTTCGGTAGGTGTGCCAGAAAACGGCGATGCTGTGCATGAACTGGTATTGCAAGATCATCATGTGACATGCCGTGAGATAGAGGTAACCTTGGTCATTACTTCTACAATTCAATACTGCATGAACATTTGGCTGTAAGCAAAAAAATTCTCACGGTGTATACCGCATAATTTGTCAGTCAAAAAAGGTTCGTGTCGACTGGTGCAAGGAAATATTGAAAAAATTCACTAGCGATGCAGCAAAAGACGTCTATAAAATCACGACAGGCGGCCAATCATGGATCTATGCATATGAACCTGAGACTAAACAGCAATCGGCTGTATGGGTCTTCCAAGATGTGCCCAATCCAACAAAAGTTGTTCTCGCAGGAAGCACTTCAATGCAACTGGTGCCCCGCTTCGTTGGCATAACTGGTCATGTGGCAACAGTTCCGTTAGATCACCGTATGACTATCAATTCTGAATGGTACACAACCATTTGTTTACCAGAAGTTGTTCGTGAAGTAAGGGGAAACGACGCCCCAAAGAATCTGCATCACGACAATGATAGCTCTCGGACATCGGCTCAAACAAACACGTAGTTGTCCAGCAAAAACATTGATTTTATCGACCATCCGCCTTACTGCCCCGATTTGACACGTAATGATTAGTTTTTATTTGACAAAAGTATTTCCGACTTTTGTATTCCCCCTTAAGTGAACCCTACACCAGAAGATCTTCAGAATCTCACAATTTTACTTGGTACATGTTGCCGATATTTCGTGCGAACAACTTTGAACTACACTGTGGGAAATATTTCGTCGTTATTTCGCAGGCATTTTTTGCATACCCATGAGTTAATTTACTGCTACTATCTGCTCACAACTTATTATGACACTAATTAGTGAAACGCAAAATATACGATTGCGTTTATGCTACAATCGAACAGATGTTTACATAAACAAGGTTCTAATGGGCATTTACTGTCGAATACTTATAAGCTGAGGGCATAGACTAATACATACATAGATACTTTTATTCTCTTATCTGACGTTTCATTTCACACTCTTCGTCGTAAGTTTGTGGAAATGAGAGCAATTAAATTTAAAAATAACTTACACCAGGTGGAGTTACAAAATATGTGCACTTAACTTTTTCATGTCGTTTTGGTGTAGAACTGACAAATGTAAATGTATTTTGCACTTTTTTCTTGACTTTTATCGTTGGTATACATTTTTATTGTATTTAACACAACTAGTTTGCGACAAAAACACGAAATTCGGTTTGTTGTTCCTTTGTTGAACGTTGTTTACTATTGCCTCTATCATGTTTTCCACCATCCAATGTTTACTTTTACATATGTATGTATTAATCTATGGCTGACGGTCTCAGCTGTGACTAAATTTTGTATGGCTTCAGCTCAAAGATATAACATATGACACATATACTGCCGTTTGCTCATGAGTTTTTAGTTTCAGCAGTAATTTGGGTAATTTCTTTAATACTCACGAGTTTTGAACTATGACTTTTGAGCGAATCAAATTACTCATGAGTCTTTAAATAAAAAGAAATTCTGTGAGCCCTATTTAGAGCTGTGAATCACAAAAGTACCAGAATGAGCTATGTATAATTTACTCCCGGGAGTCAGATGTTACAATAAACAGCCAAATGTAACCCCCAACTTATAGCTAAATCTTACGAAATTTGAATAGTACGTGAAACCTGAGTGCCGGGACTTTTTATAATGTAAATTATTATCAATTGTTGCACTATTCAATTACGTATTCCCTTAATTAATTAATTTTAACCATCTTTTTGTACAATTCCCAACTGGATGCTTTCCAAGTTTTTTAAAATAAAATCACTCACGATTTCCTATTGTCATTTTGCCTAGAAAATTATGCCTATATTAACTTTCATTCAAATTAATTCAACAAACTCATTAATATATTTTGAAACTCGTATTATTTTCTTCTTCTTGCAGTTAATAGCTACAACACCACCACGCCCACCGAAGCACCCGATCCATCAGTCAGCATTCAGCTGGCTCCATGCCCCATCTGTTCGCGAACCTTTAATCCGGCGACTTTGCGTAAACATGTGGGCATATGTGAGAAAATGGCCACCAAAAGGCGTAATATCTTCGACTCATCACGGCAAAGGCGAGAAGGCACAGAATTGGCTTCATACCCGTTACCGAAAAACTTTGGTTTGCCGGAGAAAGTATCGAGTACTAATCTGACAAGAACAAAAAGTGAGAGGGGTCATTCACCCAATCCACAACAGGTAATTAAGCAATGCCGAAATAGTATTACATTTTAGGATTTAAAAATATTTTTACTTTCCTGTACTAGGTGTCCTCTCCCATTATGCAACGCAAGAAGCCCACTGAAGACTTTATTCGTTCTACGGCACGTACATCGATGCGCAAACTCTCAACCTCTTCTGCCACGGATAGTATTGCTACAACGAATTTCACCCGAGATCGTTTGCGATCCTCGGAACGTTCTTTGACAAGACGCGGCATTCAAGCTTCCCCCGGTGAGCAATGTCCCCACTGCGATAGATGTTTTGGCATCAAGGCATACGATCGTCATGTCGAATGGTGTAAGGAGAAGGCATTGCAGGCGTCCATAAAGCATCAGGTCTCTAGTAAAGCGGAAGAGAATATTGCCAAGGCTCGTTTGGAGGCGAGAACGAAATATAAAGCGCCATGTTTAAAGTGAGTATGAATTGGGTCTGTATTTTTTGTAGGTTATATGTTAACGTATTTATATTTGTAAGTATGTATTTAATTACACTGGATTTCTAGTTTGTGCCATAAGCCTGACCTAAATGCGTCACAGACGAGCGTTATTAAATTGTTTATGTGTACAATGTATACTGTACATTCGAATATTTCGGCCTTAAACCCTAGTAACTCAAATCATAAAGTAGATAACGTAAATAATGGTACGGCAACGGTAGAGGGTCTCGATGACACAGCTGATCAATATACATTAGTATCTTCCACCCTTATAACGCATTTACAAGGCAGTTTATCGCGGCCAGGTTAGCCAGGTTGTTCTCTAATCGTTGCCGTTGCTAATTTGAGATTAAATTGGCATTACAGTTGGCAATTCCGTGCTTAGACAAACTCCGCGCTTCAAAAAATGTTGGTGGCGGCGACGCGTCGGACAATTTTCCATCGGCTTCCATCTGTCAAACGGTTGATTTGTATGTGTATGTTTTTATTATGGTTGCATCAAAATGTATACAAGTTTAAAATGAGGTTAAAAATTAAACTTCAGTTTCTACAGATTAAATTTGTATGTCCCCTTTTCCACTAGCAAATATTTCTTTGCAAATTCTTGAGTTTGTAGGCGAGAGGGGTGGGAGGAAGAGAAATAAATCTTTGTCAATTCAGTATTTGCTGTTCTCGCAAAGTCTGCTTTGTTTTTTTCGCTGAAACAAATTTATTTGACATATCGTTACAAACCTGTTGGTTGTAGTGATTGTTTGAAGTAAACAAATGAAATTTAATTTATAAATTACAATTTTTAAACCGATTTTAAATTATTTATACACTTCTTAGGAAAGTTCTATAAAAAGTAAACATTTTTGACGTTTCTTTCGTTCTTTTTTATTTTGATTCGCAAAATTTGGCAAAGAAAAATTTGTGAGTGGAAAAGCATTCGAAAATACCAAAAGAGAAAAGAAAAAATTTGGCAAAGAAATATTTGCCAGTGGAAAAGGCGACTATGAGTAATCCTCTGGGTTAGCGCGGGTTAACGGCGTTAACCTTTTAAATGCCTTAATCTTCTTAGTTGTAAATGGCGTATTCAGCTCCAGATACTCAAATCATACAGTAGATTACGTAAATGAATTGTACGGTAACGGCAGCGCCATAGAGTAATAAACATAGAGTCTGCAACAGCTTTTTATCTTCGAGCGGAAACCAAGAAAAGTCACTGGGAAAGTTGGAGCAAGAATTAT
Source organism: Phaonia tiefii (assembly GCA_963931995.1). Classification (NCBI taxonomy): domain Eukaryota; kingdom Metazoa; phylum Arthropoda; class Insecta; order Diptera; family Muscidae; genus Phaonia; species Phaonia tiefii. The sequence goes on from OZ008371.1 coordinate 21,524,420, forward strand.
CCAGACTTGGCAACCCATGCAGAAAGAAAAAAATCTTTATTTCAATAAACTTGTGTCTTAATTGCAATCTCTATAAATATTTGTACTCTCACACTTCATTGCATTTTGCTTTATTTGACTTGTTTGTTATCCCTTTTTTCCTTGATTTAATTATCAGAAAAATACTCTCAGTTGATGAGTTTTGTACTTTTGGTTCAATGCACAAAGGCAAATATGTAAAACAAAACGCATGGAGCAACCCTACATACTTCCAGTCATCTATCACTATTTATCTTTCGTACTTTATTCTGCATGTTTTCCCAACTGTAAGGTTGATCAGCTGTGGCATAAAGCCACCCTGGGCAGGACTCTCGATGGCACAGCTGATCGACTACATTAGAATCTGTCGGCCTTAATCTCCAGTAACCCAAATCATAATGTTGATAACGTACATGAATTGTACGGTAACGGGTCTTGATGGCACAACTGATCGACTATGTAGTTGGGAATTCATGGAGACGAAAGCAAGGAAGAAAAAAAGCCATAGGCAACTGGAAGTACTTAGGGTTGCTCAATGCATTTTTCAAACGTTTGCAACCGTGCATCGAACCAAAAGTACAAAACACACCAACTGAGATGATAATTATAGAGAAGAAAAAACCGGCGAAATTTGGCAACCTTCGTAGAAGAGAATCAAAAAAGTCCACGCGATTCACTCAAACGCATTTCTATCTCGCGTCATAACTTGATTATTTCATACTTTTTATATATTTATTTTTATATTTTATTTAAACATGGTTGGAATTTCTATAGTTAGATACTGTAACATCATCAGAAAACTGCTCGTGTATTGAAATATCAACGAAAAGAGTAAGAGAGCGAGCAGAGAAACGAGGCGCTTCACTCGTTTTCTTTGTTTGCATTCCACTCCTTGAGTACATTTTCTTCTCTATTTAAAATTCTATACTCTTGTGATAGTATTGCTGTTGATAATTTTGAAAAGCAGATAAGACATAGAGTAAATATGGGTAGAGAAAATCTTTCACTCACCAAATTTCTGACATTTGTCCTCGTGTGATGTATACGTTTGATGTTGAAAAGAATTGCTTTACTAATACCAGATAGAGGCAATGGTTCAAAACAACGAACAAAATAACAACAACGGCATTTCGTTTTGTGTGTTAAAATTAATGTGTTAAATACAACACAAATGTATGCTAACAATAACAGTCAATAAAAAAGTTTAAAACACATTTAAATTTCACAGTTTGTCACCAAAATGGCATGAAAAATTAAAGCAAGAAGTTATTGTAATTCCACCTGGTGTATATCACTTTTCGTCAAACATCTCTCTATCACACCGACCGCATCACGAAGAGTGTGAAATGAAACGTCAGATGAGAGAATAAGTTTATCTAGGTATGTATTAGTCTATGAGATAAGAGGTGAAAAACCCAAAAGGTAAAGAAGTGGTAGAGTACAATTATTTGTGGAGATTGCAATTACAATGCAAATTTTTAAATCTAAAGTTTTTCTCTTTCTCCATGAAAACTCCAACTAGTCCAGTGAATTTCCATGGCTCTTGGTAATAATAACGAGGATAAGAGTGACAGTATTTTTTGTCAGATTTTAAGACCTCAACCAAAATTCGAACTTGTCACCCGTGCGGAATGTATTTGTTGCATGAGTTTCATACCAAAAATTAACAAAAATGGTAGTAGTTACTCATGTGTAACCATAGTATTAGGGGAGACTGTTTTCTTGTGTTTTTGAAAACTGCCCAATTGTTTTATTTTAAATCTTCTATGTTTTTACTTTACTATCACAATTTTTCAAATTTGTCATAATTTTGGGAAAATTAAAGTTGTTGGAATATTTGTTTTTATTTTTTTGTACATTTTTTATTTTTGTAGAACCAAACGATCTGTAAATCGGGACAAATATTCTGGTTTCGCGGGTGATGAATTTGAAGACAGTCCCAAATCTCTGAAGATCGGCAATAGAACACATGATAGCAGTTTAATGTCCATGTCGATGACTTCATCTATGACCAGTGAAAGGTAAGTGGGAAAAAGTTTACATTTTTATAGCTCTAAAGCTTTTAAGAGATCATATCTTTGAGCTTTTCAAAATTACAACTTGCGATACCTTAAGAGACACCCACACTCCACCCCACTTAACAACAGTTTGCGACGCACCTGAATAATGTCATCAATATAGTCTGAATATGTTTACAACTTATCCTATAAGACTTTTAATATTGCAAATTTTGTATTTAGCATTCCAATAGCTTTATTTCACTATCATCGTTTGAAGTATTCGTTTCTTTTTAATTTATTTTCGTTGATTTCCGTTGGACACTTTAAGTTACAATAGACACTAGATTGTTGCGTTTGAAAGTCCTATCCATTCACTCTTCCACTTTTCCACAATTCCTAAGTCCCTAAGTCTTAAAGAACAAAAAAAATCTCTTTTAATTTCAATATTCAGAAAGACCAACAAACCAACAGGAAATAGGATTAATGAAGCATCAAATACTACCACTACTACTACTACCGAGCCGCCGCCAGTGAAAACTTCTCCGACAACAACCGCGACGGCGGCAACATCTAACGCTAGCAATCGCAAACATTCACGTGACACCACATCGCATACGCCAACAGCGCCTCAGTTGAAACCTGACGATCTGTCAACTGATTCTGTAGCAAAGTTCGAAATTGAAATGCCAGATTTACGTTGGGTGGGTGAACAGATGACGGCTTCCGGTGCCAGCAATAAAATCAAAGGCAAATCACTAAGAGCAGCCAAAGAAAAGACAAATGTTCCAGTTGGACCCGCAAAGACGACAACCAAGACAAAACAACAGCATGTGATCTCATTGCGTTCGGATCACAAATTGCAGGCGGATGTCATTCATTCAACGGCTGGCCATAATGCAGCGAATGTATCCCACAAAAAGACACCCAGTGATTTGTCCCTTAAGACAAAAAGACAAATTCATTTCAAAGAATCACATGCCACCAAAAGTAATCAAGGTGGAGAAGAAGTGGAACGTACTCCAGTTCGAGGCTTTGATGATGATAATGGTGGCACTGAAGACGGAGCTAAAGGTATTTCAAGTCACACGAGTAGAGAAACGTTTAAAAGTAGATTGGTTGGATGTTTGTCTTGAAATTTTTGCAACATTATAGTTATTCAATCATTTATTTCAATATTGCAAATATTTTCGCCGTGAAACTATTATTACTATTACTATTATTAGAATATTTAATATTGTATTTAAAGTCTTATAGCCTTATTCATAAAAAGCTATGAGAGGTTTTGGGAGACGATTTTTGTATAATAAAAGATCTCTCAAACCTCTCATAACTTTATATGAATAAGACTGTAAGGATTTGTTTCCACTGAACGTGTTTAACACGTTTAACATGTTTTGATGCCAAAAACGAATGATTTTTCATGCAATAATCAGCTGATTTCGATCCCAAAACATATTAAAAGCTTTAAACGAGCTAAGTGGAAACGTACCCTTAGTTCAACGCCAGCATTAAATATCTATCATTTATTTCACCTCTAAGCCCTAGTAGATCCCGGGCTGCAAGGTCGCAAGGTTGAATCGAAGCAGCCCCGACTTTGAAATAGGCAATTCCCTAGGGCCCCGTAGGTTAAGGGGCCCGTTTAATGAAAAGATTAGTTTTATATTTTTCGATCGGACAATTCGTAGATGGCACACGCTTCCTAACAATTGTGGGCACGTCGCACAACTCCTATAAAACCATCAGGAACTTTTGAAAAGCACATTGCGTCAACTAAATTCCAACATAAATTCAAATTTGTGACCGTCGGTGATGCAATGGTTAGCGAGCGCGTATCTTCTATGTAGAATTCGAGTTCAATTTCGGTACTGACCACCTTTCGTTTTACCCAGCGACGGTCACCTAGCTTCGCGATGTAAAGTAGAACGCGAACAGCTCACCGGTTATGAGAAGCTCTCCCCCCCAATTCCTTCATGGGAGCCATTTATTTATTATTTATGTATTCTCTGACAGTCAGGCGGTCATCAAGTCCCAGGAATCAGTATTCCTGAATAAATCTGCCCAGGACTGCCGCTGATCCCTTAACGAGTTGGCTCAGTAGTACGATATTCGACTGATGTAGCCCTCAGGGCACAGGTACCTCCCATACAAGTCGACACATATTGTACAAAACCATGTTGCTTCTCAAAAATTACATGTGATTAGCTTCAACCCAGATATTGGTTAATCCCGTGTTATACTATTAGTGCAAGTGGAACGATTCGCTGAGAGAGAAATGGAATGAAATTCTCTTCCGTTTGAAATAAATCGTACGATCATTCTGCTTTCGATTTACAGTATTATTTTTGGAGAATGCAAAAACATCTATATGCAAAGTGACAAACTAAATACAATTGTTATAAAATAAATATAGAATACAGAAAACTGTAAAATATTACGAAGTAAAAGCTTTTATTGCCGTTTTCTTTGGTTTTGTTCGTTTCATTCAAAATGCAACCCTGATCGCATAATTGTTTGAGCAAAATAAAAAAAAAAACAATTCTAACAGATCTGTCAAAATTTTGTCTGCAAATCGTTTTACTCAGGTTTACACTATTCCATCTTCTCTCACCAAATGAAGGATTCATCTTCTCTCACCAAATTTAAAAATTTAGTCAGACTCCACTTTATTGTGGAACATGAGTGCTTTTGCCACTCCCTTTCCGGTTCCTCCCATACAAAAGTTGGACGGCTTTGCGGTTAATCGAACCGATCTTATAAAATTTTGTACTTGGCAACGTTTTGTCTAAAGCGACTGTGTAATTACGAGTACAAATGGGCAACTTTGCCACCCAAATTTTTTAACCTCATCGACACGAAATCTGTCAACATCCTAAACCGATTTAAATGAAATTTGGTACTGGGAAATATTTTATGAAAAACTACTCTGTAATTAAAAATGGACAAACAATGTTAGTCACGATAAATTCCCAAACAAACAACTTAAATGGGGTTTAGATAAAATTTTGCGCAATGTCGTTCTGCTGCTGAATAAGGGCGAATTTGCCACGCCCATTCGGATAACTGAATGTATAAAATATAAACATTTTTTTAATGAAATTGGCACCCAATGCGTTATTTAGGGTGAGGGTATGTTTAAGACGGTTCACCCAACTGAAATTTCTGTACTGCCTCGGGTCGCAGTCGTTCGTGACGGTAATTGTGATCGTTCACTAAGATTCCTGCCGACAGATATTAGACTGCTTACTTACTAGCGTCACTCAGGTGCTATTTCAGACTTAATAGGGCCTCTATAATATCCTGTCTCTGCGATATATCATTGGTGTGTGGATTCTGTTTCCGTATGGTAATCTGAGATGATTCTTACTACATACTTGGTTTACATTTATTTTTATATAAAAGTTTAGATTCCTTTTCACAACACATGCTGTACTTTAAGATGGCATTGAACTCAACAAGAAACACCCTTCCCCAGTGGACACATAAATAAACTTTATGAATATGTACTATAAACAGTGTCGTAGAATGCAAAGGGTTATGATAATGTTAAAGGCCATCGATATATTTGTTTGATAATTCTGACATTTGTCAGCAATTAATGTTGCCATAACGCTTGCAGCGTTTAAAATGAAACCATACGATGGCTCTTAGGCGCACCACAGGCTTGTTGGTCATGAGCAAAACCTTTGTCGATAACATTTTCTCTGGCTCACAAAATCGGACAAAGGTTACGAAAATTGTTTGCCAGCAAGTTAGTGATGTGAGCAACAACATTTAGATTCCTGTTTCGCCTCGGAAGTTCCGTTAAATCGACAGTAAATGCCACCGATAACCAATGCGCATGCTCATGATTGACAAATGTGCGGTGCGCTTTATTAACTCATTTACACCGCCGTTTATCGCGGCCAAAGGCGATTTAGAATTAGACGACCAGAAGATGTGCGCAACTTGGCAACCCTGGTAAAAGAGAACCAGAAAGTGCTGGAGTTCACTCAAACGCATTTCTCTCTCACGTCATATCTTGCTTAGTTCATACTTTTTGCATAGTTTATGTAATTTTACTTCAACATGGTTGGAATTTGTATAGTTATATACAATAACACTATCAAAAAGCTGCTCGTGAATTGAAATATTCAATGAAGAGAGTAAGAGAGAGAGTAGAGAAGTACTAGGGTTTCACTCGTTTTGTTTGTTGGCATTTGAGTGAAGAGAAATTTTGACTGTCTACTTGTACATCGTTTTTGTCGCGGCCAGGTTAACGATAACCTTGTTCTCTAATCTTTGCCGTTTACACCACCCAATTTGAGATTAAATTGAAATTTCAGTTGGCAACTCCGTGCTTAGACAAAAACATCGCGCAAAGACATCGAAGAAAGCGACACAACAAAAAAATTAAGTTGGCGACCATTGGTTTTGCTAGTTTGTGTACAAATTTGGGATGCTTTTGAAATAATTGAACCTTTAAAATTGGATCAGTGAGTCAAATCCGGCTAGTCGTAAAATCGGCTCACAGTTGAAACCAATAAGTGGCGTTTATATCGGTGGCGGCGTGAGCTTCAAAAAAGTTTTGATGGCGGCGACGCGTCGGGAAATTTTCGATCGGCTTCCATCTGTCTAACAGTTGTTTTTTTTTTGTATGTGTTTATTAAGGTTACACTTTTTTAATAACTAACAGCGTTGCATCAAAATTTACACCAGTTTAAAATGAGGTTAAAAATTAAACTTCAGTTCTACAGATTAAAATTGTATGAGTAATCTTCTGGGTTAGCGCAGGTTAACGGAGTTAACCTTCGAAATGCGTTAATCTTGTTTGGTGTAAATGCCGTATAAGTCCCATATTCAGTTCTTGCGAAATTTTAGTAAGAAATGTAATTTATCTCTAAACGGAAATTTTTGTTGCAGTGGGTTACCACTATATCTGATTTACCTTGCAAATATTTCCTGAATATTTCCACTTCGGACTCCCATTTTATTTTTAACGCACGTAGTCATACTTCTGGTTGTAAAATAACATAAAATAATGTCAAAATTCCGGACTCAAACAATTGTTTTCGTGCGAAATAACTTTGGCATAACTAGCCTGTAATTGATTTTGTTTACGGAATTTTCGTAAACATGTGAGTATCACGCAACTTAAAAATGAAATGTTCACGAAATGTTCAGTGTTTTTTTATACACGTATATACTTCTTATAGGAACGAAAATTTTGCAAGAACTGAATACGAGGCTTTAACGGATATTAGTAATTTACGCCATTTTGCACAAGTTAGGTTGCTATATCATTGTTTATTCCCTTGCCAATGCGTAAAACTAAAATGTTCCACGCCTCTTGTCAGCAATCCAGCCATAAGACGATTAAAATACAAAGAATCTGAAGAATTATTATTAAAAATGTTTTGCATATGAAGGCATCACCCAACTGTGCCCTGTTTGTTTCTCCAGATTTCCCTATTTATTTTTTCAGTTCCCTTTTGAGTAACCAATTACTATACAGCATTTCTACGTTGTAAACATTTTTATTTGAAAGACCATTTCATGAAACCATAAAGAAACTATTTCGCATTTAATTATTCATTTGCCATGTACAATATGGAAGACAGAGGTTTACATATCTGCATCATGCAACCATAGAGTAATTCATATATAGAGAGAAAATTGCTCTCATCTGACTTTTCGTTTCACACTCTTCGTAGTGAGGTCGATATGATAGAGAGCTGTCCGGCTTACACCAGGTGGTCTTACAAGAACTGTTAACTTAAATTGTTCATGCCATTTTGGTTGAGAACTGTGAAATTTAAACGTATTTCGGCCTTGTTGTTATATTTTATAGTTAGTATACATTAGTGTTGTATTTAACACAATAATTTTAACACACAAAACGAAATGCCGTTGTTGTTTTCTTGTTGGTTGTTATGAAACATTGCCTCTATCTCGCATTATTAAAGCAATTCTTTCCAACATCCAACGTTTATATCACACCAAGCCAGATGTCATAAATTTGCTGAGAGAAATGTTCACCCTAGATATATGTATGAATTACTCTCTGCATGCAATAGTGGTGCACGGTACAGATACAAACATATGAATATACCATACAGTTCGTATTTGAGAGCACCAAGTTCAAGCTACATATGTATACGAGTATGCGATTTCAAAATAAATCTACTAAGGAGACTAAGAAATCTTATACCAAAGAAACAAAGAACCAAAACAGAAAACAAAGATCAAATGAAACGAAGCAGAACTCTGGCGAAGTGAAGCCAAAAGACATATAAATTAATTAGAAATGGATAGGGAGAAACGAATCAATGGCAGTGGAACTCCTAATTGAAATGAATGAACCTTCTTTGAAAACTTAATGGATAGCCCGTACCGGAAAGACGGATGAACAATACTGTGACGATATCTAAAGAAGACAGCATGTGTTCGAAATAATATTCATTGAATTACTTCAATATATTATAACGCTGTTCAGGCTGTCAGAATTGTATTTCGGGTAAAACGTGATAATCAGATTTCATGGCCGAAAGTTATTTTTCCATAAAATATGGCAAATATGTATTCTCACAATTAAATGTCCCAGAGAACCATTTAGGGCTAAATGAGTTTTGTCTCCGTTGCAGAAACAATGCCGAAGTAGGTGGCGTTGTATTTGATATTTTAAAGATAATTTATTTCAAATGTTGGCAGTAACTGCGGTTAATGTGGTCCATTCAGAGGCTCCATTATTCCATGACACGTTCGAGCATTTCAGGTGATTAGAGGTGCGATATCACATGATCTGGGCAACCAATTCATTGGCCCGCAGCGTGAGTTTAACTGTTCACGGAATTGTTTTCGCTATAATGCTATGGTTTCACAAGATGTATAACAATTAGCGCCGTCTTAAAAATGGTTTCCCATTACATCTCAGGAAGTGATTGGAGAGAGCTTCTCACAACCAGTGAGCTGTGCGCGTTCTTGTTTTACACTCACTGATTGGGACCTACAGTTTTAAACCGGTTCCAAACGGTATTTTTGAAAAGCTGGCTAAATACTTGATAAGGTCGCCGTCACCAAGCGACGTGACCGCCGTCGAAAGAAATGTTAGGTAGTCTGATCAGAGATCGGACCCACGTACTCATGTACAAGAACCGCGCACACAACCTTTGCACCACCGTTGGCTGTCAAGCTAGAACCAAATGTCGAGATCACAGACTTCAATCTCAGGCAGTAAATAGTCTGTTATCATGGCGCGATAACGGGCGCCATTGTGGAAGAAATATTGGCCGATAATTCCATCAACCCATAAACCACACAAAACCCTTCTTTTGTCTAAATGTAATGACAGCTCTTCAACCCATTTTTGGTTGCTCGTCAGCCTAAATTGGGCAATTTTGCTTACTGACGCAACCATTAAGCCAGAAATGGGTCGCATCGCAGAGCAAAATGTTCGTCGATATCATCTAAGGAAACCATTCGGAACCGGCGTAAAATTGTATATACCAATCAGTAAGTGTAAAACTAAAAAGCGCACAACTGACTGATTGTGAGAAGCTCGCCTAGCTACTATAAATCAAACGATATGCATAACCTTGTATAATCAGCTGATGCTACGTTCCAATTCCTAAGGGACCTGCAAGTTTGTCTCCAGACTTGCAATTTATTTCATCTACAAATCCCCAGTTTCCAGAGAGTTTGTACTTCCAAGTCATTAAGGATCTGCGGCACATATAGGAAAAAATGTTATATTTTGACGTAGTATTACGAACTACCAGAATCTACAAGAATCAGAAAGATAGACTAAAGGGTTATTAGAGGCAAGACTATCGGCGAAAGTATCAAAGTATTGAGACTTGCTGATTTGAAAAAATATGTGTTTTATAATGAAATTGCTGGTTTTCGTTTTCTACAATGATGGTAACTATGTCACTGTTAATTCACCATCGACACTAGCGCCATCTACATCTATCGGTTATCTTGAATCAACAATTTAGCGTTAAGCAACATCTTGGTATATATTGCCTTTGAAATAGAGACTTGACTTATTTTAAAATATTTAGATGGCACTAAAATCGTCCAACCATTGACTTGCTATTATTAGAAAATATTTTAAGAACTTCTTTTCGAAATTCCTTTTCCAAACATTTTAGAACGCATTTCACCAAGCCGCAAAGTAGATTTAACAAAAAGTTTAACCTTTTACGCATCACCGTCTCGGAAAACTGATGACAAGACGTCCACAAAATGCTTCGATGACGAACCAATAACACCACACAATCAATATTCATCCACTCCCAAAATGACCATGGAACAATATTTTAATAATGGCAATGAATCGAATGATTTGGATTTGGAATTGGAACCATTTCCTCGAAGTGCAATGAAAAAGTCAGAGACTTTTGAGACTGAATTACAGGAAAATCTTATATTGGGTTCGAAAAAGATCATGTCATCCCGGAAGGATGTTAAGAAATTTCCACAAAAATCAAAAATACTATCTAAAGAACTTAAAAGGGAAGATACAAGTGATGAAATTGATTTTGGAATCGAGGGATCGTGTAACATAAGGGATATTATATTAATGCGTAGTGAGGGTCTTGTTAAATCCAGCCAACCCCACACTAAGCAATGTTTCTCTGTGGAATCCGATAGAATGACAATGGTGCAAAGTTATCCGGGAAGTTCAAGAGGTAATAGTCAAAAAGATATTGACGAGGAAGAGGATGACGAAGACGATGATGTAAACATTGAGCTTGGTCGGAAAAGTTATTTGGACTTAATCAAATTAAAGGATGTTTCCAAAAATGTTCCAGCTAAAAGCATTACGAAGTCGCACGTTCAACAAAAAATTATTAAAGATGAGACTCATCGGGAACAAATTACTGCTGCCCAAAATAAACGCAAAGAGAAATTGTCTAACGAGAAAATAAAGGATGTTAGAAAGACGGTAAAAACTAATTATGATGGAGAAATTCAACTATCCCGTCTTTCCACAGATTTATCCGATGAATCGTATCCTATAGCGTCGAAGCCAAAACGGGTTAGTGAAAATGCAAATGTTTCTCTTATACAAAGTTCACCTACATCCCAGCGTTCCTTGCAGTGTTTGGAAACAAATATAAAGGGGTTAGATGAAATAAATCCCTCCGATTCTGAAACGCTAAATTTTTACCAAAAATGTGCGTCTTATACGGGAAACCCTTCGCCTAGATCTGTAAATTCATTTATTAAACCTAACCAAACGTCCAAGCACGACCTCTCTGCCGGTGATGAAACAGATGACGAAGATAAAGCCCTCAAAACATGTACCTCAAAATCAGATACTTTTATTAAAACCGATTCTGATTCCGAGGATGGCTTTGAAACGCCTCCCGAAATAAAAGTAGATATTCCCAACACACCTGACCATAGTTACGATGATTTAAAATCTTTAATACCCAACTTCAGGACATTTAGTCCACCAAAGAGAACAACTAAAGCTCGATCTCCCCCAATGGAAGACAGAACATCTAAGGAAATACCCTCTCAACAACTGCTGACAACAACTAAATCGCAAGTTGAAAAATCAAATATGAATATATCCCGAACATTAACTCCCCGATTGCCAAGATCTTCAACACCACCTCCTATCTCAACTACATCAGGATCACTACCTAACACTCCTCGCTCAACTACTTCATTGAGATCTCAACAAATTCAGGCTAAATTGGGAACTAGTCCCATCAAGTCGTTGAGTATATATCGACCTCAGCGTACTAAAGTCGTGCGTCAAACTGGCAGTAGCGCGAGTAGCACTGGACCCATGAAGGCGATCTCCTTGGCTAAAGAAACAATTGAAATTTATGGAGTGTCCTCTGCGCCTCACATCTCCCAGGATATTAAAAAGCAGCAAGATCTTGAGAATAACAATGACCATAGTGAAGGGGAGACATTGGAAGTAGATGATGAAACAGAGGGGGAATATGAGAATGCCGAAAATGGAGCTGAGCTTGGAAACGAAGATATATCCTTGGATGTTCAAGGGATAAAAGTTATCAAAGAACCGCCCACATCGAAATTGGAGCGTAATAAATCGTTCACAGTAAGGTAGGTATTGTGAATTAATAAAACGGGCTTTCGAATCCAAACTCCAAAACAGACGTTTCAAAAAAGAACGCTCCTAAAGCAGTTGTAAGAATACAACATTTACAAACCACATGCAATAATGTCTTCCAAAAAGAGCTCCTCCGTATATTAAATTCAGATTCAAATACTAGGGCAACTTCCCTGGAAATAACCAACTTTACGTTTCTACAATCCAAACCGATCCAAAGAATTTCGGAATCCATTCCCCTAATTGTCTCTGGGTATCGCAATATTTTTCTTTAGATTTTTTTCTTCATATATTAATCCATACTATAATTTTATCCAAACTTTTCCAGTGGCCTTCCCGATAACTATGATCCCTTCTTATCGGCTAAACGACAACTTGAGGAGTTATGCTCCCCATCGGGCTCGGCAACAACTGTGGCGACAGCTACATCTCAAATGCCACTACTGCCCAGTTTACCTTCTACTCCGGCGGCTACAAACAAGATGTCATCATCTTTCACGTTAGGCTCGTCCACGCCCCACACTTCTAGTCATATGACAACATCACAAACACCACAAACAACTGCAAACCCAAAGACACCAACACTAGCCAGATCGTCGAGTTTCCGACGTACCGGATCCTTGCGGGGACCACGACGGTCTCCGTTGCTGACACAGCGAGTTCCCCTGTTCGCACAAAAACACCGACCCACCATACAACGCGGACTGTCCGATGAGGGACCAATATCAACGAATTTCTTGAAACCCGAGGAGTACGATGAAATGCCCGTTCGGTCAGTGTGTGTCAATGATTATGCTGTTACCAAAAGTCCTCGTGTGGTGAGGCGAGACAACTCGGCTTCGAATCGTAAACAACCGTTAAAATTGAATATAAATGCTGCTAATAATGTGGGAAATGGCAGTGGTCTGACCCCTGATATTGCAGAGACGGAAAGCGCTCCTAATACGGCTTCAAGATATGTCAGTAAAACGGATTCCTTGGCTGTTTTCCTGAAATATGAAACCGAATTAGAGAAATTGAATAAGACAACCAATGCTGAGAGTAAAAAGGGCGGTGTCGATGAAAATGCTAATCCCTCAGTACCCGTAGGAGGGGTAGAAACAACATCCACCACCAACACAGGTGGCCAATTGGTGAATGTTGATGGTCCCTTAAATACTAAGGAGTTAAAGGATAAGAGTAATAATCTTAGTAAACAAAATTCAGCGAAAAATATTAAGGCAGACCTCTTGGACCACACTGGTCATAACGAGCCAGATGATAATTCGGAATTTAATCTCCAGAACAACAGTTCATCTTTATCTACTGCCTCCAATGAGTCTGCGCCACTTAATAGATACAATTCTGTTCGTTTGACTCCGCTATCAAAACCTTCCACGCCACTTTTAACGCCCACAACGCAGTTTACCAAACCTACGACACCTGTGATGAAACCCACCACACCCTTGACTAAACCCACTACACCTTTGACAAAACCCTCGACGCCTTTGACGAAACCCTCGACACCACTGACGAAACCCACCACTCCTCTAACACAAACACAACCCCAAACTCCCTTTAATGTAAAGACCCCACTTATGCCTTTAGAACAAATTAAACCTCAAAAACCGGTGGCCTTAAGTTCACTTTTCTCTGAAAATAATGGTGAAGAACATAAAAATTCCGTGAGTTCCGATTATATAGATCCTAAACTAATAAATAAATGTGATAATCTGCCCGTAAATCTAAATAAATTACGCGGTTCAGTATTTAAAACTTCCGATACGGATACTTCAGATCTACGTATGGATCACTTTTCGTCGTCCTCCTCAGAATCTTCGGCGCCAACGACGAAATTCTTACCAACGGTCAAAACGGAAACTATGGCCCCCAATAATCTTAGTGTTAATCAAAATCTTCAACAAAACACCCCTCTTATGTCACAACAAAATCAATCTCAAACACACCATCCCTCTCTGAGTCAACGTAACTCTGCCGAAGGGCGTAATCTGCTTAAACGCCGCATGCGCTTGGGACGCAATCAATTCTTGTATGACGCCTCTCCCGAGGTCGATTCTTGCTCAGCCGACGATGAAGCCAATCGTTCTTCCATGGAATGTGAACGTTTGATTAAAGACCAAGAAAAAACATTTGATCGTTTTAGCGCCACACAAATGAATCCTTTAGATGCTCCCTTTATACCCCCTTCCCCTCTGCCGGCTGAATTTGAAGATTTTGATTTTGAGGAATTCCTCTCATCATTCGAAAATGATGAAGAACAATTTCCTCTCTTCAAGGACTGTAGAGAATTTCTATTGAATCGGACATCGAAAAAACAGAGATCGATGTTAATTCCGAATTCCAATGTGAACTTAGCACAAACAAAAAAGTCCACGCCCACTAACCAGCACACATTCCCCCCTTTAACACCGTCCCATCACACACAACACTACCAACAACAACAGCAAAATTTCCAATTTCCTAATCTTCCCCAGCACAAAGGTCTATTTCAATCCTTTTCCCTTACTAACAGATCGAAAAATCGAACATTGGACCAATATCCCACCCCCTTGAAATCTGAGGAAAAACGTGAAATCTTTATCTCAATAGAGACCGAACAAAATGATTTGGATAAATCTTCCATATCTCCCAATTCCATACGTCACATGGTGGGTAATCCGCAATGCGTGGTGGAAGTGGAAGTCGATGCTCATTCTCATGATAACAAATTCAGTAAAATCAGTGATGACGACGAGATGGCTGAGCAGCATCATCGAACACACCTAGGTGGATCCAGTTCAACCTGTCAAGGCAGCCGTTTAGCAGGAGGTAAACAATTTTGTGGTCATGATCATTTACCCAATGTTCAATTGAATAACGCTAAAAATCTTATACAACAAATGCAAGAAGATTTCCGTCACTTGGGTGCAGAAATGTCCGCCAATATCCGGCAGTCATTGGAACACCAAAGATCGCTAGTGGGGCAAGGAGTTGGTGGTGGCGGTGATCTGATGTCCTCACAGCGCAGTAAAGCGCATAAGGCAACGGGTACTCCTAGCGGTGATGCGTATGCCGATTCCGATGAATTAAGCAGCCTGGATGGTTATCCGCTATCATCGCCGAATTCTCGTTTGGGTGTTAGTTCAAAAACGAGTGCAGACTCAGCATATGGGAGGTAAGTTCAAGAAACATGTCAGATAATTGATCTAAAGACAACTGTTAGCCAATAAAATAAATTTGCGAGGCCTGTACTAAGCTTAATATTTAAAGATCAGTACTAATATCAACATTTCACGTAACATTTTAAAAAATTCCTTGCAAAAAAAATGAATTCGAATATCAAACAAAAAAGTTGATATTAATGTTTCTATGAAAAAAATTAGCGACCATTTTAACGACCAAAGAAAGAATGTTTTCAATGTTTTCAACTCTCATTCAATTTCTTACAAAAAGAGATTTATTTTGGTGTTAAAAATGCTTAAAAACGAAAAAATATAGTTGTCAACACTGATATGTTGCTGAATTAGTTCGCCACAACACAAATGTATGTTGCGCAATAGTTTTCACCCGAACGATCTGTGTACTCGGCTTGTCACGAAATTTGATAAATATTCATACAAAAATTCCTGCGCCTGTGCAGTACTAAGTTGTTTACTCGAAATCTGAGCAACATGTGTCAAGCAACATTTTACTGTATCTATGAAATACCTAATGTCCAGTGAAAGTATAGATTAAAAAATACGAGAGAAAATTATTGTGGTCAATACTGATATGTTTCTGTCCAATTTCGCAGCGAAAATAATGTATGTTGCCTGTCATAAGATCAATATTTCGCGCGAAATTCTATTAAACTCCATGCAAAAAAATAATTAATATCAATGATAATTTTCTGCCTGTGTAGTTCTTCGCGTAAAATATCAGCAACATGTATCGAGCAACTTGTTAATGATTCTAAGAAAAATGTATCGATGAATCAAATTGTTAGCCAAAATCATAACTCATTGAATTCATAAAAACAGCGATATCCTTAATGTAAAAAATAACTGAAATTCATACAAAAGTTTAAATGTCAAGACTCATATCGCTCATTTGCCGGAATGTTGTATTAACTCAAAATTCTTCATTTTTGGACTAAGTACTATAAAATATTCTCCTGACCGAGTTCTTTCAGATGGATTAATTCCTATATCTAAATCTGTGTTAAATTCGTTAGGAGAGCATTTGGAAGTTAGCATTTTGTGTACATTCATATACAAAATAAAACTTTCAAAGTCGATTTACTCGAAACTATGTTTTTTGAGTTAATACAACATTCCGGCAAATAAGCGATATGTTGCTGTTCCATTTCTCAGCGAAATCATTCTCTCGGTTTTTCGTGCAGGATTAAAATGCAAGTTTTCGTAACAAATATTTCCAATATTTTGACCGAAAAAGGTGTAGCAACTTTTTACAAAAATATATTGTATACGAAAACATTGAATAATATTAATTTTTTGGCTGCGAAATTGGATTGTTGCCCTACGGGAAAAAGAATCGGAACTGAACAAGTCGCGTGATAGGTACATTACGTATAGTGACCAGTCATAGTTCTAAAAACCTTTATATGGAGGGAACCTAACACTTTTACTACGGTGTGTCCTCTTTGGTGTAAATTGGCACCGCATAGGTGCCATATACAGAACTGCCATACCAGAAGTACCTTTATTGAAACTGTGCGATGTGCGATTAATTGATTAATCAGACAACCTCGGTCGATTAATCGGATAATTATTTGATCATACATTTTTGTTAACCATATTTACGATTAATCGATTAATTTGAATTTTGATTAATCAATATTGAAGATTAATTGATTGATTTTAATAATTGAGCGCTTCAGCTTTTCTCAGCTTGCATTTTTTTAAAAAAAATATTCAAATGCTACTGTTTGATTCTAGGGTATCAATTTGTATGTTTTCCACAAATTATTTGAATGATGAATAATTATTCAAATACTATGGTTAATCAATATTCAAATTAATTGATTAATCATAGTTCTGATTAATCAGAATTGTGGATTATTCGATTAACTGTTTAATCAC
The DNA here is from genome assembly GCA_963931995.1 of Phaonia tiefii. Lineage (NCBI taxonomy): Eukaryota > Metazoa > Arthropoda > Insecta > Diptera > Muscidae > Phaonia > Phaonia tiefii. Next base: position 21,541,570 of record OZ008371.1, read on the forward strand.
GATATCGATTAATCAAAATCTTAATTATTCGATTAATCGCACATTCCTAGTTGTTAAATTTTCTTAGAAACATTTAAATGTTGCTCGATACATGTTGCTGATATTTCCTGTGTACAACTTATTACTTCACTGGCGGAAATATTTCGTTGATGTTTCGCTGGCATTTTTTTATGTGGAGTTTTGAAATATTTCGGCCGAAATGTTAAACTTTTACAGGCCTTAAATAGTAATATTAAGCGTGTTTTTCATTTTCCGCTCAACAAATTTTTCGACGACTGTATGAAGACCGCTTAGAATCGTTTAGCTCTCCATCTAAAGTGGTCGAAAAATTTGTTTAGCTTGTAATAAAATGCAGGCATATTAAGTAACCTTTAAAGGCTGGTACTATGTTCAGTTTCATAATGGTTCCCAACAAATTGTAGAAATTTTTCTTTAAGAAAACTTATCCAGTAAACTTTTGCAAATAATCTTGTACTTTTTTTTTGTTTTTTTTTTTTTTGACTCCAACAGTCTCTCTCGACAACGTTCTTCCGAACTAACCAATCAACGCAACACGTCTAGTCGTCACCGGCCCTTAGCATCTTCCACTGCAACTGGAAATGTTACAATGATGAATCGTCCACTGACTGAGGAACGTTCCCGACAATTGAGTGCCTCTTCTAGTAGTAGTTCCGAGCATGCCTTACCACCAATCGGTGGAAATAGTAACTACCAAAAACAGCAGCAACAACAGCAACATCTGTCACAACTTTATAATAATAATAACAACAACAACAGCAATAGCAATCCAAACGATCTACTCGACGACATGTTGCACTATGAATGTAACAATAATTTTGAAACACCCATACATCCAAACATCAATGTCGGTGGGCCCACTACTAATGCGACAACGATGCCTCACCACTCCTCTAATCATGAGACGACACCTATGAGTTCGTCCACACAATTGTACGGATCCACATCAACCATGAGTTCAAGTATGAAAATGTCCAGATTCTGTCATGAATGTGGAAGTAGATTTCTATTAGAACAAGCTAAATTCTGTATGGATTGTGGGATAAAACGTATTGTGCTGTAGAATGACAAGAGGATGATGAATATGATGATGATGGACAATGGTTTTCAAATACATGTAGTATCGGGGTTGTAGAATGGTGGTATTTTATGGATTCATCTTGTTGGTATGCATAGTTATAGGTCACATTGTATAGATTAATTGCTTTCTATATCGTCATTGACATTTTGCAATAACTTTAACCAAAAAAAAATACATATTTACCTTAAAATCATTTGCGCTATATACAAACAACTTTATATAAACGAGTATATATATTAGATATACTTACATATATTTAATAATAATAAAAACAAAATTACTATTAATTTAATATTTTTGAAATGAAATTCATAATGTGAACAATAAAAGGCGGCCTTGTTCAAATTGCAATCGAAATATCTTTTTTTTTCGAGATTTCTTACAGTCCAACATCTGTTTGTTTATAGCAAAATCAGCTGTTCTTTCATTTTAAATCTCAAATTGCAAAAATTCGGTTGCAATGTGAACGTAGTATAACACTGCGTCTTCACTAAGTTCGATTTGGAAACTGAATGTTTTTTTTTTAAATAAAATCGGTTGATTTTTATTACAACTTCATTTGAAATCTCGAATTGGAAAAATCCGGTTGCAATGTGAACGTAGTATAACACTGCGTCTCCACTAAGTTCGATTTTGGAAACTGAATGTTTTTTAATAAAATCGGTTGATTTTTATTATAACTACTTAGGGGCTAATGACAGCTGGTTGTGTCAAAAACGTTCAATATCCAAAATAACGCTCAGTGGAGATATATTATAACAATGTACTACAATGATATTGCCACAAAGGAAAACGTATTTTGCAGATTTCTTGAGAGCTGTAAAAACGATATTACGATGTCATTTATGCGGCGTTTAGGCTCAACGTATTCGGCATATTCCTTGAGAGCTGTAAAAACGGTATTCAGCGAAACACAGACTTGTCATTCACAAGCATGAACTTGGTCGATAACTTTTTATCTGGCTCATGAATTTGAAAAAATATTAACAACAAATTTTGTAAACATGATAGTGATGCGAGCAACATCGATTACATTCGTATTTGGTATAAAGCCGACAATAAACATCAACGATAGCTGATGTTCATGCTCATGAATGACAAGTCTTTGGTTCGCTTTATGATGTCATTTATGTGGCGTTTAGGCACAACTGGATTAACGCATTATTAGCATTAACGGATGTTCTGGAATTTGGCATTTACAATCCTCATAATGCTTTAATTTCCATCATCTGTGTAAACGCCGCATTACTGTATAAACACAATCAGGGCGATAACGTTGGCGTCAATTTAAAAAACTTCATCGATAAACACAATCACTTGGCGTCAAAATTTGTCACTCCTGTTCACGTTTCGATGTTTGGTCACTAACCCATACACATAAATCTCTGCAATTATTCTGAAATTCGTATTTTTTACTGGCCAGAAGGACCAAAACCACATAAACTGTATTTTTTAACCCTATGGAATATGAGTTTACCATTTCCGTTTTCTTAGAAAATTTCAAAATAGAAAATCCCTTTTCAACACATACTAAGTTTTGTATTAAGCTGGTAACATTGTACCTTTTTGACGCCAGAAAAATAAAAAGAATTCTAATTTATGTGGTCTGTGCCAGAAACGGATTAAACGCCAGCTCTTGTTCTTCTTCCATAGGAAAGTATGTAAAAATTTTCAACGCCTACACTATCGCTCCGATTGTGTTCTATACACTTAAACCCTTGTCAGGTCGATTCATATTCAAATCGATCTGCCAAAAATTGCATATGCGAAGAGAACGCGGGGAAAGTGTACATCGCATAAAAGCGATTTTCCAATTTACTACGATACTCAAATCGTTGGACATTATAATTTCTTTGAAAAATATGTTCCATTCGATCAGGGTTGTATTTGTTATAACAACAACAGAATGGTGAGAAATTTGCTTTTTTTGTTTTAAATAGTTTCAAAATGAGCATTCAATTTATCTCAGCAAAAAGTACGGTTCATCCCATTTTTCGTTCCAAAGAGCATTTGCATAGATTTAATGGTTTGACGAGGACTTAGGAAAATTATCTGTTCATCAAACTTCTGTCTTGTGTTTTAGATTTTTTAGGGTTTTTATAAATCTAATAGCTACTTCATACTGCACGCGAAATCTAGGTTTTGAAAGCGTGTTTTCAAAAACATCGGGTTTTTACTAAATAACAGTTATATAAAAAAATCTACTTTTATAATGTAGATTTATTGAAACCTTCTAGAGATTCGTTCACACTGCAATCGTATTCTTGAATTTTTAAGTATCAAGTGAGAAACAGCTGCTTTTTCATATGAGAAAACAGATGTTTGACTGAAAGACATCCCGCAACAAGATATTTCGATAGCAGTGCGAACCAGACCTAAGCCGTTATACATATAAACTTGTCTGCATCCAATTTAAATGAATGCTTAACCCTTAAACTTCATACAGATGAGTATATCGTCACCTAAAATTCAAAAGACCGTAACTACACTTTTTACTTTTTACAGGAGAAGGAATAAACGTTATAAATATTTCTTTAAAACTACTTTTTTCCATTAATTTTTTTTCAGAAACAAATCCGTCTTTGTTTTCTAAGCTTGAATCTAAAATTTGGATATTAAGTTTTAAGTAGTCTTTAATTTACAACCTTTATTCCTTCTCCTGTAAAAAACTAAAAAGTGTAGTTACGGCCTTTTGCATTTTAGGTGACGATATAACACAATAAATTTATTTGATAAATACTTATGTACATTTTCCTTTGTGGCACAAAAAATAGTCGTCGAATTTGTAGCTCTGTGCAATAAATAGATTCACAAAAAAAGAACAATAAATAACGATCACGAAATTAAGTTTAACGAACAAAATTTATAAAAATAAAAAACTAACTAAAGAAGTCGAAAACTTTTAAATTTTATAAATAAATTAATAAAAATAGTTATAAAAAAATCAGTAAAAACAAACTATAATAAATTGTAATTTAAAAAATAATAATAATGGGTTTCATTCAAACTTTTAAGTTACTTGTATAAGGACCGTACTAAGATCACAATTTCACGTGAAATTTTATAAAACTCCACACAAAAAAATGCCTGTGGAATATTGATGAAATATATCAGCACGTGTAGTACTAAGTTGTTCACGCGAAATATCAGCAACATGTATGAGCAACATATTAATGTTGCAAACAAAAATGCAACGAAGAATGAAAGTGAAGGAAGTTATGACCAGTATTGTATACTGTCGCTCAGTTTCTAAACAAACATAGACTTTTAGTGTAAAATAAACTTAAAAATTTATGTAATTTTGCTGGCCGATTTCTCAATATTTTTCCCGTGTACGGTCTTAGTACTCCGTTATACCTCATAAATCCGTATATTTACGAATTTTTCAAACATTTTTTATATAAAATTTAAATTTGAATTCATTTAGTTGGAATGTTTGAGACACCATTTCCACTTACAGTAGTTAACAAGTTTAACATGTTTTGGTACCGAAATCGGCTGATTTTTGTATAAAAAATCAGGCGATTTTGATCTAAAAACAAACTAAATGTGTTAAATACGCTAAGTGTAAACTTAGCTTAAGAGTCTGAATGAAACCCCATAATCGGCCCTGTTCTGTAAACAGAATCCAGACAAACATAAACGTTTCAGAATATCTGGGTTTCCGTAAAACAATTCAGAACAAAATTGTCCATTTTGAATTAGAATGCAAATGTTTTAAGAACATCAAAATTGTAGACTTTTTATTCTGAAAGAAAATGCTGATTCAAAATGATTCTGTATGCAGAACAGGGCCGAATATAACGTAATAATTTCTTAAGAAATTATATTCTTTTGTCTATTTATAATATATTATTATTTTATTTTATATACAATAACACTTAAAAAACTTATTTACTTTGTCTCACAACTAAACCAAAATTAACTGATAGTTTCTTATGAAAAAAAATAAAAAATATTCATAACTATTAATTATTGATTGTGTTTTTTTGAATTCATTTAGAATTGGATAGTTTCTTAAGATAAAGAAATATTAATAGTTACTAATTATTAATTATTGATTTAATTTTTTTTTAATAATTCATTTAGAACTTGATTAATATAACAAACAAAAACTATAACACAATTTTGTCACAATTGTCGGCTTTAAATATTGTAATTTTAACTTTTTTGTAGCAATTCATATAGTCTAAAAAGAAATACTATTAATATAAATAAAAATAAAAAAAAAACTAAATATTCCTTATAAAAAACATAATCTATTTCATTTTCCATTTATTCGCCTAAATTAATCTAGCATACGCATATGACCAACAAAGCCGTAGCTTGATTTTATCATCTGTTATTCTTAGACAAACGTAACGAATCTGATGCATCTTCATTAATGGCAAGATTTTCAGACGAGAAATGTAAGAATTATAAAATATATGTTTCTGCTTAGATTATTTATAGACATACCTTGAGTCTAGATCAACAAATTGTTGCGCCGACATAGTTTATTGCATATTTTAGTTACAATTAGTTTGATTTTATGCATTTACTATTCATATTTTCTATAATTCAATTTGGTTTGTATTTAGCTCAAATCAGATGTTTTTCGCAATAAGAATATAAGTGTTGCCATATTGGTTAACACTGTGGAGGCTACAATAAAAATCTACTGAAAAACAAAATGCATAGTTATGCCATAGAGTAATACTTAAGAGCCTCTATTACTCTCTTTGCTGCCTCTTCATGACGACGGGGTAGTAGTGCATTTCACCGAGTTATGTGAGTGTATTTTACCAATTTTAGACTTTGGTTGGACATAAAACGGACAGAAATCAAAGGGAATGCGTATTTTCAAACAACATACATATATGCAAACAACGAACCATAATTTAGTTGTCATTAGTATCAATAAACACTATTAAACTTAGTTCCTGTCTTCTTTGGTCCCTCATTCTACATCATTTCCCTAGTACCTTTTTCGATTATACAGCATTCGCACTGACATCGATTTTCTTGATTTTGGCGCTTTTGTTGATTTCAAGCAGAGATCGGGAAAATTTGCTTGATTTCCCATACGTTTTGACAGACGTCAAATCGGGTATTTTTTCTTATTTGTATAGGAATCAGGAAAAAAAAATGCTTGATTTGAGTTATGCAACACTGTTTTATCTCACACTACGAACGAATAGTACGTTTGTGTACAAACATTTCAATAACGGCGCATCGATGTGATGCTACCACTAGAATACCCGGCTCATTTATTTATCGCATTTCTTAGGTATTTATTGTTTTTTATACTTTTTGTTTACTTTTATTCCTGGAATACATTTGTGCTGAATTTGATAGTGGAAAAATACCAGATAAAGCAAAATGCCGATTGTTGTCAGCTTGGTGTGTTTGTTGTCGTAGTAATACTACCTCGTCAATCCGCCTTGACTTTCAATCTAATCAGGAAAAATCCCAATGCGAACACTTCGGATTTTGTTTGGACATTTGATACGAAATCGGGAAAATATTTTGTAGTGCGAATGAGCTATTAGCTGTGAAATAAAAACCCCCTGGTTATGCCGCATTTAGACCACAGTTTATCGCGGGCAGGTTAGCAATAACCGTGTTATCTAATCTGAACAACCCAATTTGAGATCAAATTGGCATTTCACGTGGCAACTCCGTGCTTAGATCAACTTCGAGTAAAGGTCCAATTAGTCTTGACGGTTGACGGTTGACGGTAAGCGATCAGCTGTTTGAGTTGGGGTTGCATTTTGCATGTGTTAGAGAGAGACAACTAAAATCTACGGTTTACGACGGTAGACTTCTGCAGGTTGCAGAATCCACCGTCAACCGTCAAGACCGATCAGCTGTTATTGTTATTGCTTTTACTTCGACATTTTGTGAGCTGCAATACACAATTACACAGCAACCCCAATTTTCTTTTTATTTTTCATTTTTTTATTTGACACAATCACTTTTTAACACAAAACTCATGCTTGCAAATTATATTGAGTACAAATGCTCTTCGATCATTTGTTTTGTATTGTTTTGTCTTTCTACCGTCTAACCGTCATAACTAACCGCGCAATATTGAGTAGAACGTCAACCGTCTACCGTCAAACGCCGTTTTGTATTGTTTTGTCTTTCTACCGTCTAACCGTCATAACTAACCGCGCAATATTGAGTAGAACGTCAACCGTCAAACGCCAAGACTAATTGGACCTTAACTCCGTGCCAAGATTATATTATCGAAGACGTCGGCACAACAGAATAATTAAATTGGATGGTCTTAGTTTTGTCAGTTTTGTACAAACTTGATAATTTTGAAATAGCTGAACCTTTAAAGTCGGAACAGTCACAAGCAGCGTTTAGTCTAAGGACGCTGCATGAAATTCGAAGCACGATTTTAAAACGCTCAGGTATGAAAGCCTCCAGTACACAGCTTTTGGGCGTCGACGTCAAGCGTAAAATACACCTCTGCGCTAATCTAAGTCTGTGTAAATGCTGCGTTACGTCAAATTAAATTTCAATTAGGATTAAGTAATCCGATAGTTTACTACACGACCAAAGTGAAAACCTGTTTTGACCACATTGAAATGTGTAATGTTTGTGTTCAGCTTTACATAAATTTTGGTGAAAATCTTACGGCGAGTAGTTATTTTGTTTAGTATACGATATCTAAAGGCCGCTATTAAGATCAATATTTCTGTAAAATTTTACAAAACTTGATACAAAAAAAATTTCAGAAATATTTACCTATTTCAGCGCGTGTACTAAGTTATTCATGTGAAATATCAGCAAATGAATCGAACAACATTTTAATGTATCCAGTCAAATTGTCAACCAACATTCAATTTCCAAAAAAAAAGGTTTTTAGTGTAAGAAACACTTACAAGCCGAAAAAATATAGTTGTCAGCTCTAATATGTTGCTGGGCCATTTCGCAGTGAAACAAATTGATGGTGCTCAAAATTGTTCGCGCCGTCAATCTCAGAACTCGACCTAAAACAGTAAGCGAAATGAATGTGACTACGCCGTTGCATCACACCGCGGTTTGAGGAAGAACAACATTGTTTTCCCCAATCAAAGGTCTGTCGAAGCTGTCTTTTTATTTTTCCAGTAAAATATATCCAGTAGCTATTTCTCTCATTAGAAAATATCACGAAAAGTACACAGCAAAAAATAAGAATTTTGTCTGTAAACAGCTGATTTGCAATTTAAACATTAAAACATTTCTTATGGCCACGAAAATGTCAAAAAAATCAATTACAGGGCTGTTACGCCAAAGCTATTTCGTACGAAAGCAATTGTTTGATAATTGTTTGGGACTGGAATTTTGACATTTCCATAATTTTAACAACTAAAAGTTACATCACATGCGTTAAAAAGAAAATGGAGTGCATAGAGGAATTATAAATAAAATATTTGCAAAGTAAATCAACGATACGTAGTAACTCTTACTTTACTTTTATTGACTATTTTACAACCTCATGAGGTCAGACGTCTTACACATATTAATTAAACAAACAAATTAAACAAATTTCAACATATTCTTCAAACTGGCTCTATCCTTCGCCTTTTCTCTCCAGTTGGCAACACCAAGGATACGGAGGGATTCTTCTGCCTGGTCTTTCCAGCGGAGTCTTGGTCATCCTCTTTTCCAGCTCCCATCGGGTACGTTATCGAAAACCTTTCTCGCTGGCTCATCTTCATCCATTCTGATAACATGGCCTAGCCAACGCAATTGGCCCAATTTGATTCGTCTAGCTATGTCCACGTCAGAATATAGATTATATAGCTCTGCGTTCCAGCGACGTCGGTACTCGCCGTTTTCCCTAACAGTACCATATATTTTACGGAGAATTTTTCTCTCGAAAACTACCAGCTGTTTTCCAACCGCTTGCGATATGACCCAAGTTTCGGAGCCAGACAGGTAAAATGAGAGTCTGATATAGCTGGACTTTTGTCCGTCAAGAGAGGGCTTTGTTCCTAAACTGCTTGCTGACAAAATTTCTTACGGAAATTTCGCAAGAACTGAATACGGGGCAATAGTATGATATCCAAAACCCTTTTATTTGATCACTTATCCTAAAAGATTGAGCAACACAACATCAACTTTTTCACTACGTTCTTGGCCAGCAAAGTATCAGCGTTTTTACACTAAATATCTCTTTTTTATGATTGTGTAAAAGTTGGCAACATTGATCATTGCTTTCTAAAATTTTAATCTACGATACATTTTGCTTAAAAACATTAAAATACATACAATATCTATAATTAGAAGCTAATTCCTAAACTACAATCAGAAATACGCGGAAAATCATAAAAAATATATGTAATGCTGCCGTAAAATAATTATCCGTCTGAATTTTATAATTGATATATTGAAATATTGACCAAATTTTGCTTTAACCAAATACACTTGCAATCGAAACTTCAACGGCATGTGGGGGACTATAAGTTTCCTCGTATAAAAAAATTTGACGTTCCCGTAATCACCTCTTCAATTCGCATCTTTTAAGACCCACCATAATTGAAATTCCAAATAAAACGGTTTTCAGCACACCCTACTGAACAGTGATAGTACAGTACAGTGAAAAGGCAACGAAATCAGAGTTTGTATTATATTTCATTTGTTTTTGTTAGTTTTATTCCAAATGAAACTGATCGCATAAACTCAATTACAGGGTTGTTATGCCAAAGTGATTTAATACGTAAATAATTGTTTGGTAATTGCTTGGGACCGGAATTTTGGCACTTCGACTTTTTAACAAATAAAAGTAACACCACATGCGTTAAAAATAAAATGGAGTGCAAAGATGAAATATTTGCAAGATAAATCACTGATAGGTGGTAACTCGCTGCAATAAAAATGTCCACATGCAGATAAATGACAACATTTCTTACGAAAATTTGCCAAGAACTGAATACGGAGCATATACATATAAGAAAAAATTATGAAATGTGCTACAATAATGTCGAAAGTTGAATCGTAAAATTTCAAACCGTTTAGGATTTATGGAAGTAAAATCAAAAACAAGAGTCCTGATTTTCAGCCGAAATCTTCTTTGGCGTGTAAAAAAAATTGTTGTGGTACAGAAACGGGCGGAGCTTTGCGATACCATGTGCATGCACTTTCATAATTTTTTAGTTTGATTGAGGCCCGTAACAAAATCTTTCCAGATGTCGCATGATGTTATTCTTAGAAGCATAAAAATGTTGCTAGATACATGTTGCTGTTATTTCGTGCTGACAACTTAGGCTACACTGGCGGAAATATTTCGTTGATATTTTGCAGGCTTTTCTTTTTGTATGAAGTTTTGTTAGATTTCGCGCGAAATGTTGAACGTTGCATGGCCTTTTAGTGTCATCATTAATATGCAAAGATGATGATCGCCAAAGAAAACGAAAGGTGGTCAGTGTGGTCGGTGTTAAACCTGCGTTCTCATGTAACGGGTGGATCATGTAAAATTTGAAATTTAATTTAATTTTGCTTTAAAATATGATTTATGATTTTATTGGTAAGGCCCATCATTAACATTTAAAAATGAAACACAATATCATTCAAATGGCTTTCGCGATTTGCTGTACAGTACCTCATTTGATCTTCCCAATTTGTCAGTACATTTTCGATTGTTTGGACCTCTATCTCGTGAACGACAACGTCGATTTCGTGTTTTAAGACATCAATCGACGACGTGCGGATTTTCCGAACCCCAAATGCGACAATTTTATTTGTAAACGTAGCCCCCAAGGTGAAAATGAGCTTAATCGGAAGAAATGATTTCTCGGTAAAAATTCTCATCTTTGGAATTCAGGGGTCTAATTGTGATATGTCGATAATGACAGTTCGTCTACCATTTAAAATATATGCATTCATAAAACTGCACTACCGACAAAACGATAATGAATTCGATATGGTTTCTTACATAATTAGCTACGAGAACTTTGCAAGATATAATTCAATATTTTCCAATTTTCTTCAAGAGTAAAGCGACTCATTCCGTAAATTTCTAAGAATTATCTAATAATCTGTCACTTCATAAATGTCAAATTAGCCATCTGCTTCGTAAGAACGGGGGGTTTAGATTACAAGTTTTACATGGCCCACCATTTTTATAATTCAGATTTATTTGGATGCTTTCAATTGGTTTTAAATTCAATCGAAATGATTGACTTCAATAAGTATAAGTCATTTTTTTAACGCATATTTAACACAGTATAAATTCACTTTAAATATTGAACTAACCGGTTGGAAATTGGTAACGAAAAAACATTAACTAAATTCATTGATTTTGAATAAAAAAAAATTATTATTTTTTTTAAATTTTCTCCTACAGATCCAACTACGGGCAAGAATTTCAAGAGTAAACTGTCGAAAGCCTGGAAGGGATTGAAAAACTTTTAGTTAATAAACAACAAGTATTCTAAAAATAAACTAATATAAATATTATTTTACATAAAAATGTGTTAATTAATGGACTAATAATATTAAATGTAAAATATGAAATATAAATAACATAAATAAAGAAATTTGAAAAAAATATGTATTCACCCCAATTATCATGATTTCAGGTTATCGTACCGTTATATCTAACCAACAGTTATGGTTGTAAGTTTGTATGGAATATGAAATGTATAACTATTGGTTATCTGTAATCAGTCATCAGAGTAAAACCAGTCTGTGAAAGTGGACCAATTACTTCTCTACTGCTATCAATTAGTTTAGGTCCGTCTTTTACCATGGATGTTTATGCGGAAAAAAGGAACAGCTTTCATCAAATCTTCTATATTTTAAAATTAAAACTCTGATTTGTGAAAAATTAATTATTAATTTAGAAGAATTCAATAATTATCACCGTTCAAAATTGAATTATTTGACCGTTAAGTTATTAAATAATTTTCCGATTCTTGGTCAATAACTATTAAAAAGTTGTGAATGGTAGCGGAATTTGAAAATCGATTTTCGATTCATCAATTAACTTTTTTCATGTCGATTTTCGAAATCGATTAATAGAACTAAAAATCGTTTTTTTCAAGTTGAGAGTTTTTTACTCTACAATGAGTTTTTTATTGAGTGCAATGATCTATGATTGGTCCAATGGTAGCGTGCCCGACTCTTTTACATTAGAACCATTGAGTAATTAGGCACGAAAAAGAAAGTACAACTGAAGTCTCGCAATCAATAGATCAGAGCCAGAGAGCGAATATTTTCATAGTTCAATGTTACAGATCATGGTAAAATAAGTAAGGTAAACGCAGTAGGAATTGTTAGAACAAAAACAGGCATTTTGTTTTTGTTTGTTTCAATTTGACATAAGAGAAACACCTAAGCAAGAAAAATGTCCAAATCAGCTGTTCTAACGAGTTTACCTTACTTTTTTTAACATGGTTAGAGATCTTGCAAATTTTGGTTGGAAAAATTTTAGCCAACCAAAATTTGCAACATAGAACAGCTGTTTGAAATCAGCTGTTTTATGTAAACAAATACATACATATAAGTGATAAATAAATTAACAACGGCTGAAAGAGTACAAATTAATTTTTTAATATTTTATTTAATATTTCACTGAAATTTGGAAAGAAAATTGAAAGAAATAATGTGCAGTGGCATTCAGCAAATTTTGGTGAACCGACGACGTCATAATTCGTCAACAGCGGCAGTAGATATGTAATGTAACTACAAGCCAGAATGTACGTAGCAAAGGACATCAGCTGATTCCTTGCAAATTTTTACTGGAAGTCGTTCGTGTACTTTTTGTGTCAATTTTCCTAAAGAGAGTAATATCGTTATTTATCTCTCAAAAGTAGATTCTTGTAAGTTTTTACTGGGATGGTAAACGAATAAAGCTAATGAGTGTAAAAGTATACAGCCCAGAGCTCACTTATTGTAAAAAAAAATGTTTCCCGTTCTAGTTTTACACTCACTGATTTGGACCAAAAGTTTTACACAGTTTTTTTTTGTGAAGCTTTTGCACGGCTAAATACTCGATAGTGGTAATTATGTATATGAATGTGTGTAACTGTTCGCAGCAGTGTCTCTCACATCTTCCCTTTCGGTGGACAAGCGCAAACCGTTGATGTTAACCAATGTTAACACTGTGGTGTCTTGCTTAAACCCGGTATTCAGTTTTTATGAAATTTTCGTTGCCATAAGAAGTACGTGTATAAAAAATAACGAAAGTTGCATGTATCGAAAACTTCACTCACTTTTCATTTGCTTGGTACTCAGCTCTTTGCGAAATTTTCGTAGGCAAAATCAATTACAGGGTTGTTACGCCAAAGTTATTGCGTACGAAAACAATTGTTTGATAATTGTTTGGAACCGGAATTTTGGCATTTGGATAATTTTAACAATCAAAAGAAACATCGCGGTAGAGGAATTATAAATTAAATATTTGCAAGGTAACTCTCACAGATATGTGGTAACTCTCCGCAACAAAACTTTCCGTTTATAGATAAAATAGTTGTTTCAACACATTTCTATTTGAAAGACTCCTACAATTCATTTCTATTTACAAAGTTCCTTCAACATTCTATACGAAATTTTTGTTTTATCTTTATAAACAATTTCCTTGAACTTTTCTATACAAAACGTGTTCTTTATAAAACATTTGCTTCGTCATTTTCTATATGAAAATGTATCTCAACTGAGTAATATGAAAAAAACTGAGTACGAGGTAGTTTTATTGTACCATGTTTATTATATTCTCTCTTTTGGAACCCAGTAGTTTTTGGAACTTAAGTCTACCCAACTATCAATACATTTGAGAATTTTCGTTCTGACAGAGACTATCAAACGCCATATCTCTGATTTTTTCAAATCAAAATTAAAATATTTTCCAATATTTAATACCAAAAATTGTTGATTCGAATAATGTTTGCGTCAGGTTTAAATCAAACAAAAAAGGTGCCTAATACGCACACAAATCCTTCGGAAATTGAGACACGATCGACGGTCTTCCGTTCCACCCTTAGTTCTAGGGCGAAACAAGCAACTTGCAACAAATCACCCGCTGCCGTCGGAACTGGCACCAACAACACCAATACCCGTGGCGTGTTGAAATCAAAATTTACAGACCTTATGCCAATAACAAGGAAGCCAATACCTTCGTTAACAGAGCATATACCCCTATCTAAGAAACCAACATTTTCGTTAACAGATCGTATCCCACTTATTAATAACACGAACGTTAGATCTGTAAAGTCCTCTAGAACATCCAGCTCAACGGATACAGTCACCAGTAAAGCTTCAACAAATGTAAGGAAAGATTTCAAAAGGGATGCGGATAATAAATTCGTACCTTCACAGGCCCCTATCAACAAGAGACCAAAAAATTTAGCCATCTCAGGATCTTCCAACAGATCAAGAACTCCCTGCACAGCCAGAAGCGCAGTCACAAAAGAAACAGACGGTATAAATCCACGCCTTTGGAAGCGTAATAAAACATGTTCGACTTTGGTACTTTCCAAAAATCCCTATAATGAATCTAGGGAGGGATCTGAAAATCACGAAATCCTCACGCAACCAATCGACACTGGCGTTCAAACTAATGAAAAGGAGATACTAAATCATTCCCTACTTGTGGGAGATATTAAGTTTTTGAGACCCTCTCAGGATATTGTTTATGAAATCGAGAAGCAACGCAAAGATTTAAAAACTAAGCAGCTTTTAAAAGCCACTCGAAAATTTGAGGCACATTCCGAAAAACAGGAGGAGCATTTGAACGACTTGAAGGAGTTTTTGGAAAAATCGTATGTAACGAAAAAATTACGTAAACCAAGAGATTCTACGGAAGAGGAACAAAAGTAGGTCTAGCGGAATTTATTTTTATTCATTCATTATTAAAATCTTTTTTCCAAGACTTTTCAGTTCGATGGATCAATTTTTTAATAGAGATTTACCTAAAACTGAGTCCATTACGGATATAAAGTCCAGAATAAAGCGGAAAGAGCAGGAGCTTCTAAATCTGTTTGATAATGTACAAACCAGTGGACGTCTAGCCAATAAAATTAATTAACAATTTCATTAAACTGCAATAGCTTCTAAATCTATTTGATAATATGCAAACCAGAGGACGTTTAGCCAGTAAAATTAATAATTTAATTTAATTAGTCTTTGTATGTGAAGTTGTATTGAAGTAATTTGAAAATAAATCTTGTTTTCTTGTTATGTATTCAGCAGTTTTAAACCACATTTGTTACAAATTTTGCAACAATTTTACACAAGGTGTCAATTTAACTAAGCCTTAGATAACTATTAAATAGATCCCGAGATCGTACTTTGCAATAACATTTTACTTTGTCGTAAGATTCTACTTGGTCATAAGAAAAGTTGCTTTGTTTTTATAGTTAAGAAATGGTTTCAAAATACTTACATATATTTAAATCAAATAGCAAATTTCATCTTTTATTTCTAGCCAACATCTTTACATTCTCCCTCCAGTTTTCTCAGCCGTTATTCTTTTAAACCACACAGTATTGATAGAGATATTGCCTTGCCTTAAGTAAATTTCCACTTGACTTATAGATTAAATGTAAATTAAATGCTATTTCTTGTTTCAAGCCAATAACATTCTGATGCTCTTCCAGCACAGGATGAGTAAATTGTAAACCCTTCTCATAGTACTCCACGGCCAGGTGGAACATACCACACTGATGATATATGCGTCCTATGTTAAACATTACTTCCGAATATGTCACCGAATTCTCCATTGAAGCATCTACGTTGGTGGACGATGCAGCGTATGCTGTCGATCTCAGTTGGCCATATCTGTGAGCGAACGCCAAGGCTTGTGAGACGGCGCCACATTTGCGCAAAACTTTCTTTTGCAAGGAAATCTGTTGAAATATAACAGCTATGCAGAGGGCCAACAGGGCGCTGGGTTGTTCTTTGAAGAGAGGCATATAAACATTCAGTGCATATTTGTAGGAACAGCAGTGTAAATGATAATGAGCCGTAAAAATGCGCATGCTTTTGGCTACGGGACGTCGTGGTATCAAACGGTTCATGTAGCGATGATAACGTAAATCCTGTCCCTTTTGCACCAGCAAAGCCATAAGATTCCACAAAGGTGTCGAAGAAGCATTTTTGTGTATTAGTTCTCTCAAATAGGAAAAGGCAATAGAGCAATCATTGTTGAAATAACAGGCCAGTATAATAATACGTTCTAAATCTATGTGATAGGCTACAAAGCGTTTGGTGGTCACCATGGAAAAACACATACGTTGCAAGATTGAATAGTTTTTATGCAAATAGCCAATTCGCATTAGTTCCAAGAACAATTGATATTCATCGTGTACCGACAAATCATCTGAAGTAGAACTTGAGGCAGATTTTGAGGTTTCCAAGGTTTTTTCTGCCTCTGCGCCTATAATGTTACGCATTTGTAAAATTGTTTTCAAACCATCCGAGTTGTAAAAGGAGCCACCATTGGCAGCAGCTAACATTTCCTCACGATTGCGCAGTTTCAACGACTGTCTTCCCAGCAGAACACAGCCTATTTCCAAGAATTCATCGATTTCATTGATTTGCTGCAGCATTATACATCTCTCATAAAGCAAGCGGGCGTGCAATGGTTGGCCTTCCTCTTCGCCCGACTGTTCCAATGCCTTGACGGCCTCCACATGCCTACCCTGTTGTTTCAACAAAGCAGAGAGGGTAAATTTAGCTTCGTAACAATAAGGAGCCAATTCCACCACTTTGTTAAAGCTGTCAATAGCCTCATAGCAACGATTCAAATGGCGCAAGCACTCAGCCTGTTTGAGCCATATAAAAGCTGGGCATTCAATTAGATCTCCTTCGGTTATGGGACTTAACAACGATATGGCTTCGGCATACTTATGTTCCTGCATAAGAGCCTCGGCAATATCGCAATACAAATTAAGTCTGTCATTTTCCAAGGGCGGTACATGCTCGTGGATGTTTTGTATAAGATAGCCTAGTAAATGATGGGCCTTGAGGGCTATTAAGGCTACACACAACTTTGCACGAAAGTCTGGAACATAATCATCGGGTATGACACAAAAGTAAATAACGTCCGCCTGTTCATCTTCGCCCGTTTCCAATTCCAGTGATGTCCTTTCTCTTAAACATTGCACAACCGAGCTGTATTCTTTGTTAAGTGTCAGCAATTCCATGTAAAGATTTAAATCTTCCAAGCTAAACAGATGTCCACACACTGTATAAGCACTTTCCATTGCTTCCAAGGCCAGATGATGCTTGTTCAAGGCATGAAAATGGCGGGCCACATTCTTGGCCGTAACTAAACATAATTCATATCTCTCAGCCGGGCAATATTGTATCATTTTTAGATAGGTAAACATGGCGTGGGCCTTCTCACCCATCATATCCAACAGACGGGCCTTGCGTAAGCGCAAATCGTAGTCCCTATAGTGAACTTTTATGGCCCTTGTGTAGTAGAGTCTAGCTCTTTGCAAATTTCCTTGGGCTATATGCATTTCAGCTATGCGTATCCATTGATAACGATCACTGGGATTCAAATGAACTGCTATGGTAAGGAAATTCAGGAATTTCTCAGTATCTCTTGATTCGTAGATTTCGGCCAATGTAAAGAAAGGTTCGGGCGCCAAGGGGTTCTGTCTTATGATCTCTAAGCAAATCTTCTCCGCCATTTGAATCTGGCCACGGGCAAAGCATAAGTTGGCTTCACCCATTAAACCCTGCAAGGCCACATTCAGCAGAGACTTCTTGCGAGCACTCACACCAGGGGCACCGGGTCCACTGCCACCCGCAGCCCCTCCTCTGGCATTACGACTAGTAGTGGGTAAATCGTCGTCGCGTTTCTTTGCTCTGCGACCAGATTTTTGCTTCTTAAAAGAAGAACCATAATTATAATTCAAGGAAGTATCCACCCGCTGATACACGGGTTGCATTTGTGTAACGACTTTCTTGGCAACATCTTTCTCGGATACGCCTACACCATTGAAACCACCGCCATCAATATCAACATCACCATCCTCCTCATCACCATCATCATCGTCCTCTACATCATCTTCTTCATAGGGTTCCAATTTCGTATACATATCTGGAAATTCTGCTTCGCCATGAACATATCGTTGAATAAGATTGGCTTCATCAACATTGGGCATATTGGTAGCTCGCAAACCATCAGGATGGCTTTCGTCGTCCACACTTAGTATTGTAAGAACTCTGAGTGGTTCTGTCTCCATAAATTGTGATAATTCCGCTTCAGGAACATCGTTGCTGTCGATTTCTTCTATAAGCACCTCACTGGAATCGGAGACGTTCATGTTTTTATTTTATATTATTCTTAAGGAAACAATGATAAGGAATAAACAACCCAAACAGATTCAATTGCGGTAAACAACTAACAGCTGTTCGGGATTAAAGTTGGATAAAATATATCTTCTTCTTCGGGCTATCATCCCAATGGACAAGCCAATGTTACCAGATTGGAGCAATTTTAAAAGTTTACGGTCATATCGCATAATATCGTGATTTTTGTTATTTCGCGACGATTTTGAGGCTGATTTTTTATTCCATTAAGCTATTGCCGCTTATGACTTTAAAAAAAAGATCCAGATGTAGAATGTCGCACCATTTGGAGTAATGAGTGAAAAAAATATGCAAAACGGCTAAATGTTTACGACGATTGTTCTGCTTCGGTGGCGGCGGCAAACTGTTCTAACAGGGGGATTCTATGGCACAGCTGATCGAAAAGGTACTAGGACGATGATGAAGAATGAGAGAACAAAGAAGACAGGAACTAATTTTAAACAGTGTATTGATTCTAATGACAGTTAAATTATGTTTTATGATGTTTGCATTGAACGAAAATAGGCATTCTCTTTGATTTCTGTCCGTTTTATGTCCAACGGAAGTGTAAAATTGGTAAAATACAGCAGCAAATAAAACTCTATGAAATGGCCTACTACCTCGTCGTCATGAAGAGGCATCGAAGAGAGTAATGGAAACTCTTAAGTATTACTCTATGGTTCTAATTATTAAGAAATCGGTCAGGCTGCTGCTGTGCAGAGATCAATTCTTAAGGTACGGTCAGATTGGGCAAATATTTGACGAAAACCGACCACAAAATATTTTTGTATGGCAAACAGCTGATTTTGGTCAAACAAAATTATTTGCCTTCAAATAAAAATTTGCTCAATGTGACCAAAGTGTGACCATTATAGAGCAAATATTTTCCTCTTTTTTAGGCAAAACTTTATTTGATCTTACAAATGAATTGTAAGAGCAAACAATGGTAAATAACAGATGGTATAAGCAGTTTTGTCAGCTTTTACGACTCAAATTATAAAATGAAAAAAAATCTCCAACATTAAACTAAAAAGAAGAAATGGTAAATATTATTAAAATTTTAAAAATATTTTGGTAATTTTGTTCAACGGCTATAAAACTGTGTACATATTTAAAAAGAGCAAAAGTTTTAGTTTGTTAATCAGTACTAACTTTTCAAATCGGCTCAAAATTAGGATGTATAGGTAATAATGATAATTGGGCCATATTTATAGTTTTGAGGCTACTGAATAGGTTGAAAATGGGTTTTAATCTACTCTACCAGACCTTACAATTATGCTAGGTGTTTTTGGAGCAAACTCGCAAAAAAAGAATTAAAAATAATTTCGATAATTTTTCAAATTTCAACACAGGATATCACGATAACTAAGCGAGTTATCGAAAAATTTCATTTAAGTTATTTTCTTTATTTTGACTTCGTTTGTATTAAAATGTATTAGAGGTCACATAGATCGCTTAAGGTGGCTCAGTCAACATAATATCTTCCCGTATATTCGAACTTTGGAGGCCCATCACTCCGAAAATAGAGGCCGCCACCAAGTTTGATATTTAATATATTTTACTTAAAACAATGAGTTCTACGTCAAATCAGTGAGCTTTTTTGGCTAGGCCAGTGGGAGCTAAACTAGGTTAAAGCATAGACCAATATATACATAGATAATTTTATTCGCTCAATAAATTAAACGTCATAGGTACGATGGAAAGTAAACATTTGATGGTGGACAACATGGGTTCAATAATACCAGATAGTGGCAATAGTATACAACGATCAACAAAGGTACAACAATCGAATTTCGTGTTTTTGTGGCAAACTAGTTGTGTTAAATTCAATACAAATGTATACCAACGATAAAAAAAAGTACAAAATACATTTAAATTTTTCAGTTATACACCAAAACGACATGAAAAGTTAAGTGAACATATTTCGTAA
Source organism: Phaonia tiefii (assembly GCA_963931995.1). NCBI lineage: Eukaryota > Metazoa > Arthropoda > Insecta > Diptera > Muscidae > Phaonia > Phaonia tiefii. The sequence goes on from OZ008371.1 coordinate 21,561,879, forward strand.
CTCCACCTGGTGTAAGTTAATTTTAAATTTAATTGCTCTCATTTCCACAAACCTACGACGAAAAGTGTGAAATGAAACGTCAGATGAGAGAATAAAAGTATCTATGAATGTATTGGTCTATGGGTTAAAGCCTTTTTTTAGATTCCTTCTCTTCCAAAACTAATACAACATTCGCAATGGCATCGATTTTCTTGATTTTGCCACTTTTGTTGATTTCAAGCAGAAATCAAGAAACTTTGCTTGATTTCCCATACGTTTTGACAGACGACAAATCGGGTATTTTTTCTTATTTGTCTAGGAATCAGGAAAAAATGCTTGATTTGCTTTATGCAACGCTGTTTTATCTCACACTATGAACGAATAGTACATTTGTTTACAACTATTTCAATCACGGCGCATCGATGTGGTGGTACCACTAGAATACCCGACTTATTTATTTATCGCATTTCTTAGGTATTTATTGTTTCTCAAACATATTTTTTATACTTTTTTGTTTACTTTTATTCCTGGAATACATTTTTACTGAATTTGATTGTGGAAAAATACCAGATAAAGCAAAATGCCTACTGTTGTCGGCTTGGTGTGTTTGTTGTCGTAGTAGTACTACCTTGTCAAAGCGCCTTGGCTTTCAGTCAAATCAGGAAAAATTCCAATGCGAACATTTCGGATTTTGTTACATTTGATTCGAAATCAGGAAAATATTTTGTAGTGCGAATGAGCTATAACACCGTCGCTGCTGCACAGCATAAATTGGAGTTCAAATTATCAGACAGATCTAACAGACATATCTGAAGAAGTTATCGATAAAATATCGATTTTTCGTCCACACAGAAACATGTATCTGACAGACTTCATTTGAAGCAGCACACCACAGTGTTAACTTTAACGGTTTGCGCTTGCGAATGTCTCGCAACAATTACTTGATTCCACACAGCAAACGAAAGGGAAGAGGATACACTGCTGAGAACATTAGTTATGCACACGTAAACACATCCATATGTAATTATGTATGTAATTACTTACTTACTTATCCGGTCTCGGACAACCCCGGGGGGTCAGGGACCTTACAAAACGAAGATAACATATTTCGCCAACCAGTTCGATCTTTTGCTTTATCTCTCCAGTTGGCAATACCAAGTGTACGCAGGGATTCGTCAACCTGATCCCTCCAGCGGAGTCTTGGTCTTCCTATTTTTCGTCTTCCTTCGAGTTCGGTTTCGAAAAGCCTTCGCGCTGGTTCATCTTCGTCCATTCTACTGACATGGCCTAGCCAGCGCAATCGCGTTATCTTGATCCGCTTAACTATGTCAATGTCAGGATAAAGCTCATACAGCTCATGATTCATGCGTCGCCGATACTCGCCGTTGTGCACTATAGGGCCATAAATTTTTCGGAGTATTTTTCTCTCGAAGACTCCTACAGATGTTTCGTCTGCTTGCGATAGGACCCAGGATTCTGCGCCAGTCTGGTACAGCTGGACTTTTGTTACTCGAGAGAGGGCTTTATCTCTAAAGTGCTTGCTTAGCCCAAAATAACATCTATTCGCAAGCACAATTCTCCGTTTGATCTCAAGGCTGACGTTGTTGTTTTTGTTCACGGCAGATCCGAGGTATATAAATTCGTCCACTACCTCGAAGTTATAACGGTTATCAACGTTCACGCTTTGGTCTAATCGCGTGGAGGCCCTGTTCGTTGAAACCATTAATTTTGTCTTGTCCTCATTCACCGTCAGACCCACTTTTGCTGACTCCTTCTCAATTCTCGAAAAAACCGCAGTAACTTCTCTAATTGTGCGCCCAATGATATCTATATCATCAGCATACGCGAGCAGCATGTGACTTTTGCTGCTGATGGTTTTATTCATATTGACTGCAGCTTTTCTCATAATGATCTCCATTAAGATGTTAAAGAGATCGCACGATAGGGTGTCGCCTTGCCTGAGGCCTCGCTTAGTTTCGAAAGGTTCGGTAAGATCCTTACCAACTTTCACTGCGGATTTGGTGTTCGTCAAGGTCATCCTGCAAAGGCGTATGAGTTTTGCAGGAATACCAAGCTCAGACATTGCTTCATAGAGTTTCTCCCGTATCGGACTATCGAAGGCTGCTTTATAATCGATAAATAGATGATAGGTGTCGATTTGTTTTTCGTGTCTTCCCCAGGATTTGGCGTAGCGTGAAAATCTGGTCAGTTGTCGATTTTCCAGGCCTAAAGCCACACTGGTATGGTCCAATCAGGTCAGCGATAATTGGTTTTAGTCTTTCGCACATTATACTTGATAGAACCTTATATGCTATGGATAAAAGGCTTATTCCACGGTAGTTGGCACAAATACTCGGGTCACCTTTTTTAAATATGGGACATAGTACACTGAGACTCCAATCGCCAGGCATGCATTCATCTAACCAAATTTTGCTAATGAGCTGATGCATGCACCTTATCAGCTCATCGCCGCCAGCCTTAAACAGCTACGCCGGTAATCCATCGGCTCCTGCGGCTTTGTTGTTCTTAAGCCGGGCAATAGCTGTTCTGACCTCGTCTTGGTTAGGAGGGGGGCAATCGACGTCGTCGTCCATATTGTGATCGATTGTCCCATCGTCATCGGATATCTCAGGTACTAGTAGCGCGGAGAAATGCTCTCTCCATATTCCCAACATGCTCTGCACATCTGCGACGAGATTTCCGTCCTTGTCTTTACAGAAGGGGGGCCCTGAACCATGTCCATTAGTTCCGTTTTTAACTTTTTGGTAGAATTTTCGGGCTTCGTTCTTCCTTCTGTATGTCTCAATTTTCTCACTCTCGCGTTTTCTCCACTGCCGTTTCTTACGCCTAAAGAGACGGTTTACCTCCTTTCTCTTCTCCCTATACCGCTCAGTTGCAGCTCGCGTTGCAATTGACTGAAGCATTACCATACGTGCAGCGTTCTTTTCGTCATTTGCTATGCGACACTCTTCATCGTACCACGGTTTATTGCGAAGCGGTTTTTCGAAACCAAGTACGGTTGTTGCGGCAGTTTTTATAGAGTCGGAAATGGGTTTCCACTGCGCATCAGGATCGTCATCGGAGGGTTTGGGTTCTGTGCCAAAAGTTGCGAGAGCTTCCATGAGTAGGCTGTGGCTACCTCTGGTAATTGCAGCTTTCCGATGTCCAGCTTCCTCTGCGTCTGGTTTCGTACGATTTTCGCTCTACTTAATCTTTGCTGCTACCAGGTAGTGATCAGAATCGATGTTAGCTCCTCTGATCACTCGTACGTCCATTACACTGGATGAGTGCCTTCCATCAATTACCACGTGATCAATTTGGTTCTTAGTTCTTTGATCAGGGGGATACCCAAGTAGCCTTGTGGATGTCTTTATGCTGGAATCTTGTGCCACTGATGACCATGTTTTTGCCGCGGCAAAGTCAATCAGTCTCATACCGTTGTCGGAACTGTCAGCATGAAGACTGAAATTGCCAATAGTTGGATTAAACACATTCTCCCTTCCTACTTTGGCATTAAAATCTCCTAGTACAATCTTAATGTCATGGCCAGGGCAGCGGTCATACGTTTCCTCTAGGAGCTCATAGAATATGTCTTTGGCATCATCATCTTTCTCTTCTGTCGGGGCATGCACACAAATTAGGGAAATATAAAAATATTTCGCTTTTATGCGGATTGTGGCTATTCGTTCACTCACAGGATTGAACCTAGAGACTAGATGTCGCATACTTTGGCCAACTACAAATCCACAACCAAATTCATGTTTTTTTTCATGGCAACTGTAGTATATATCGCAGTTTCTTTTTCTTGTGCAGCCATGTCCTGTCCATCGCATTTCCTGGATAGCGGTAATGTCAGCCTTATAACTTTCGAGGACATTTGCCAGTTGGATACTTGCACCGGATCTATATAGAGTTCTTACATTCCAAGTGCATATCCGTAAATCGTGGTCCTTATAACGTTTGCGGGGGTCGTCAACAAATAGGGGTTGTTTATGTTTTCTGTTTCGTTTTTGTATTTTCACTGCCATTATGAACGGTGGCGGGAGGCAAACCCAGCCCACCGGGTTTTTGCATTTTACCTACTGCCAGGATATTTGATTGCAGCCGCCCATTATGGATCAGACGCTGACCAGGATGCGATATGTTGAACCTGGATTTTCTTCTTTTAGTTTCTATCCGCCGTTGGCCCGTATGTTTGGCTCATCCGCCTTCTAAGGACAAAAGAATATGCCCGATTGTTGGATGAGCTTCAGTGACATCAGTCACCTACTATACCTGATTTGATGCTCATTTGTTTCGCCTTCTCACTCTAGCTAGCTAACGGAGGTTTCCGAAAAGCCATTGCCCAGGACATACTGCGTGGAAGTAGTGAGCTGCTTGGACTGCCCAATGAAGGAATCATTTCTGGCCACTCCCAAGTGAATGGCAATCAGAAACTTTCCACCTCCACGGACAGTCCCATGTAATTACACAAACTAATTTATAGGAAGCACACACACATCCTATTTTTCTTTATTTTACCAAGCATTTATGTTTTTTATTAATTAACATTTCATTTAATTAAATTAAATTTCACTGAATATTTGTATTTTTTTTCATTTCACATTAAATTCCAAAAATGCTATTTAATTTATAGTTTTCCGCTTTTCTCTCCGCCATTATATCTCTCGCTCTCAGTTTTATCGATAACCTCAAATAAATCGTTTGGTTTTCAAACTGATTTGAAGACCATCAGATTTGTCTGACAACACGTCTTCACATTGACAATTTTTCTTCAGATTCGACAGATCGTTAAATCCGTCTGATAATCTGAACTCCACTTAAAAGAAGAAAACATTCATCCTCCTGCATCATAGTTACATATTTAAAATAATTTCTTCCAGTTTGTTTAGAACTTTTGAAAAACAAAATCGTATTTACTGCCAATTTGTTTAAAATTTTTCAGAAAACAAATTTGTGTTTTCTGACAGCTTGCTTAAAATTTTTGAGAAAACAAATTTGTATTTTCTGGCAGGTTGATCAAACAATTATTTGCTGCAGATATTTGTTCAAGTGTGACCACAGGGCAAATGTATATTCCCTACTGTTTATTTGACTCTAATTGATACCTGTTTGATCAAACAAAAAGAGGCAAATAAGTGTGCGTAATGTGAACACAAAATCAACCCTGTATTGATTTGGCAACATTTTAAGCAAATAGGATGAAACATATTTTCATCAAATATTTGCCCAATCTGACCGTACCTTTAGAAAATATGACCAGCTGCTTTTATAGTTGTAATGTGTGATGTAACCTGATAGGGGATGGGACTGCCTGTTGATGTTGTAGCGTGTGGTATTTCATCTGGCTGTTATTATGTAAAATTCAAATTGTCGTTTAACTCCTTACTTTACTTCTTGGGAAGTTAAGCTGACTGCTATTAGGAATTATTCTGATTGTGGTTGTGTGTAGTTTATAGTTTGTTGTGGTTGCAACGTGTTATAAATCAGGACAATGCCATAAATTCAACGACTATATGAAAGATGAAACAAAAAGTTATACCCCGCCGAATCACGCCGCCGCGCCGATTTCTACGTAACAACTCAAAAAAACGGGGGTTTGGATCGACGTGGATCGATGGCGTAAAGGTCTAGATCATAGATAAAGGAATTAACTAGATATCGCACATGGCATGGAAAATTTTTTCTTCAATGAGATATTTTCTAGATGGAGCCGAATGCAATAATTACCATAGATAAAGTAAACAAATAAATGAAGCACAAGTGTTGGAAAATTTTTAGTGTAATGGGTAATTTTCTAGATGTCGTTGTAAGCAATAAATGGAATTTTTTTGATCCCAAAACAAAAAGTCAAAAAATATGACAATAAAAATCTAAAATTTTATATAAAAAGAAAAAATAATTTTCAACAAAAATATCAAGAATACTAGAATACAACACGTTTCTTAAAGTAGAATATCCGATGTCCATCGAATTGCAAAGCCATGTCACCACTGTCTATGTCCTAATAAATTGGTTCTTCCTCCGGTTCAGCTACCATTCCTTGTTGAGAGTCCTCAGACACTCTAACGGTTTGGCATCTGCGACCGCAGAAGTTGCTACAGTTTTTGGCCGGGGAAGTTTTTAGATTAAAACGGCGTTCCGGGATGTTCATCTTTGGGCGGTCTTACGGGTTTTCTCCTATTGATATCCCAACACCTCATGGCTTTGAAATAGTTTTTTATATACGAAACAAGTCCTTTTTTTGTCGTCATTTGTTTACGACTTACCGCAGTTCCCCCTTTGTCCCTACATTGTACTTGTTGTGTTGGAAAGGAACTGTTAAGTTTTGTAAACAAGTACAATGTAGGGCTCCAGCAAAGCAGTTGTTCAGCTGTTAAATCAGTTTGTTGGGGATAAAGACTGCGGTAAGTAGTGTTGGTTTATATTTGTTTTAATTTTATTATAATTATAATTTTTTTTTAGAAATAAACCCTGCCTTACTAGAATTAAGCACATATTGCCGTGTTTGTATTTCGGGAGTTAAATTCGCTATCCCCGCAGGAATAACTCAGGTCGCAGCCAGCGACAAATTTTATTTCGCATAACTTTGTGCGACTTTGTTGTTTTTTGCCTTTTGCCGATTGCCATTTAGATGTCCATGCAGCGTTCACCTCCAAGAAGAAGCCCGCGGAACCTGACAATTGCCGATTCGTTGCCCTCCTCAGTAAGTACACTCAACAGTTCCATGCCTGCCGGAACAAATGAAATTGTGAATGTGGCCCATATGCCGCCGGAGCCCAATACAAGTTCCTCTACTGCCGGAACATCATCCGTGTTCTTCGCCACTGCCGAGACTATTCAGACGGCGTCAGGTAAACATAATCCTGGCCCTAATTTGTTGCTGTCGCATATACCGCCACCGTTGACTCCAGCGCCAGGTGTAATGACGTCCAGCTCCAATTTAGTTGCCCAGCCAGCCATGGAAAGCCTTCAGCATCAAATCAATGTTTTGCAGGCGCAACTTTTAAATGCCAAACGAGCCCTGAAAGCAGCTTCAACTACAAATAACTTGAGCATTTCAACAACTATGACGACATCGAGTAGCACAGCACCAGTTATGTCGGTTAACAGTGTCGCCGGTCATTTTAGATCGTCGGGATCCATCGCCATTTTCCTTTGCAAGTAATGGCGCCACAGTGGCTCCATGCTATGGAAATCAGCAGCATCGGTTAGCAGCGCAGTCGCTAAATGTACAGCAGCCGACAGCGACGTATCAGATGCTGCCAGCGCCGTATCAGATGCAGAATTCAGTGCCGATAGCGAGAAAAATTGTTGACCTACCGGAATTTAATGGCACCCCAGAAGATTGGCCGATGTTTTCATCTGCTTTTGATCACTCAACGGCCGCATATTTGTACAGCAATTTTGAAAATTGTTTGCGTTTGCAAAAGGCATTGAAAGGTGAGGCCCGGGAGTGCGTCAAGTCTCTGCTTATCCATCCAAATAATGTTCCCACTGCTATTGAGCAACTGAAATTACAGTATGGTCGCCCGGAATTGCTGATAAGATGCCAGCTGCAACAAGTACGAGAAATTTCGCCTATTGGGGAGAATGCTGTGGATAAGCTGATACCATTTGCTGTCAAGGTGAGAAATTTAGCCGCCTTTTTAGAAAATGCAAATGGGCATAACCATTTGTCAAACCCAACCTTGATGGAAGAGTTGGTGCAGAAGCTCCCCATGAGCCGCCGTTTAGATTGGGCCCAATATGCAGCGAATATACGCCAGTGGCCCACTGTTATGGATTTTAGCAATTGGCTCCAAGGTGTAGCTAGTTTGGTACGGAGTATTCAAACGACCAGTGTAAGTACCAGTCGCTCAAACAACAGTGAGTCAAAAAAGAAAGTGGTTCTTTATACATCAGATGTTCAACGGAAAGAGATACAATGTCCCCATTGCCGAGGACAACATAGAACATTTGAGTGTAAGAAATTTTTATCACTGAGTGTGCAGAACAGATGGAGTGAAGTGAAAAAGTTGAAGTTATGTTTCTCATGCCTTAATGAAGGACATTCAAGCAGAGATTGCCGCCGGCGTAAAGAGTGTCAAGTGAATAATTGCCGATGGAAACATAACAAGTTATTGCATGAAGATCAGTCTAAAGCTTCAAGTGAAAATAATACTTCAAATGTATTATCAGCTGATAGTGGTCTGATTGGTGAACCAGTTTTAAGTTGTGTCTCAAGCATAACTGAAAAAAGTGAATTGCTGTTTAGAGTGCTACCAGTGAAACTTTATGGGCCAAATTGTATTGTGGAGACTTATGCTCTTTTGGATGAAGGCTCATCGGTCACTATGATGGATAGTTCACTGGTGAGACAACTTGGACTTCAGGGAAGACAAAACAAATTAAATTTGAGCTGGTATGGTGGAAAATCGTCTCAAGAGGTAGCCACAGTCGTCGATCTTCATGTAAGTGGTGTAAATAAGCAACGGAAATATGCTTTAAAATGTGTTTATGGTGTTTCAAATTTGAAGTTGCCCAATCAGACTTTCAATGCGGACTTGATAAAGAATCATGGCATTCCTATAGCCTCATATGGTGATGTGGCTCCAAAATTGCTCATTGGATTGGACCATTGTCACTTAGGATTGCCCGATGAGATAGTTCCGTTGGAGAAAGCTGGTCCATATGCTGCCAACACTCCTTTAGGGTGGATCGTTTTCGGGAAAATGGATGGAGGTCACCCTACAGCCCGCACTTGTTTGCTGACAGCACAGCCGGACAATTTAAATGATTTGGTGGCAAGTTATTTCGAGACAGAGAATTTTGGCGTCAAGGCTCTACCAGTCATTGAGTCGAAGGACAATGCACGTGCTCGGAAGACTTTGGAAAGTTCTACAAAGAGGGTTGCCGGAAGATTTCAATCCAGACTACTGTGGTGCCAAGATGACGTAGTCTTGCCGGATAGCTATTCCATGGCCCTCAATCGCCTTTATGGTATGGAGCGAAAGATGAAGAAAAATCCCAAGTTTAGCGTGGCATATAAAAATATAGTTGCTGAATATGAGGAGAAAGGGTATGTACGGAAATTGTCACCAAAAGAGGGTCAAGCTTATAACCCGAGGACATGGTACTTGCCCCATTTTGGAGTTGTTAATCCCAATAAGCCAGGGAAAATTCGTTTGGTGTTTGATGCTGCTGCCAAGGTAGGAGTCTCATTAAATTCAAAATTATTGAAAGGCCCTCAACAATATTAGCCGTTACCTTCAGTAGTATTCAATTTTCGGGTTGGTACAGTAGGTGTTTGTGGAGACATAAAAGAAATGTTCCATCAAATCATCGTGGCTCCAGAAGATCGATGTTCCCAGAGATTTTTGTGGCGTGAAAATGAAATTCGTCAACCAAATATTTATGAAATGGTCGTGATGACTTTCGGAGCTGCCTGTTCGCCGTGTGTTGCCCAATATCTGAAGGAGAAAAATGCTCTAGAATATCGAGATCGTTTCCCAAGAGCCGTGAAGTCAATATTGGATCACCATTATGTTGATGATTTTGTGGACAGTTTTGACAACGCATCAAAAGCTATCGAAATATCGAAGCAAGTTCGTGATATACATAAGACTGCTGGTTTTGAACTGCGTCGTTTTACATCAAACTCGTCGGATGTGATCGTGGCTCTTGTAGGTGATTCGGATCAGAACGTCAGTTTTGAAGGAGCTTTAAATGAATTTGATTCATCCGTAGAAAAAATTCTGGGCATGTATTGGCATCCGGGAGACGACGCATTCAAATTTATTTTTAAATTTCATCGAGTAAATGCAGAGATTATAAACGGCCTAAGGTATCCCACAAAACGTGAGCTGCTCAGTGTTATCATGTCCGTATATGATCCAATTGGTTTTTTGTGCCATTTCATGATAACTGCAAAATTGTTATTGAGAGAAATTTGGAGAAGCAACACACGTTGGGACGAAAAGTTGCCTGAGGGACTAGAATTTATCTCTGATAATTGGCGGCAGGAGCTGAATAACGTTGCTCATGTCCATGTACCACGTTTTTATTTTGGAAATGGTATGCCTGGTGTGTTGGAGCTACATGTATTTGTCGATGCCAGTGAAGACGCATTTGGTGCCGTGTCATACTGGCGATATATAACAGCTGGTGGAGAAATTGGTGTCTCCTTTATTTCAGCTAAGTCTAAATGTGCTCCAATGAAGACCATGACTATTCCCCGACTGGAACTACAAGCTGCCGTATTGGGAACAAGATTGATGTGCACTATATTGGAAGAACACTCACTCAAAGTTGCCCGTAGTATTTGTTGGAGCGATTCTACCACTGTTGTAAATTGGATTGGATCTGAAAGCAGAAGATATAAGCCATTTGTTGCCCATAGAATAACAGAAATATTGGATTCCACTCGCCCGGATGATTGGAGATGGTTGCCCACAGATCTTAATGTTGCAGATGAGACTACCAGAATGAAAAGCAAAGTTGACTTTTCTAATGAGACACGATGGTTCCAGGGGCCTCAATTTCTTTATAGCCACGAAGATGTTTGGCCAACGCCTGTTTCTAGAGTACAAGATGATTCCTGCGAAGAAGAACTGCGCCCTAAATTTGCATTACTGGTTGGTTCAAATTTAATCATTGATTTTAATCGTTTCTCTTCATTTCTCAGGCTAAAACGTACTATGGCATGGGTACTGAGATTTGTTGATTGTTGCCGTAAGAGAAAGATTAATAATAACACAGCTTGCCTGACTGCTATCGAATTGCGATCTGCAGAAACAATTCTCTGCCGGCTCGCACAAGAGGAGAGTTTTGCGGACGACTTCAAAATTTTAAGATCTGGTGGTAAAATACCGAAATGTAACGACCTGTATTCCCTTTCGCTATATATTGATGAAAACAATTGTCTCCGAGTATATGGTCGTATCGATGCTGCCAGCTGGTTACCACTAGATTCCAGGCGCCCCATCATTTTGTCGTCCAATCATTACCTGACCCAACTTATTGTGGCTCATGTGCATACCAACATGAAACATCAAAACTTTGAAGCTACATTGGGTGAAATAAGAAGAACGTTTTGGATTCCACGACTTATGAGTGCTCTTAATAAGTGTGTCTCAAATTGCAATATTTGCAAAATTCGTCGTGCCACTCCAGTACCGCCATACATGGGTCCCTTGCCAACGGACAGACTGACTCCATATGTGCGGCCATTTACATACACTGGTGGGGATTACTTTGGGCCAGTCAACATAACTATTGGACGTCGCCACGAAAAGCGCTGGGTAGCTCTGTTCACCTGCCTAACTATCAGAGCAGTGCATTTGGAGGTGGCCTTTGACCTTTCAACAGATGCTTGTATCTTGGCAATAAGAAATTTTATAAATCGGCGTGGTACCCCATTGAAGATACGCAGTGATAATGGGAAGAATTTTGTTGGTGTCGACCAAGAGGCTAAGCGGTTCGAGGAAGTCTTTGACGTGGCTCGAATCCAAGATGAGTTGTCTTCAAAGGGCATAGACTGGCAGTTCAATTGCCCACATAATCCGGCAGAAGGTGGCATATGGGAACGAATGGTTCAATGTGTCAAAAAGGTTCTACGGGTGACTCTTAAAGAAATGGCCCCTAAAGAATACACCCTACAAAGTTATCTAATTGAGGCGGAAAACATCGTTAATTCTCGTCCATTGACTCATTTGCCTGTCAGCCATGAGGATGAGGAGCCATTAACGCCTAACCATTTTTTGCTGGGGTCATCGAGTACTGCGCAAACACCAGAGGGAACAGTCGTCGATAAGCCAGCTGTGTTTAAAAAGCAGTGGCGAATATCTCGTCAGCTACGAGACCACTTTTGGAAAAGGTGGATTGTTGAGTATTTGCCTACACTAACGCGCAGGTCCAAGTGGTGCGAGTATACAAAACCTGTGGCTCCTGGTGATTTGGTCCTCATATGCGATCCAGCTGTTTCCCGCCGAGAATGGAAGAGAGGCCGCGTAGAAAAAGTATTCAAGGGAAGTGATGGAGTTATACGTCGAGCTGATGTCCGAACGTCTACTGGTGTCCTTAGGCGCCCCGTATCCAAGCTTGCTCTTCTGGATTTCGAAGAGTGAATCGAGTCGATCCACGGGGGTGGGGATGTCGCTGATGCGCATGTTTGTTATTGTATTTACTTATATTTTTTGTTTCTATTCATTTGCCTTTTTTTTTGTCATATTGTTATCATTTGGTTGTTTATGATCATTAACTCGTTATTATTGTTTGCCCATAATGATCATTTGTTTGAGTTTTTTTTTAAGTCCTTTTTTTGTCGTCATTTGTTTACGACTTACCGCAGTTCCCCCTTTGTCCCTACATTGTACTTGTTGTGTTGGAAAGGAACTGTTAAGTTTTGTAAACAAGTACAATGTAGGGCTCCAGCAAAGCAGTTGTTCAGCTGTTAAATCAGTTTGTTGGGGATAAAGACTGCGGTAAGTAGTGTTGGTTTATATTTGTTTTAATTTTATTATAATTATAGTTTTTTTTTAGAAATAAACCCTGCCCTACTAGAATAAAGCACATATTGCCGTGTATGTATTTCGGGAGTTAAATTCGCTATCCCCGCAGGAATAACTCAGGTCGCAGCCAGCGACACCTTGCAAGATGTATTTCGAACAGGTGCTAACAATAGGTGTGGTAGGCAACATCAACAGGGATTTTATTTTTGTTTTGTGGTCCGTTGCTCTCAAATTCAACACAAACGAACACCAAAACAGCGCCAAAAAGGACGATTAAGGAAATTCGTAACAACATTTATACGTCAGAGTGGTTGAATGGGAAATTCTCAATTAAAATGAGTTTTCGTTTGAATTTAGTTTGAAGAATTTTTCAATAGCATCATTCCAAACAACTGCTGATGAAGATATGTGGCCAGATCTGATATAGCTATACGGTTTGCCAAGAATCATGAGGATGCATTTTGCAAAACTTCTTTTTAAAAACTACAATACAGAGCTTTATACATGTGGTTTTTATGGAAACGAACATTTTATAGGAGCTGAATACACGAAGCAATCGAAAGGGTATTGTCCCGGCGTTTGCATTTTGAAGACGGCAGGATGAATAGCACATGCGACTAGCAACCGTGAGACGGTGGTTCGAATCTTGTTTAGGACGCATATTTTTATTTAACTCAATGTTTCGATTTTAACTATATTTTTAATTCTTTTACATTTTTATTGTTGGTATATTAGTTATATTTACAAAAGCAATATAGCACGTTACATATTTAAAATTGTTTATCGGAGGTGTAAACTCAAGACCTATCGATTTGTAGGTAAACCCAATGCTCTAGGCCAAATACATTGACACAGCTAAAGACATAAATAAAAAAGCAAATACATTAGGGTAATTTTTTTATATTGCAACTGCTATTGTTTCTAGTCGATAAAAGTGCCGCAGTGCGCGGATCTTGTACATGAGAATGTGGGTTCGATCCCTGCTCAGACCACTTTACATTTCTCTCGGCGATGGTCACCTCGCTTAGTGATGGCGACACTATCGAGTACTTACCCATGAAAAACCTTCTCAAAATACCGTTAGGAACCGGTGTAAAACTGTAGGGTGGGATGTAATGGGAAACCATGTTTTGTTTACTGTATTGGACAAAAAAAGTTCCCAATTTCCATTTTTTAAAACCCGACCCCAATATCAACTGCGCTTAAACTTAAAGAAAAAGAAAAGAACGATCCTAAATTGCAGAAAACTAATGTTTTTTTCATTCTATGTTCAGTTTGTGTCCGGTTACATTGTATTAGCTACACTTAAATACAGAATACATAAAGTTTTTCAATCTACATGAATCACAAAATTATGAAAATATTACTTAGCTACAATGGTCTTTGTATTATAAATATGAAAATTTATGCAATAACGTGATATAAATCTTTGTACACTTATAAAAAATGGCTCATATGGATGAAATATAAATGTCACCAACAAATCACGAGCATTAATCGTTTCCAAATGAACACGAAACTTAACTAGGCCCGTGGTACGATCAAAAAATCGTATAGGTTCTAAGCAATTAATTAGTGGCCTCTCCAGTGTCGATATGTAACGGTTGTCATAGTTAAATAGAGAATAATCTAAATAAGGACTAGTAGAAAAACTCTGCGCGCTAATGGGCAGAGTGGGATTAAAGCGGGTCGCAGCTTCGGGTAAACCACCAGCATATGACTTTAAATCACTTCAAAAGAGAATTAAAACGTAATGTATTATTACATGTTAATGTTTGTGGGTTTGTTATTTTATTTTGACTTACTCATCAAATGTGGCTCTAACGAAATTATTGTTACTCGGCGATGATGGTTGCCATGGTAGTTGCATAGATTTTACATTTCGAAATTCATCACAGAAATTACGCAGCATGTACAGCAGAGTCGTAGAGTTATTGTAGTAAATTTTTACTATTCTCTGATCTGTTATATGGTAGAACACATAGATTTTAAAAAAATTACTAATCGTTTCCACCTCGTCCGGTTTCATGTCTAATGGCATTTGAGATTGGCGCCTTTCGTAACGTAGCAGCATATGGTCGCTGTCAACAAGTTGAACTTTCAAAAGTAACATGCCTTCAGTCTGGAAGTAATTGAGAAGAAGGAAGTGTTTACTATAGATTAAACAAAACAAAAAAAAACAATTCAGATGTTTTGAATATAGAACAGACAAAATAGTATGATATTTTATTGGAATAGTACCAAATGGATCTTGTCATATGGAAAGAAGCTATTAATGAACAATTTATAAAGAAACATACATGACCGTGAAGGAGCTTTCCATTATAAATAAATAATTTTTTTTTCAAAAAGTTGAGCACAAAAAGTGTTCCAATGATACCAGGGCTGTCTGTCTAGCTATTTCGAATCTTGCCAAGATCTTCATCGTTGGTATGCTTATCGGTGAATTCATCAAAACTATATGTATAGAAACACTTATTATATTGATGAGAATTGCTTTACACCATGATCGAAGAATACCAAGCACTAACGTTGGAAACACTTTCATGCGCAACTCCTTTTTATCATGTCGAAAACCCATCGGTTTTAAACAGGCATGATTTGGTTTTTGTTTTGTCATTAAAAAGCAGCAAAACAAAGGGTTTCCGTCAACATTAATATTGTTGCAAGTCGGTCTGTTTTTTAAACTTAAATTTTTTTTGATTTATTCAAGCTCAAGCCTTTTTAATATAAAGCTCGACTTTTTATAATATAAAGCTAAAAAATAAGCTTTGTAATAAAAAGGTCTTGAGCTTGAATAAATTTAAAAATTGTAAGTTTAGAAAATCATCTTTCATATAATTTCAATATAGAAAAGTCTCTTTAAGAAGTCTCTCGACTTTTCGGAGGAACCAACAAGCAATACTGTCTTTTGCCCTGTAATGACCTCTTATGGAATTTTCATTCCCATAAGAAATACTTGTATAAAAAATAACGAAATTTTCTTGAATCGTAAATGTCGCTCACTTTCCATTAGCTACTCAGCTCTTTTCAAAAATTTCGAGAGCAAAATCAATTACAGTGTTGTTATGATAAGGATATTTCGTACAATAGTTTGGTATCGGAATATTGCCATTTCGATTATTTTAGCAAAACATAGATGCAAATCTGTGCAACAAACTTTTCCGTTTAAATATAAATGACAAAATTCCGCAAGGGCTTTAAAACAATCGAAATGTCAAAATTCCGGTCCCAAACAATTGTTTTCGTACGAAATTACTTTGGCATGTCAACCCTGTAATTGAATTTGTTCATAACATTTTCCTCTTAACAGAAAATTTCGTTGCGTAGAGTTACCACCAATCTTTGATTTACTTTGAAAATATTTAGGGTAGTATTCTAAAAGTCCCGAAAGTGAACTTAAACGCAAAAGCGAAAAATGGTAGTTTATATATCACTTCGCGTTTGTGCTTGTTTACGAAAACTGTAACTGACATATCATTCATTCCATGTCAAACCGGACGATTTTCTGAAAAAATTTACATTGATGATTCCGATTTTTTTGAAACTTGGCAATATTGCACTACTATTAGCACCATAGATTAATACTTATAGTAGATCTACTAGTTCTCCCACCAAATTTATGACATTTGGCCTGGTGTGATATTTACGTTTGATGTTAAAAAGAATTGCTTTACTAATACCAGATAGTGGCAATGGTTCAAAACAACGAACAAAATAACAACAACGGAATTTCGTTTTGTGTGTTAAAATTATTGTTTTAAATACAACACAAATGTATGTTAAAAATAACAGACAATAAAAAAGTTTAAAACACATTTAAATTTCACAGTTTTTCACCAAAATGGCATGAAAAATTAAAGCAAGAAGTTATTGTAATTCCACCTGGTGTATGTCACTTTTCGTCAAACATCTATCTATCACACCGATCGCATCACGAAGAGTGGGAAGGTAACGTCAGATGAGCCAAATATTCTCTCTAGTCTGAGATACTCTATGATTAGCACTGTTTAATTTGTGGTTGTCAGAAAAAAAATTTATTTTTTTAAGGAGTTATATGCTTTTTAAAATGTTCAAAATCATGAAAAATGTGCCGCAGTGGCTACAATGAAACGGGTGTGGGATCAAAACGCGACGGTGGATTTTAAGAAGCTATACCTTATTTTAAAGGTCTTGACGCGTAGTTTCTGCCGATATAATTTTGTTATACAGGATGCCGAACATTTGTATATTTGTTAAATTAATTTTGTAACGAGATTTTCACTATTTTTGCACCAATATTCCAAATTAACAAAAATACACGCATACTTCTCTATCGATTCTAAACAAGCCCTGAAAATTTTAGCTTGGAGAAATAATGCGTTATATTTTAAAAAAATTAATTACTTAATGTAGTCCTCGAAAATATATCTACCAAAAGTACTACAAGTCTGCAAATCTATAGTGTGAACGCCCTGTCGTATATGCATGTGAACACCCTGTCGTATATTCATATACGGAAATCTGAAAAACGTCAAAAATAGAAAGCATCAAAAGCGTTCATATATTTGTATTTCACACAAAAACATACATAGATATATCAAACAAACAACAGCTGATCATTTAGTACTCCGCATTTCATTTAGTACATCTGCCAAAGTTGCATTGTCGTATAATATACTTTTTTTGTATAAAACGAAGTTCTTTTAATTAAAGTATTTATTATCACGTGAAACACGCTTCTCATACGGTCCAAAATATCACTTTTATTGTGCAAAATGAATTCACGGCATGACTCTTGTATCAACCCATTTAATATTTCGAGACATGGAAAAAAACCTACAAAAGATCTACGCTGGATGAAAACGTTAAATGGAAGAATAAGAATTTGTAACACGTGCCGATTAAAAATGAGCAAAATGTCTTTAGAGACATCAGAAATTGATTCGATTAGGAATGTTTCGCCAGACCCCGAAGCAAATAGACAGTGCCCGTCAAATAGTTCTTCACCGGAATCATCATTAAAAATTTCTTCACTTAACCAATCGTTGTTGCTCTTAGGGGATTCGGCCATCCAAAAAAGGAAAATGGTCCAGAAAAAGTATATCGCCCATAAAAAACGTAAAGTCGTTAGTCTTATCTCAGAGAAAAAATTTAATGAGAACCATGAAGGTAATGAACAAGAAGAAAATATAAATCAAGGAGATGGTATAATATTAAAATTAAAGAAAAACTTCGAAAAAACAAACGATAAGCAGCTAAAAATTAAAATTTTATCATTATTTGCGGATTGGTCTTACAGCCAAATTCAGACACATTTCAGCGGGGTAACAAAGCATATGATTTCTATTGTAAAGAAAGTTGTGAATGAAAAGGGAATTTTAGCTTTTCCAAACCCAAAGTTGGGAAAAACTCTTACAGGAGAAGTAGTTAAGAGAGTAAGAGTTTTACGAATCACAGGAAATAACCAGAATTAAGCCAGGAAAAAAGACTGCATTAAAGTCGGAAGCGGACCTGCAAAAGAAACTGTCCAAAAAAGATTAGTATTATGTAATTTGAAGGAAACACACGCTTTATTCAAGGAAAAATATCCAGAGACGAAAGTGCAATTCTCGAAGTTCGCGGAACTGAGACCAAAGTACTGCATTCTACCCCATTCCGTCTGTGTATGTTCTGATGTATGAACAACATCTAATAATTTAAAAATATCATCATATAATGACTGCCTGTCACGTATAATATGCAACCCTCCAACCTATGATTTCTATCTACAGAGGTGTAAGATGTGCCCGGGTTGTGAGCCTATAATTGAAGCAAATTTGTAATAACAATATGATAAACACAATAACATATAGACAATGGGTCACTACCGATAGATGTGCTCTTGAGACATTACAATCAAGCAGTGAAGAATTTTTCGACAAGCTTTCAGAAAAATTGCTTCGTTTGTTAACTCATTCGTACGTTGCAAAGCAACAACAGAATTTTCTCAATAAGAAAAAAAATGAGTTGGGACCTGGAGAATGTTTGGTCATTTCAGACTTCTCTGAAAATTATGCGTTTATAATTCAAGATTCCATTTAAGGCGCTCATTGGAATAACGACCAGGTTACGATTCATCCAATGGCAATTTATTACAAAGCCAATGGAAAAGAAAAATTTACTAATTATGTAGCAATTTCTGAATGTTTGAAACGCGATACTGTGGCAGTTAATTTGTTCCAGAATGGTCTCAATCATTTCTTAAAAACACCTTAGGATCATTGCAGAAAATTTTTTATTTCTCACATGGATCAAGTGCTCAGTATAAAAATAAGAAAAATTGCATAAATCTTATATATCATGAAGATGACTTTGGTGTTAAAGCGGAATGAAATTTTTTCGCAACATCCCACGGAAAGGGACCATGTGATGGCCTAGGAGGTACAATTAAAAGATTTGCAGCACGGGCAAGTTTAACAAAAATTTAGGAACCTATTAATAACGCCCATGTATTCTTTTCCTGGGTTAAAATTAATGTAAAGGATGTTAATACAGAATTTTTTACCTCAGCACAATATAATCAAAATTTTATTAAACTTCAAGATAGATTTAACAGAGCTAAAGTTATTCCTGGAACCTTAGGATATCACTCATTTATTTCACAAGAAAACAAGCAAATCCAAGTCAAAATTACATCAAACGCTTCTTATTCATTCACTAAAGATATTATTAAACATTAGTTCTTTTTACGATACATTTTTCATTATTATTAATTCTGTATATCATATGTAGCGCTTCTTAAATTTTGCAATTAGCCTTTGATTATTTTTAAAATTGCAATAAAACTTTTACAGATGTATTAAATTGGTTTTGTACTTTGTTTTAATTATTTCTGTTCTATATAATCATTTGATTGTATAAAAATTCCGATTTGTAGTCATAAAATTACACTTATGCTGATCAGCTGTTGTTTGTTTGATATATGTATGTATGTTTTTGTGTGAAATACAAATATATGAACGCTTTGATGCTTTCTTTTTTTCTTTTCAGGGTGTTCACACTATAGATTTGCAGAGTTGTAGTACTTTTGGTAGATATATTTTCGAGGACTACATTAAGTAATTAATTTTTTTAAAATATAACGCATTATTTCGCCAAGCTTAAATGTTCAGGGCTTGTTTAGAATCGATAGAGAAGTATGAGTGTATTTTTGTTAATTTGGAATATTGGTGCAAAAATAGTGAAAATCACGTTACAAAATTAATTTCACAAATATACAAATGTTCGGCATCCTGTATAACAAAATTATAAAATAAGGTATAGCTTTTTAAAATCCACCGTCGCGTTTTGATCCTACACCCGTTTCAATGTAGCCACCTCGGCACATTTTTCATGATTTTGAACATTTTAAAAAGCTTATAACTCATACGGGATTTCTTTTATTGATATTCCAACACCGGCATCATGGCTTTGAAATAAGTTTTTATGTAAGAAACAAATGCAATTATATAAAATCATTTAAATTTTGTCACATTTTCCCTTGTTTAAATTACTTTCACAAAAATTTCCTAAAAGTTGGAATAAACGTCAATGAGAATTATGGGAAAGTGACCGTAGTAGAGAACAGCACCTAATGAACAAAGGTGACAATGGGCGTGCTATATCTATTATTTCCTTTATCTATGCTTCTTATGGCAACGAAAATTTCATAAAAACTGAATGCCGGGCTGAATTCGGAAGTAATACATATCTTGACGTTTGAGGCTTCTTGAATTGCAAAAAAAAATCAATAAATAATCATACTAAGCTAATTGTCTTAAAAGCAACTTTACAAGAGTCTGAAACTGAAATGAAACCTTATACTCTAAAATGTATGGAAACAATTGTATATTCTTACCATACCAAAGCATTTATAAAACACCTTTAGATTCTTCTTTCTCTGCAACTCTGAAGGCACGGCCAATGCCTCACGATATTGATATATTAATATTTTATGTTTTATATGCGTCAATGGCAGGCTGTAACTGTGATTCACAACAGTATTGGACATACGGACATGTTCTCTTATCCGATCACGATCCAATGCATTACCAAAAGGGCCCACTGTATAAAGAGTTTTTAGCTTTCCACTACAATCTAATTCCAACATATCAATACTCTGGCGGTATGTAGATAATATGGCCAGGGTGCCGCCATACAATGACACGCTGTGATTGTGGGACAAAACAATATAATCATGTGGTTTTATCAGGGTGTCCATAACACATCCACTTTGCAAGTCGATTAAATAAAATGTATAATCATACAATTCCGAATCATCGTACATATCGGGGTATTCTTCGTATGCCTCATAGCTGGGAAATATGGACCCTTCCGCTATGGAGGCCACTAATACGTATTTGCCGTCCTGTAGAAACATACTAAACTCGCGATTCAGGACGTGCTTCGGCGTCCATGGGGCATCTACCAAAGGCACTGAAAACTGTTTCATGAACAGAGTCGAAAACAGCTCCTGCCGTATGTACAGCGAATTATATGAATGGTCGTGTGCTGTTACACATTCACCAGTTTGGTTCTCCATCAAGAATGCGACATTGCCTACCCCCTGGTATTCATAAACATCAAGCGAGCGCTGATCGTTGGAGAATGCCAACAACTGCCTGCCGTCGGGTGTGAATTTACGCAGATAGCCCAAAGGTTTGTCCACATTCTGAACCGAAAGACGAGGTGTGATGCTCTTGTAGAAATTTCGTTCGTAGAAAAGAAAGCGTCGCGGTGTGGGATGGCGCCTTCCCGGCTCCCTCCAATCGGATTCACGAGCCCATAGATGATGTTGCAGATTTTGTGAATTTTTGGGGAACATATAGGGGGATTGGAAGTGAAGTTAGTTATTTCACACAACAAAACAAAAATTAAAAATATAAAACTGAAGATGTGAAGAAAACAGTTAAGATTTTACTAAAACACAACTTATTGTAACAAAATAAAACAAATAATATTGCTAGTCGTATGTGCTCCACAATTTGGCGGCACTTTTCTGTGTTGCCAAGCTCAGTAAATGTATGAGCGATAAGGGGAAAATGTAATGTCCATACCAAAGATTCATACCATAGATACACGGGGGTTACACGGTCAATTTTTGCCTTTCAAGTTTCAATACATTCACACTTTTTTACTAATGCACTCATGCTTTTAAAAATTAAAAGGAACTTGCTTTCAATTTCTCTTTCAAGTCGTGTGTTTAAATTTGCTTTCAAGAAAACAGCTGATTACAGTTGTTATGAACAGTTTCTCGTTTTCCTTCTTACAAATATTCTGCCGTCATAATTTTTTGATTTCTACTTTTACAAATATTTAAATATTATAAATAATTAAAAATGTTTGTGAGTAGAGGTAATAAATATAATGATGTGTTGCGATTCATAGAGCTGTACAGAAGCCATGAAGTTTTATGAAACATGAATATTGCTTTCAAGTTGCGTGCAGCTTACGTCACAGCTATCAATACACTTGAATTTTGACAAGCAGTATGTGTACAAAACTTGAAACAAAAACTTCAAAGTGTGGCTGCCGCGTAAAGGAAATAATAGATATAGCATAATGCAACTATTGTATCAGTGTTGCCAGAGACCGTCTACAAAATTATGCCAAATGTCCCCAAAAATTGTGCCGTTTGCGAAACTATTATGCTAAAATTTACATTTTAGTCTTTTTGTAATTCTGGGACAGAACATAACATAGTCAATCCAAGAAATGGGTGTTTATCTGCATTTGAAAATTTAAACAACTATTAAACCGTAACTCTCTAACTTAAAATGAAGTATTAATATAGGTTATATTAATATAGGTTTAATTATTTAGTAAAGGGTTGGCCCATAGAATAACACATACCATAGAAGGTTTTATTCGCTCAATAAATTAAACGTCATAGGTACGATGGAAAGTAAACATTGGATGGTAGAAATATGGGTTCAATAATACCAGATAGTGGCAATAGTATACAGCATAGGAACAACAACCGAATTTCGTGTTTTTGTGGCAAACTAGTTGTGTTAAATACAATACAAATGTATACCAACGATAAAAGTCAATAAAAAAGTGCAAAATATATTTAAATTTTTCAGTTCTACACCAAAACGACAGGAAAAAGTTAAGTGAACATATTTTGTAACTCCACCTGGTGTATGTAAATTTTAAATTTAATTGCTCTCATTTCCACAAACCTACGATGAGAGTGTGAACTAAAACGTCAGATGAGAGAATAAGTTTATCTAGGTATGTGTTAGTCTATGGGTTGGCCATTAATTTCGCATAATCTCCAAATTAATATTTTATTGGTAAAGCCCATCATTGGCAGTTATGAATGAAAAACAACATCGTCCAAATGGCTTCCACGACTTGCTTTACAGTACCTCATTCGATTAATTTCCGATTGTTTTTGCCTGTATCTTGTGAGCGACAGAGATAATAGTCTAACGGGGTCAAATCGCAGCTGCGATGCGGCCAATGGACTTCCGAGTTGCGGCTGATTATGCGGTTTTCGAACACAACCCGCAAAAATCGAGTATAACGCTGGTTGTGTGGCACGTCGTCCATGTCATTCTCTTCAAATTTTGGGAACAAGAATCACTGAGCTTGGCATGGTAACGCTAGCCATTAACGGTAACAGCGGTTCCTTGCTCATGTTCGAAGAAAAATGGGACTATGATGGTGCCATGCCAAAAACAGCACCAAACTTACACTCGTTGTGGATGCATCGGCTGCTCCTCGACGACGTGTGGATTTTCCGAGACTCAAATGCGACAAGTTTGTTTGTGCTAGAAATGTTCAATCATTCGAACGGTGGCGAGTTGATGTTGATGGACGTTCGAGAAGACGTTCAGCTACAGCGACAATTTTTGCCACTGGGCGAGCACGTATACGAGTTTTTTTTTTAAATTAGGACCCGTATCGACGAAACCGCATGACAAATTGATCCACATACTGCACTGATGGCACTTTTATCAAATTTATTTCGTAGATTTCTTAAAGTTTGAGTTGAACACCCAGAACTTTGGAAGAAAGTTTTTAATATTTCCCAATTTCCTCAATCGTAAAGTGACCAATTTTGTAAATTTCCAAACTTTCACTAATAATCTGTCACGTCATAAATGCCAAACTGGTCATCTGCTTCGAATCAACGGGTGGTTCAAATTCTAAATTTTAAACGGCCTACCCTTTGTCTTAATTTTTGAATTTCTGCAAGATTAAAAGCCAAACTAGGTTTGATTTTCAGGCTCAATAAAATCCAGGTCCATTCATATTACAAAAAAATATATATTTGAGATCCATTGTTTTTAACAATTCTGTCAATCTTCAATCATATGCTAGACAACAATGACAATTCCCTCGCAACGAACCCGGAGGAATCATAGTTTTATTTTGCGTATTTGATGCAAACAAGTTGACGTAACAAATATTAGACGTTTTGATGTGGGGTAATGCATAAGAAACAGTGAGCACCATTTTATGAAGCCGACGCTTCGCCGTTTTTCAGATAAATTAAAGGGAAAAATTTCATCACCAAAAATTGTGCTGTTTTTAAAACAATTGTGCTAAAAAATTGCACCGAAATGAAAAAACAATGGAAACTTTTTGGGAAAATTGTGCTAAATGGCATTTGGCAAAATTTTTCAAAAATCAAGTGACAAAACCAAAATAATTATGCCAAAACGGCACAAATTATGCCAACATGGTAACACTGTATTGTATAGAGAAGAAAAATTTACTCATGGAGTGGAATGCCAACAAAGAAAACGAGTGAAGCGTGTCGTTTCTCTGCTCGCTCTCTTACTCTCTTCGTTGAATATTTCAATACGCGAGTAGTTTTCTGATGATGTTATTCTATCTGACTATAGAAATTTCAACCATATTTAAATAAAATTACATAAAGTATGTAAAAAGTATGAAATAATCAAGTTATAACGCGGGAAAGACATGCGTGTGAGTGAATCGCGTCGACTTTTTTGGTTCTCTTCTACTAGGGTTGCCAAATTGCGGGGTGTTTTCTTCTCGACATAGACGGGGTCACATGGCTTTGCAATTCGATGGCCATCAGATATTCTACTTAAAGTAACGTGTTGTATGCTTGTATTCTTGATGTTTTTGTTGAAAATTACTTTTTCTTTTGATAAGGAATTTTAGATTTTTATTGTCATATTTTTTAATTTTTTTTTGGAACAAAAAAATTATATTTATTGCTTTTAACAACATCTAGAAAATTACCCATTACACTAAAATTTTCCCAACACTTGTGCTTCATCTATTTGTTTACTTTATCCACAGATAAAGAAAATAACTAGATATCGCACATGCCTGGGGAAATTTTTTATTCAATGGGATATTTTCTAGGTGGAGCTGAAAGCAATAATTATAACATTTGATCCCAAATAAAATATACCTTGCGAGCTGTATTTAGAACAGGTGATAGCAGTGGGTGTTGTAGGCAACATCAACAGGTATTTTGTTTTGTTTAGTGTACCGATGCAAAAACAAGTCAACACAAACGAATACCAACAATAACAGTACACCAAAAAAGCACAAAACCAAACTACAATTCAATTTGAAAGGGGAACACAACGACATGAAAAAAAAACCAAATTAATTGTTCGAATAGCAACCTGGAAAATGATTTTATTTTTGTATTGAAAAAATGTTCCACACTGTTGAATAAACGTCAGTGAATGTTATGAGAAACGTCAATGAGAGTTACAAAACCACAACACAGCACCTACTGGTAGTACTTGCCAACGCCTGTGCGATATCTACTTATTTCCTTTATCTATGTAACACATACCAAAAAGGATGTACAGGTAGAGAAGAAAAAACCCCGCAATTTGCCAAGCCTAGTAGAAGAGAACCAAAAAAGTCGACGCGATTTACTCAAACGCATTTCTTTCCCGCGTCATAACTTGATTATTTCATACTTTTTACATACTTTATGTAATTTTATTTAAATATGGTTGGAATTTCTATAGTTAGATACAATAACATCATCACATCATCAGAAAACTGCTCTTGTATTGAAATATTCAACGAAGAGAGTAAGTGAGCGAGGAGAGAAACGACACGCTTCACTCGTTTTCTTTGTTGGAATTCCAATCCATGAGTAAATTTTCTTCTCTATACAATACTCGCTTTAAGTAGTGTTCACAATGGCAGCAACGAATTTGTAATTCAAGCCTTCTCGTTCCCACTCACAGTTTTGCATATAATGCCCTCTCATGTTTTTCGTGAAATTGGAATTCAAATTTGTCATAGAAGTAGGTTCTACTTCTACTTCAAATTGGAATTTGTTCGAATCAGTTTATTCTACTGACCGCTAGGGGCGCTCTCCTTCGAATTTTGTTTTAAAACTTGAAAGAATAGATAAAGGAATTAACTAGATATCGCACATGCCTTGGGAAATTTCTTGTTCAATGGGATATTTTCTAGATGGTGCTGGATGCAATAATTACAACGTTTGATCCCAAACAAAATATACCTTGCAAGATGTATTTAGAATAGGTGCTAACAATAGGTGTGGTCGGCAACATAAACAGTGATTTTGTTTTTGTTTTGTGGTCCGTTGCTCTCAAATTCAACACAAACGAACACCACCAATAACAGTAAACAAAAACATACAATCAAAATAACAACATTTTAACTTGAAAGTGGGGAACACAACGACATGAAAAAACTAAATTAGTTGTTTGAATAGCACAACCTGGAAAATGATTCTATTTCTGTATTGAAAATATGTCCCACACTGTTGAATAAACGTCAATGAATGTTATGAGAAACGTCAATGAAAGTTTCAAAACGACAACACAGCACCTAGTGGCAGTACTTGACAACGCCTGTGGGATATCTACTTATTTCCTTTATCTATACTTGAAAGTATGAATGAAAATGTTAACATTTTGTATCAAAACAAACATTTTAATAAATAATATTATCTGTAGAATCTGCCAATAACAATAATTTCACATATAATTATAATTTTTTATTACCAAGAATACAACATTTTCGCTGGCTTTCGAACAAATCAGCTGATGCAAATGTGAAATGTGTAGTTGTTTGTAGTAAGTGTAGTTCGCCCCAATTTTATTAATAAACAAAAGAAAAAAGTTTAAAAAAAGCTGACATTTTCAGGTTTATCGAAACCGTCCAAGGCCATGACATATTATGGAACATAAGTTTCTAAACATTTCTATAGAAAAATTTGAAAACATTTCTAAAGAAAAATTTGAAAATATTTCTATAGAAAAATTTGAGAAGATTTCTATAGAAAAATTTGAAAACATTTCTAAAGAACAATTTTAAAACTTTTCTAAAGAAAAATTTTAAAACATTTCTATAGAAAAATTTTAAAACATTTCTAAAGAAAAATTTGAAAATATTTCTATAGAATAATTTTAAAATATTTCTATAGAAAAATTTTAAATCTTTTCTATAGAAAAATTTTAAAACTTTTCTATAGAAAAATTTTAAAACTTTTCTATAGAATATTTCTATAGAAAAATTTGAGAAGATTCTATAGAAATTTTTTGAAAACATTTCTGTAGAACAATTTTAAAACTTTTCTAAAGAAAAATTTTAAAACATTTCTATAGAAAAATTTCAAAAAATTTCTATAGAATAATTTTAAAACAATTCTATAGATAAACTTTAAAAGATTTCTATAAAATTTTACAATTTTTCTATAGAAAAATTTTAAAACATTTCTATAGAAAAATTTTAAAACTTTTGTAAAGAAAAATTTTAAAACATTTCTATAGAAAAATTTGACAACTTTTCTATAGAAAAATTTTAAAACTCTTCTATAGAAAAATTTTAAAAGTTTTCTAAAGAAAAACACTTAATACTTTCTGCTCCGGGTAGTGGTACAAATCTGAGGTCCGTGTCTCACATTTAATTTTTCTATTTTTTACTGTTTGCTTTTTCGTTTGTATTGCAATTCTCCATGGTTTTCAATCCCCAAATATGTATACTGCTGTATAATGTAAACAATGTTGGCAGTCGGCTGTTTTTCGAACTTATTCGAACAAATTTGGTGCTTGCATTGCAAACGCCTGTTGAATTTGTTGCTATCATTAGCGGCATTCATGCAAACGTGAAAGCCGAGAACTTTTGCTCAGCGCAAGTTTCCCTCGCACCGTTGCATAAGGCACCAGGTAAAGTTGCTCAGCGTAGTTGTGCTCAAAACCATATCAGCTGACCAAGATGGATACATAAGGTGGTAGCAGTAGCAATTGCATGTATTATGTATGTGTACTTTTTCTACTGTTCTAGTGCTATCACCTTATTTATCCATCCTAATCAGATGACAACGAAATGTCAAAAGTTTACACGTTTCTCCATCCCACGTTTGCGCAGCAAATTTGCCTCGAAAACTTTCCACTTTTGAGCAAGACGCTTTGTATGGGAAATTTGTTTGTTTTGACGTTTGCTGTGCAAGTTTACGATGTTTTCGAGTTTACGAGGTTCTTTCGAGCTTTCATGAAGACCACTATTGTGAACGAGCCTTTATGCACATACCTAAAAGGGCCCTTAGACCTGTGGATAAGTTGCTCGACTTCAAGTTCACATCAACTTCGATAATTAGATATCAACTTCGATTTTGCCCTTATGTCTTGTTCACGCTACCGCGAAATTGAGGTGTTTCGCAATTTGGGCATATATTTCGACAACCACGAAATTGAGATATTTACAACAATTTCGTTGAAATTGACTTGAAATTGTCGTATATAACGCTGTTTTTACTCGAAGAAATTAACGTAGTACTCTTTTTTGCATACATGCATGGAGAACGAAGCCGACAGAAAATTTTTCGGTGTGCCGCCGTCGTAGATAATTTTTTTTAAGTTCACGCCGCCGTCATTAAGGCATGCTTCGACTTAAAATCTAGGCCGATATTATCACCTAAACCGCGTTTAAAGTCCCAAATTACTAAAAAAAATATCTAATTTTATTTTACATAACCAACGAGATGAGCCTAAAAGTAACGTCTGCCGAAAAATCACGTTTAATAAAAACTCAGTTGCCGCCGTCGATTCATTTTTTTGTTGCTCCAACGCCGTCGATAATTATGGGTCGGCTTCCTTCACCGAACACGTGGTTACTAAAATTACAACAAAAAAAAAAAAAATTGAAATTTTAACTTTTCGACGACATAGAGTACTGAAAATAAATTAAAAATCGTGGTGAATCAGGGCATCATGTTAAAGTTCACGTACCATTCATTTATTTTATTGTTTTCTTTCATTTCCTAGTTAAATTTAGCTTATTGTGCCCAGGCACTAAAATTTTACTAATGGTAATGTTTGTAAACAAACCGTTGTCATTTTTCAACGAAATTGCTCAAATGCCAGTGTGAACGATTTCAATTTCGTTCGACAATTTCAATCCGAAATTGTCAATTTCGTGGCAACGTGAACAAGGCATTACACTCTCAAACTAGTTGAGGCAACTTCATTTTCTTGTCAGATGTCGAAATGAAAGGTGGTGAGCGGACTGCGAAAATATCACCAATTTTAAGAAAAAAAAACTATTTTTATTTTCTTGAAATATTTATAAATATCACTATAAATCACATTTATTTAGTATATATTTTTCCGATACTGTTTAATTTATATATTTTTTGGTTCATTTATTTACATTTTGCCGATAATGTTGTCTCATGAACGTTTCTCACCGAAATGCGTATGAAAGTTGATCCACCTTACACTGGTGGATAAGTTGATATCAACTTCAAAAAATCAAAATGGCTTTGATTTTACATCAACTAGTTTGTACAAACCACCAACTTCACCTTACACCATGGATAAGTTGATGTCAACTTGAAGTCGCTGCAACTTATCCACAGGTCTAAGGGCCCCTTAACGTGACCAAAAGTGATGCCAAGCGGCTATCGCCTTTTCTCAAAAGTATTGCAATCACAAAGCGGTAGTTGTCGCCCCAGCTGTTTATGTTTCGGCGTTCGTAAGCGCCAACAAAATTGTTGGCGTTAGTTGTGAGGTGTTTGGGGATTTATCATTGAAAAAATAAAAAATGTCTATAAGAGATTAAAGTGTTTTAACACTTTGTGAAAATGTGAGTATGAAAATCATTGAATTGTTTTTAAACGGTTTTGGAAACAAAATTACAAGCGCTTTAACACTGCCTAAAACCACAAACTATTTGTTTGCATTTGTTTACACTTCGCACAAAACACCAGTGTGAAAAATTATACATACATAGGTGCACATAAAATAGGACAATTATTTTATGAAAGCAATAAAATAGAGTTATTAAGGACGATTAAGAAGGTATATTTGCATACTGTTAACATTTTATTTAATATTGTATCAATTTTGTTAAAAACTTTCATTTTGGGCATATATTATTTTATTCTATTTGCACTTCATACTTTTTCAAAACCTTAATGATACTATACATTTGCTCTCTAATGTATGCAACAGCTGTTTTGTACGCATTCACAATCGGAAATAAAGGCAAATGCATTTCGGTGTTCACAATAGTGTGCTGTAAAGCACCTACAAATGATAGTATGAACTATCGCTTTTTTCGATACACTTGCATTCGCCTATCGCCCATCGCCAAAAAGACGATAATAGGGGGATTCTTTTTACTAAATATATGTAGTTTTAATTAATTAGTTGTTGAAAATCAAAAAAAAATCTGAATTTCTACCTATTGTGTCCCGTTTTTTGGTCACAACCAGTTGGTCAGGTTACAGTAATTGCAGTTTTATTTTCGAAATGGCTTACAAATTGTAAGTTAATTTAAATCATTTTATTTAATAGACGACTACAAATATTTGTATATCTCTAAATGTAAAGGATCCATTTTTGTTTTGAAACGATATAAACGCCGGTTACTTGAATTGCCCGATTTTTTGAATATAACCTTGTTGTATATTCTTTGCCGTTTACACCTTTAAGCCCGGTACTCAGCTTTTATGAAACTTTCGTTGCCATAAGAAGTACGTGTATACAAAAAAATTTCATGAATCCAAAATTCCGCTCACTTTTCATTTGCTTGGTACTCAGCTCTTTGCGAAAATTTCGTAGGCAGAATCAAGTACAGGGTTGTTACGCCAATGTTATTTCGTACGAAAACAATTGTTTGATAATTGTTTGGGACCGGAATTTTGATACTTCGATTATTTTAGTAAATAAAAGTAAAAACACATGCGTTAAAAATAAAATGCAGTACAAAGATGAATTATTAATGAAATATTTGAAAGGTAAATCAAAGATATGTGGTAACTCTCTGTAACAAATTTTGGCTTAAGTGCCACTCTCGTATCGCGTCCAAATTATCATCACTCCATAGACCTTATCATCCAGAGTAGTTAGTTAGTTAGTTCGAAAAGAGGGGCGTGGTGTTGAGTGTTCAGAAGGAGCACTCTAAACCTTCCCATGTCAGTAAAGACATACACTTAAGCCGCTAAGTTCGACCTGTTGTGCGCTCTAAGATTATCCTACTACTTCACTTCACTATGTCCCTTATAGGAATTCGGTGCTATTCACGAAATTCCTTAGTTTATTCCAGTCCATACCCATAAGTTCGGTCATGTCCGGTATCGTACTATCCGAAAGATATCTGGATCTAGCTTGTGTGAAGGCCGGGCAGTGGCATAAGAAGTGCTCCAACGTCTCATCGTCCTCCATGCATGCCCTGCACTCACTGTTCGCCACTAGTCCAATACGGTATAGGTGGGCTCGTAATCCCGAATGCCCCGTTAAGACTCCCATCATTTTGCCCATTTCGGCTTTTCCCAGTTTCAGCAAACCTTTTGTTCTCGATTCATCTGGGTCTCCCCATAGAATCTTTGTCATCCTGCCTACTGATTCCCGGTTCCACTGGGCTATATGTGCCGACTCCGACTCCAGAGTAAAAACGTATTTTTTCTGGAGAAACCCATACATCCCGAATTACGGGACTCGAAAGTTTGAACATATAACCCCCCATATATTCCACATATATTGACGGACTGCGACAATATGGGTATCATTGGAAAGGTTATGAAAATACCTTCAAAACTCCATAATCTCGGATCTATTAACTCATTGCGAGCCTATGTCCAATATTCGACTATTATAACCCCATTTTTTTTAGGAAACAACCTACTATCTCAGAATAGTACACAACATACATATTTTCACCCGTTATTGTATAGTTTAGACATTAAGTTAAAAAATAAGATATCATGTGTTCCTTTAACCCATTAATGACCGAAGATATCAAGATCAAAGTTCACGAAAACAAAAAAATAAAAAATTATTTTAAAAAAATAGCGCAATTTTTTTAAAATAGTAGTTTCCCGATAAAAAATATTTTCAACAAATTCTTTTTTTCGTGGGACGTCTGTAAGCCCACTTTTGTACGCACAATGACCATGGGATTGGTAATGGTAACCATCCAGAAAAATAAAATTATTTTTTTAAAAATCGAGATATTTCTGATTTTGCCACACATCGACTTAAGGTACAGAAGGAATTTTATCCCCTCTGCCTGAGACGGCCGGGCGACCAAGTGGAATATAAATTTAACGATTTTCAAAAAGGTCTACCACACGGTGAGAGGAACATATGTAGGTCCCTGCGAGGGTTAGTTTTCCATTTTCTCACATTCATTACTTTTTCTTTCATTTTGTTTTTTTTTTTACTTTTTTTGCCTGCCGAAATTTGGGGCCCACAACTCCGAAAATAGAGGTTTCCCACAATTTTTTATTTTACATTTTTTGCTTAAAACAACGTGTTTTACACACAAAAAATTGGACAGTGGACCTTAAAGTTGACCTGTTCCCAAATTTTTCCGTTTAGAGATAAATGACAAAATTTCTTACGAAAATTTCGCAATAACTGAATTCGGGGCTTTACGCTATCACGTGGAATGAAACACCCGCCATCCTTGGTCTACTGAATTCTCCGATCGCTTTTTTGACGTAGAGGTGGAGTCCATTGACCGCCTTCTCGTTGCTTTGGATGGTATTCTGTAGATGGTCTGGCCTCTCTACGTGACGTGGACATTGTGGATTTATTGGAGTTTTCACGAGGTTTGGTATGGGTTCGGCCTATTGGCAATGTCGTCTGATGAATTCTCTACTAGTAGCTGCAGGTTTTTATGTTCCAATGATCTGGGGTGCTTCTCAAAAATACCGTTCGCAACCGGTGTAAAACTGTAAGTCCCAATCAGTGAGCATAAAACTAGAAGGCGCACAGCTCATTGGTTGTGAGAAGCTCTCCTCGATTCCTTCATGGGATGTAATGGGAAACCATGTGTTGTTAAATGTATTGGACGAAAAAACGTTCCCAATTTCCATTTTTTTTAAACCCGACCCCAATATCAACTGCGCTTAAACTTAAAGAAAAAGAAAAGAACGATCCTAAATTGCAGAAAACTAATGTTTTTTTCATTCTATGTTCAGTTTGTGTCCGGTTACATTGTATTAGCTACACTTAAATACAGAATACATAAAGTTTTTCAATCTACATGAATCACAAAATTATGAAAATATTACTTAGCTACAATAGTCTTTGTATTATAAATATGAAAATTTATGCAATAACGTGATATAAATCTTTGTATACTTATAAAAAATGGCTCATATGGATGAAATATAAATGTCACCAAATCACGAGCATTAATCGTTTCCAAATGAACACGAAACTTAACTAGGCCAGTGGTACGATCAAAAAATCGTATAGGTTCTAAGGAATTAATTCGTGGTCTCTCCAGTGTCGATATGTAACGGTCGTCATAGTTAAATAGAGAATAATCTAAATAAGGACTAGTAGAAAAACTCTGCGCGCTAATGGGCAGAGTGGGATTAAAGCGGGTCGCAGCTTCGGGTAAACCACCAGCATATGATTTTAAAGCACTTCAAAAGAGAATTAAAACGAAATGTATCACTACATGTTAATGTTTGTGGTTTTGTTATTTTTTTGACTTACTCATCAAATGTGGCTCTAAAGAAATTATTGTTACTCGGCGATGATGGATGCCATGGTATTTGCATAGATTTTACATTTCGAAATTCATCACAGAAATTACGCAGCATGTACAGCAGAGTCGTAGAGTTATTGTAGTAAATTTTTACTATTCTCTGATCTGTTATATGGTAGAACACATAGATTTTAAAAAAATTACTAATCGTTTCCACCTCGTCCGGTTTCATGTCTAATGGCATTTGAGATTGGCGCCTTTCGTAACGTAGCAGCATATGGTCGCTGTCAACAAGTTGAACTTTCAAAAGTAACATGCCTTCAGTCTGGAAGTAATGCAGAAGAAGGAAGTGTTGACTATAGATTAAACAAAACAAAAAAAAACAATTCAGTTGTTTTGAATATAGAACAGACAAAATAGTATATTTTATTGGAATAGTACCAAATGGATCTTGTCATATGGAAAGAAGCTATTAATAAACAATTTATAATGAAACATACATGTCCGTGAAGGAGCTTTCCATTACAACACATAAAGAAATTCTTTTTTTTCAAAAAGTCGACCAAAAATTGTTCCAATGATACCAGGGCTGTCTGTCTAGCTATTTCGAATCTTGCCAAGATCTTCATCGTTGGTAAGCTTTTCGGTGAATTCATCAAAACTATATGTATAGAAACACTTATTATATTAATGAGAATTCCTTTACACCTATGTTCGAAGAATATCAACACTTTCATGTGCAATTCCTTTTTATCATGTCGAAAAACCATCGGTTTTAAACAGGCACGATTTGTTTTTTTTTTATTACAAATCAACAAAACAAAGGGTTTCCCTCAGCAATATTATTGTTGCAAGCTCGCTGTGTTGTACGTCAACTTTCATCATTTTTAGTCGGTCTGTTTTTTAAACTTAAAATTTTTTTTAATTTATTCAAGCTCTAGACCTTTTTAATTAAAACTTGACTTTTTTGAAAATAATATAAAGCTAACTAAATAAGCTTTATATTAAAAAAGTCTTGAGCTTGAATAAATTTAAAAATTGTAAGATTAGAAAATCATCTTTCATTTAATTTCAATATAGAAAGGTCTCTTTAGTACAATCAGCACGTAAGAGAGCGAACCGGAAAACAGGAACTTTTCATTCCCATAAGAAATACTTGTATAAAAAATAACGAAATTTTCTTGAATCGAAAATGTCGCTCACTTTCCATTAGCTACTCAGCTCTTTGCGAAAATTTCGAAAGCAAAATCAATTACAGTGTTGTTATGATAAAGATATTTCGTACAATAGTTTGGGATCGGAATAAGGCCATTTCGATTATTTTAGCAAAACATAGATGCAAATCTGTGCAACAACATTTTTCCGTTTAGATATAAATGACAAAATTCCGCAAGGGCTTTAAAATAATCGAAATGTCAAAATTCCGGTTCCAAACAATTGTTTTCGTACGAAATGACTTTGGCATGTCAACCCTGTAATTGAATTTGTTCATAAGATATTCCTCTAAACGGAAAATTTCGTTGCGAAGAGTTACCACCACCTATCTTTGTTTTACTTTGCAAATATTTAATTTGTAATTCTCCTACGCACTCCACTTTTGGTTGTTAAAATTATCGCAATATCAAAATTCTGGCCCCAAACAATTAACAAACAATTGATTTCGTACGAAATAACTTTGGGAAAACAACCCTGCAATTGATTTTTGCCTACGAAATGTTCGCAAAGAGCTGAGTGTACCAAGCAAATGAAGAGAGCGAAATGTTCGATATTTTTTATACACGTACTTCTCATGGCAACGAAAATTTCATAAAAACTGAATGCCGGGCTGAATTCGGAAGTAATAAATATCTTGACGTTTGAGGCTTATTGAATTGTAAATAAAAACAATAAATAATCATACTAAGCATTGTCTTAAAAGCAACTTTACAAGGTTCGTTGTCACCATTTGTGGTTAGAGCTAAATAACAGTTATGTATTTCAATTCCATACAAACTGACGGCTGTAACTGTAGGATAACCAGCGACGGTTATGAATGGCTTATCTTTGTCAAGACCGTCCCATTCTCGCAAGTTGCTATCAATTTGCAACAGAAAACCGAAATGAAACTTTATACTCTAAAAAGTATGGAAACAATTATATATTCTTACCATACCAAAGCATTTATAAAACACCTTTAGATTCTTCTTTCTCTGCAACTCTGAAGGCACGGCCAATGCCTCACGATATTGATATATTAATATTTTATGTTTTATATGGGTCAATGGCAGACTGTAACTGTGATTCACAACAGTATTGGACATACGGACATGTTCTCTTATCCGATCACGATCCAATGCATTACCAAAAGGGCCCACTGTATAAAGAGTTTTTAGCTTTCCACTAGAATCTAATTCCACCATATCAATACTCTGGCGGTATGTAGATAATATGGCCAGGGTGCCGCCATACAATGACACGCTGTGATTGTGGGACAAAACAATATAATCATGTGGTTTTATCAGGGTGTCCATAACACATCCACTTTGCAAGTCGATTAAATAAAATGTATAATCATACAATTCCGAATCATCGAACATATCGGGGTATTCTTCGTATGCCTCATAGCTGGGAAATATGGAGCCTCCCGCTACGGAGGCTACTAATACGTATTTGCCGTCCTCTAGAAACAAACTAAACTCGCGATTCAGGACGTGCTTCGACGTCCATGGGGCATCTACCAATGGCACTGAAAACTGTTTCATGAACAGAGTCGAAAACAGCTCCTGCCGTATGTACAGCGAATTATATGAATGGTCGTGTGCTGTTATACATTCACCAGTTTGGTTCTCCATCAAGAATGCGACATTGCCTACCCCCTGGTATTCATAAACATCCAGCGAGCGCTGATCGTTGGAGAATGCCAACAACTGCCTGCCGTCAGGTGTGAATTTACGAAGATAGCCCAAAGGTTTGTCCACATTTTGTATCGAAAGACGGGGTGTGATGCTCTTGTAAAAATTTCGTTCGTGGAAAAGAAAGCGTCTAGGTGCGGGATGGCGCCTTTCCGGCTTCCTCCAATCGGACTCACGAGCCCATAGATGATGTTGCAGATTTTGTGAATTTTTGGGGAACATATAGGGGGATTGGAAGTGAAGTTAGTTATTTCACACAACAAAACAAAAATTAAAAATATAAAACTGAAGATGTGAAGAAAACAGTTAAGATTTTACTAAAACACAACTTATTGTAACAAAATAAAACAAATAATATTGTAAGTCGTACGTGCTCCACAATTTGGCGGCACTTTTCTGTGTTGCCAAGCTCAGTAAATGTATGAGCGATGAGGGTAAAATGTAGTGTCCATACCAAAGATTCATACCATAGATACACGGGGGTTACACGGTCAATTTTTGCCTTTCAAGTTTCAATACATTCACACTTTTTTACTACGCACTCATGCTTTTAAAAATTAAAAGGAACTTGCTTTCAATTTCTCTTTCAAGTCGTGTATTTAAATTTGCTTTCAAGAAAACAGCTGGTTACAGTTGTTATGAACAGTTTCTCGTTTTCCTTCTTACAAATCATAGAATAACACATACCATAGAAGGTTTTATTCGCTCAATAAATTAAACGTCATAGGTACGATGGAAAGTAAACATTGGATGGTAGAAATATGGGTTCAATAATACCAGATAGTGGCAATAGTATACAACGATCAACAAAAGTTTAAACAATCGAATTTCGTGTTTTTGTGGCAAACTAGTTGTGTTAAATCCAATACAAATGTATACCAACGATAAAAGTCAATAAAAAAGTGCAAAATATATTTAAATTTTTCAGTTCTACACCAAAACGACAGGAAAAAGTTAAGTGAACATATTTTGTAACTCCACCTGGTGTATGTAAATTTTAAATTTAATTGCTCTCATTTCCACAAACCTACGATGAGAGTGTGAAATGAAACGTCAGATGAGAGAATAAGTTTATCTAGGTATGTATTAGTCTATGGGTTGGCCATTAATTTCGCATAATCTCCAAATTATTATTTTATTGGTAAAGCCCATCATTGGCAGTTATGAATGAAAAACAATATCGTCCAAATGGCTTCCACGACTTTTTTTACAGTACCTCATTCGATTAATTTCCGATTGTTTTTGCCTGTATCTTGTGAGCGACAGAGATAATAGTCTAACGGGGTCAAATCGCAGCTGCGATGCGGCCAATGGACTTCCGAGTTGCGGCTGATTATGCGGTTTTCGAACACAACCCGCAAAAATCGAGTATAACGCTGGTTGTGTGGCACGTCGTCCATGTCATTCTCTTCAAATTTTGGGAACAAGAATCGCTGAGCTTGGCATGGTAACGCTAGCCATTAACGGTAACAGCGGTTCCTTGCTCATGTTCGAAGAAAAATGGGACTATGATGGTGCCATGCCAAAAACAGCACCAAACTTACACTCGTTGTGGATGCATCGGCTGCTCCTCGACGACGTGTGGATTTTCCGAGACTCAAATGCGACAAGTTTGTTTGTGCTAGAAATGTTCAATCATTCGAACGGTGGCGAGTTGATGTTGATGGATGTTCGAGAAGACGTTCAGCTACAGCGGCAATTTTTGCCACTGAACGCACTGGGCGAGCACGTATACGAGTTTTTTTTAAATTAGGACCCGTATCGACGAAACCGTTTGACAAATTGATCCACATACTGCACTGATGGCACTTTTATCAAATTTATTTCGTAGATTTCTTAAAGTTTGAGTTGAAGACCCAGAACTTTGGAAGAAAGTTTTTAATATTTCCCAATTTCCTCAATCGTAAAGTGACCAATTTTGTAAATTTCCAAACTTTCACTAATAATCTGTCACGTCATAAATGCCAAACTGGTCATCTGCTTCGAATCAACGGGTGGTTCAAATTATAAATTTTAAACGGCCTACCCTTTGTCTTAATTTTTGAATTTCTGCAAGATTAAAAGCCAAACTAGGTTTGATTTTCAGGCTCAATAAAATCCAGGTCCATTCATCTTACAAAAAAATATATATTTGAGATCCATTGTTTTTAACAATTCTGTCAATCTTCAATCATATGCTAGACAACAATGACAATTCCCTCGCAACGAACCCGGAGGAATCATAGTTTTATTTTGCGTATTTGATGCAAACAAGTTGACGTAACAAATATTAGACGTTTTGATGTGGGGTAATGCATAAGAAACAGTGAGCACCATTTTATGAAGCCGACGCTTCGCCGTTTTTCAGATAAATTAAAGGGAAAAATTTCATCACCAAAAATTGTGCTGTTTTTAAAACAATTGTGCTAAAAAATTGCACCGAAATGAAAAAACAATGGAAACTTTTTGGGAAAATTGTGCTAAATGGCATTTGGCAAAATTTTTCAAAAATCAAGTGACAAAACCAAAATAATCATGCCAAAACGGCACAAATTATGTCAACATGGTAACACTGTATTGTATAGAGAAGAAAAATTTACTCAACAAAGAAAACGAGTAAAGCGTGTCATTTCTCTGCTCGCTCTCTTACTCTCTTCGTTGAATATTTCAATACGCGAGTAGTTTTCTGATGATGTTATTCTATCTAACTATAGAAATTTCAACCATATTTAAGTAAAATTACATAAAGTATGTAAAAAGTATGAAATAATCAAGTTATAACGCGGGAAAGACATGCGTGTGAGTGAATCGCGTCGACTTTTTTGGTTCTCTTCTACTAGGGTTGCCAAATTGCGGGGTGTTTTCTTCTCGACATAGGGGGGTCACATGGCTTTGCAATTCGATGGCCATCAGATATTCTACTTAAAGTAACGTGTTGTATGCTTGTATTCTTGATATTTTTGTTGAAAATTACTTTTTCTTTTGATAAGGAATTTTAGATTTTTATTGTCATATTTTTTAATTTTTTTTTGGAACAAAAAAATTATATTTATTGCTTTTAACGACATCTAGAAAATTACCCATTACACTAAAATTTTCCCAACACTTGTGCTTCATCTATTTGTTTACTTTATCCACAGATAAAGGAAATAACTAGATATCGCACATGCCTGGGGAAATTTTTTATTCAATGGGATATTTTCTAGGTGGAGCTGAAAGCAATAATTATAACATTTGATCCCAAATAAAATATACCTTGCGAGCTGTATTTAGAACAGGTGGTGATAGCAGTGGGTGTTGTAGGCAACATCAACAGGTATTTTGTTTTGTTTAGTGTACCGATGCAAAAACAAGTCAACACAAACGAATACCAACAATAACAGTACACCAAAAAAGCACAAAACCAAACTACAATTCAATTTGAAAGGGGAACACAACGACATGAAAAAAAAAGTAAATTAATTGTTCGAATAGCAACCTGAAAAATGATTTTATTTTTGTATTGAAAAAATGTTCCACACTGTTGAATAAACGTCAGTGAATGTTATGAGAAACGTCAATGAGAGTTACAAAACCACAACACAGCACCTACTGATAGTACTTGCCAACGCCTGTGCGATATCTACTTATTTCCTTTATCTATGTAACACATACCAAAAAGGATGTACAGGTAGAGAAGAAAAAACCCCGCAATTTGCCAAGCCTAGTAGAAGAGAACCAAAAAAGTCGACGCGATTCACTCAAACGCATTTCTTTCCCGCGTCATAACTTGATTATTTCATACTTTTTACATACTTTATGTAATTTTATTTAAATATGGTTGGAATTTCAATAGTTAGATACAATAACATCATCACATCATCAGAAAACTGCTCTTGTATTGAAATATTCAACGAAGAGAGTAAGTGAGCGAGGAGAGAAATGACACGCTTCACTCGTTTTCTTTGTTGGAATTCCAATCCATGAGTAAATTTTCTTCTCTATACAATACTCGCTTTAAGTAGTGTTCACAATGGCAGCAACGAATTTGTAATTCAAGCCTTCTCGTTCCCACTCACAGTTTTGCATATAATGCCCTCTCATGTTTTTCGTGAAATTGGAATTCAAATTTGTCATAGAAGTAGGTTCTACTTCTACTTCAAATTGGAATTTGTTCGAATCAGTTTATTCTACTGACCGCTAGGGGCGCTCTACTTCGAATTTTGTTTTAAAACTTAAAAGTATGAATGAAAATGTAAACATTTTGTATCAAAACAAACATTTTAATAAATAATATTATCTGTAGAATCTGCCAATAACAATAATTTCACATATAATTATAATTTTTTATTACCAAGAACACAACACTGTCGCTGGCTTTCGAACAAATCAGCTGATGCAAATGTGAAATGTGTAGTTGTTTGTAGTAAGTGTAGTTCGCGCCAATTTTATTAATAAACAAAAGAAAAAAGTTTAAAAAAAGCTGACATTTTCAGGTTTATCGAAACCGTCCAAGGCCATGACATATTATGGAACATAAGTTTCTAAACATTTCTATAAAAAAATTTGAAAACATTTCTAAAGAAAAATTTGAAAATATTTCTATAGAAAAATTTTAAAATATTTCTATAGAAAAATTTTAAAACTTTTCTATAGAAAAATTTTAAAACTTTTCTATAGAAAAATTTGAGAATATTTCTATAGAAAAATTTGAGAAGATTTCTATGGAAAAATTTGAAAACATTTCTATAGAACAATTTTAAAACTTTTCTAAAGAAAAATTTTAAAACCTTTCTATAGAAAAATTTTAAAATATTTCTTTTCTATAGAAAAATTTTAAAACTTTTCTATAGACAAATTTGAGAATATTTCTATAGAAAAATTTGAGAAGATTTCTGTAGAATAATTTCAAAACATTTCTATAGAACAATTTTAAAACTTTTCTAAAGAAAAATTTTAAAACATTTCTATAGAAAAATTTCAAAAAATTTCTATAGAATAATTTTAAAACAATTCTATAGAAAAACTTTAAAAGATTTCTATAAAATTTTACAATTTTTCTATAGAAAAATTTTGAAACATTTCTATAGAAAAATTTTAAAACTTTTCTAAAGAAAAATTTTAAAACATTTCTATAGAAAAATTTGACAACTTTTCTATAGAAAAATTTTAAAACTCTTCTATAGAAAAATTTGAAAAGTTTTCTAAAGCAAAACACTTAATGCTTTTTGCTCCGGGTAGTGGTACAAATCTGAGGTCCGTGTCTCACATTTAATTTTTCTATTTTTTACTGTTTGCTTTTTCGTTTGTATTGCAATTCTCCATGGTTTTCAATCCCCAAATATGTATACTGCTGTATAATGTAAACAATGTTGCCAGTCAGCTGTTTTTTCGAACTTATTCGAACAAATTTGTTGCTTGCATTGTGAACGCCTGTTGAATTTGTTGCTATCATTGTGAACGAGCCTTTATGCACATACCTAAAGGGGCCCTTAGACCTGGGGATAAGTTGCTCGACTTCAAGTTCACATCAACTTCGATAACTAGATATCAACTTCGATTTTGCCCTTATGTCTTGTTCACGCTGCCGCGAACTTGAGGTCTTTCGCAATTTGGGCTGAAATTGAGTTGAAATTGCTCAATTTCGCATATATTTCGACAACCACGAGGTTCTTTCGAGCTTTCATGAAGACCACTATTGTGAACGAGCCTTTATGCACATACCTAAAAGGGCCCTTAGACCTGTGGATAAGTTGCTCGACTTCAAGTTCACATCAACTTCGATAACTAGATATCAACTTCGATTTTGCCCTTATGTCTTGTTCACACTACCGCGAAATTGAGGTCTTTCGCAATTTGGGCATATATTTCGACTACCACGAAATTGAGATATTTACAACAATTTCGTTGAAATTGACTTGAAATTGTCGTATACAACGCTGTTTTTACTCAACAAAATTAACGTAGTACTCTTTTTTGCATATATGCATGGAGAACGAAGCCGACAGAAAATTTTTCGGTGTGCCGCCGTCGTAGATAATTTTTTTTAAGTTCACGCCGCCGTCATTAAGGCATGATTCGACTTAAAATCTAGGCCGATATTATCGCCTAAAACGCTTTTAAAGTCCCAAATTACTAAAAAAATATCTAATTTTATTTTACACAACCAACGAGATGAGCCTAAAAGTAACGTCTGCCGAAAAATCACGTTTAATAAAAACTCAGTTGCCGCCGTCGGTTCATTTTTTTGTTGCTCCAACGCCGTCGATAATTATGGGTCGGCTTCCTTCACCGAACACGTGGTTACTAAAATTACAACACAAAACAAAACAATTATATGCCGCCTCATTCATCAAATTGAAATTTTAACTTTTCGACGACATAGTGTACTGAAAATAAATTAAAAATCGTGGTGAATCAGGGCATCATGTTAAAGTTCACGTACCATTCATTTATTTTATTGTTTTCATTAATTTCCTAGTTAAATTTCGGTTATTGTGCCCAGGCACTAAAATTTTACTAATGGTAATGTTTGTAAACAAACCGTTGTAATTTTTCAACGAAATTGCTCAAATGTCAGTGTGAACGATTTCAATTTCGTTCGACAATTTCAATCCGAAATTATCAATTTCGTGGCAGCGTGAACAAGGCATTACACTCTCAAACTAGTTGAGGCAACTTCATTTTCTTGTCAGATGTCGAAATGAAAGGTGGTGAGCGGACTGCGAAAATATCACCAATTTTAAGAAAAAAAAACTATTTTTATTTTCTTGAAATATTTATAAATATCACTATAAATCACATTTATTTAGTATATATTTTTCCGATACTGTTTAATTTATATATTTTTTGGTTCATTTATTTACATTTTGCCGATAATGTTGTCTCATGAACGTTTCTCACCGAAATGCGTATGAAAGTTGATCCACCTTACACTGGTGGATAAGTTGATATCAACTTCAAAAAATCAAAATGGCTTTGATTTTACATCAACTAGTTTGTACAAACCACCAACTTCACCTTACACCATGGATAAGTTGATGTCAACTTGAAGTCGCTGCAACTTATCCACAGGTCTAAGGGCCCCTTAACGTGACCAAAAGTGATGCCAAGCGGCTATCGCCTTTTCTCAAAAGTATTGCAATCACAAAGCGGTAGTTGTCGCCCCAGCTGTTTATGTTTCGGCGTTCGTAAGCGCCAACAAAATTGTTGGCGTTAGTTGTGAGGTGTTTGGGGATTTATCATTGAAAAAATAAAAAATGTC
This sequence comes from Phaonia tiefii, assembly GCA_963931995.1. Classification (NCBI taxonomy): domain Eukaryota; kingdom Metazoa; phylum Arthropoda; class Insecta; order Diptera; family Muscidae; genus Phaonia; species Phaonia tiefii. Next base: position 21,605,396 of record OZ008371.1, read on the forward strand.
TATAAGAGATTAAAGTGTTTTAACACTTTGTGAAAATGTGAGTATGAAAATCATTGAATTGTTTTTAAACGGTTTTGGAAACAAAATTACAAGCGCTTTAACACTGCCTAAAACCACAAACTATTTGTTTGCATTTGTTTACACTTCGCACAAAACACCAGTGTGAAAAATTATACATACATAGGTGCACATAAAATAGGACAATTATTTTATGAAAGCAATAAAATAGAGTTATTAAGGACGATTAAGAAGGTATATTTGTATACTGGTAACATTTTATTTAATATTGTATCAATTTTGTTAAAAACTTTCATTTTGGGCATATATTATTTTATTCTATTTGCACTTCATACTTTTTCAAAACCTTAATGATACTATACATTTGCTCTCTAATGTATGCAACAGCTGTTTTGTACGCATTCACAATCGGAAATAAAGGCAAATGCATTTCGGTATTCACAATAGTGTGCTGTAAAGCACCTACAAATGATAGTATGAACTATCGCTTTTTTCGATACACTTGCATTCGCCTATCGCCCATCGCCAAAAAGACGATAATAGGGGGATTCTTTTTACTAAATATATGTAGTTTTAATTAATTAGTTGTTGAAAATCAAAAAAAATCTGAATTTCTACCTATTGTGTCCCGTTTTTTGGTCACAACCAGTTGGTCAGGTTACAGTAATTGCAGTTTTATTTTCGAAATGGCTTACAAATTGTAAGTTAATTTAAATCATTTTATTTAATAGACGACTACAAATATTTGTATATCTCTAAATGTAAAGGATCCATTTTTGTTTTGAAACAATAGAAACGCCGGTTACTTGAATTGCCCGATTTTTTGAATACTCTAGTGATAACCTTGTTGTATATTCTTTGCCGTTTACACCTTTAAGCCCGGTACTCAGCTGTTATGAAACTTTCGTTGCCATAAGAAGTACGTGTATACAAAAAAATTTCATGAACCCAAAATTCCGCTCACTTTTCATTTGCTTGGTACTCAGCTCTTTGCGAAAATTTCGTAGGCAGAATCAAGTACAGGGTTGTTACGCCAATGTTATTTCGTACGAAAACAATTGTTTGATAATTGTTTGGGACCGGAATTTTGATACTTCGATTATTTTAGTAAATAAAAGTAAAAACACATGCGTTAAAAATAAAATGCAGTACAAAGATGAATTATTAATGAAATATTTGAAAGGTAAATCAAAGATATGTGGTAACTCTCTGTAACAAATTTTGGCTTAAGTGCCACTCTCGTATCGCGTCCAAATTATCATCACTCCATAGACCTTATCATCCAGAGTAAAAACGTATTTTTTCTGGAGAAACCCATACTTCCCGAATTACGGGACTCCAAAGTTTGAACATATATCCCCCCATATATTCCACATATATTGACGGACTGCGACAATATGGGTATCATTGGAAAGGTTATGAAAATACCTTCAAAACTCCATAATCTCGGATCTATTAACTCATTGCGAGCCTATGTCCAATATTCGACTATTATAACCCCATTTTTTTTAGGAAACAACCTACTATCTCAGAATAGTACACAACATACATATTTTCACCCGTTATTGTATAGTTTAGACATTAAGCTAAAAAATAAGATATCATGTGTTCCTTTAACCCATTAATGACCGAAGATATCAAGATCAAAGTTCACGAAAACAAAAAAATAAAAAATTATTTTAAAAAAATAGCGCAATTTTTTTAAAATAATAGTTTCCCGATAAAAAATATTTTCAACAAATTCTTTTTTTCGTGGGACGTCTGTAAGCCCTCTTTTGTACGCACAATGACCATGGGATTGGTAATGGTAACCATCCAGAAAAATAAAATTATTTTTTTAAAAATCAAGATATTTCTGATTTTGCCACACATCGACTTAAGGTACAGAAGGAATTTTATCCCCTCTGCCTGAGACGGCCGGGCGACCAAGTGGAATATAAATTTAACGATTTTCAAAAAGGTCTACCACACGGTGAGAGGAACATATGTAGGTCCCTGCGAGGGTTAGTTTTCCATTTTCTCACATTCATTACTTTTTCTTTCATTTTGTTTTTTTTTTAACTTTTTTTGCCTGCCAAAATTTGGGGCCCACAACTCCGAAAATAGAGGTTTCCCACAATTTTTTATTTTACATTTTTTGCTTAAAACAACGTGTTTTACACAAAAAAAATTGGACAGTGGACCTTAAAGTTGACCTGTTCCCAAATTTTTCCGTTTAGAGATAAATGACAAAATTTCTTACGAAAATTTCGCAATAACTGAATTCGGGGCTTTACGCTATCACGTGGAATGAAACACCCGCCATCCTTGGTCTACTGAATTCTCCGATCGCTTTTTTGACGTAGAGGTGGAGTCCATTGACCGCCTTCTCTGTAAATGCCCGGTCCTGCAGCGAAGACGACGACGTTGCTTTGGATGGTATTCTGTAGATGGTCTGGCCTCTCTACGTGACGTGGACATTGTGGATTTATTGGAGTTTTCACGAGGTTTGGTATGGGTTCGGCCTATTGGCAATGTCGTCTGATGAATTCTCTACTAGTAGCTGCAGGTTTTTATGTTCCAATGATCTGGGGTGCTTCTCAAAAATACCGTTCGCAACCGGTGTAAAACTGTAAGTCCCAATCAGTGAGCATAAAACTAGAAGGCGCACAGCTCATTGGTTGTGAGAAGCTCTCCTCGATTCCTTCATGGGATGTAATGGGAAACCATGTGTTGTTAAATGTATTGGACGAAAAAACGTTCCCAATTTCCATTTTTTTTAAACCCGACCCCAATATCAACTGCGCTTAAACTTAAAGAAAAAGAAAAGAACGATCCTAAATTGCAGAAAACTAATGTTTTTTTCATTCTATGTTCAGTTTGTGTCCGGTTACATTGTATTAGCTACACTTAAATACAGAATACATAAAGTTTTTCAATCTACATGAATCACAAAATTATGAAAATATTACTTAGCTACAATAGTCTTTGTATTATAAATATGAAAATTTATGCAATAACGTGATATAAATCTTTGTATACTTATAAAAAATGGCTCATATGGATGAAATATAAATGTCACCAAATCACGAGCATTAATCGTTTCCAAATGAACACGAAACTTAACAAGGCCAGTGGTACGATCAAAAAATCGTATAGGTTCTAAGGAATTAATTCGTGGTCTCTCCAGTGTCGATATGTAACGGTCGTCATAGTTAAATAGAGAATAATCTAAATAAGGACTAGTAGAAAAACTCTGCGCGCTAATGGGCAGAGTGGGATTAAAGCGGGTCGCAGCTTCGGGTAATTCATCACAGAAATTACGAAGCATGTACAGCAGAGTCGTAGAGTTATTGTAGTAAATTTTTACTATTCTCTGATCTGTTATATGGTAGAACACATAGATTTCAAAAAAATTACTAATCGTTTCCACCTCGTCCGGTTTCATGTCTAATGGCATTTGAGATTGGCGCCTTTCGTAACGTAGCAGCATATGGTCGCTGTCAACAAGTTGAACTTTCAAAAGTAACATGCCTTCAGTCTGGAAGTAATGCAGAAGAAGGAAGTGTTGACTATAGATTAAACAAAACAAAAAAAAACAATTCAGATGTTTTGAATATAGAACAGACAAAATAGTATATTTTATTGGAATAGTACCAAATGGATCTTGTCATATGGAAAGAAGCTATTAATAAACAATTTATAATGAAACATACATGTCCGTGAAGGAGCTTTCCATTACAACACATAAAGAAATTCTTTTTTTTCAAAAAGTCGACCAAAAATTGTTCCAATGATACCAGGGCTGTCTGTCTAGCTATTTCGAATCTTGCCAAGATCTTCATCGTTGGTAAGCTTTTCGGTGAATTCATCAAAACTATATGTATAGAAACACTTATTATATTAATGAGAATTCCTTTACACCTATGTTCGAAGAATATCAACACTTTCATGTGCAATTCCTTTTTATCATGTCGAAAAACCATCGGTTTTAAACAGGCACGATTTGTTTTTTTTTTTATTACAAATCAACAAAACAAAGGGTTTCCCTCAGCAATATTATTGTTGCAAGCTCGCTGTGTTGTACGTCAACTTTCATCATTTTTAGTCGGTCTGTTTTTTAAACTTAAAATTTTTTTTAATTTATTCAAGCTCTAGACCTTTTTAATTAAAACTTGACTTTTTTGAAAATAATATAAAGCTAACTAAATAAGCTTTATATTAAAGAAGTCTTGAGCTTGAATAAATTTAAAAATTGTAAGATTAAAAAATCATCTTTCATTTAATTTCAATATAGAAAGGTCTCTTTAGTACAATCAGCACGTAAGAGAAAAAAATAAAATAAAAGGTTTCCCATTACATCCCATGAAGGGACTGGGGAGAACTTCTCACAATCACTGAGCTGTGCGCTTTCCAGTTTTCACTCACTGATTGGGACCTACAGTTTTACACCGATTCCGAACGGTAATTTGAGAAGCTTTATCATGGCTAGATACTCGATAGTGTCGCCGTCACTATGCGAGGTGACCGCCGCCGAAAGAAAATTTGAAGCTGGTCAGAGCCGGGTTCGAACCCAGGATCTCATGTACAAGAGCCGCGCACACTAACCATTGCACCACCGACGGCCACAGCACGTAAGAGAGCGAACCGGAAAACAGGAACTTTTCATTCCCATAAGAAATACTTGTATAAAAAATGACGAAATTTTCTTGAATCGAAAATGTCGCTCACTTTCCATTAGCTACTCAGCTCTTTGCGAAAATTTCGAAAGCAAAATCAATTACAGTGTTGTTATGATAAAGATATTTCGTACAATAGTTTGGGATCGGAATAAGACCATTTCGATTATTTTAGCAAAACATAGATGCAAATCTGTGCAACAACATTTTTCCGTTTAGATATAAATGACAAAATTCCGCAAGGGCTTTAAAATAATCGAAATGTCAAAATTCCGGTTCCAAACAATTGTTTTCGTACGAAATGACTTTGTCATGTCAACCCTGTAATTGAATTTGTTCATAAGATTTTCCTCTAAACGGAAAATTTCGTTGCGGAGAGTTACCACCACCTATCTTTGTTTTACTTTGCAAATATTTAATTTGTAATTCTTCTACGCACTCCAAATTATTTCAAACATATGTGGTGTTACTTTTGGTTGTTAAAATTATCGCAATATCAAAATTCTGGCCCCAAACAATTAACAAACAATTGATTTCGTACGAAATAACTTTGGGAAAACAACCCTGCAATTGATTTTTGCCTACGAAATGCAAAAACGATGTACAAGTAGACAGTCAAAACTTCTCTTCACTCAAAAGCCAACAAACAACACGAGTGAAACCCTAGTACTTCTCTACTCTCTCTCTTACTCTCTTCATTGAATATTTCAATACACGAACAGCTTTTTTATAGTGTTATTGTATATAACTATTCAAATACCAAGCATGTTGAAGTAAAATTACATAAACTATGCAAAAAGTATGAAATAAGCAAGTTATGACGCGAGAGAGAAATGGGTTTGAGTGAACTCCTAGCACTTTTTGGTTCTCTTTTACCAGGGTTGCCAAGTTGCGCACATCTTCTGGTCGTCTAATTGTAAATCGTCTTTGCGAAATGTTCGCAAAGAGCTGAGTGTACCAAGCAAATGAAGAGAGCGAAATGTTCGATATTTTTTATACACGTACTTCTCATGGCAACGAAAATTTCATAAAAACTGAATGCCGGGCTGAATTCGGAAGTAATAAATATCTTGACGTTTGAGGCTTATTGAATTGTAAATAAAAACAATAAATAATCATACTAAGCATTGTCTTAAAAGCAACTTTACAAGGTTCGTTGTCACCATTTGTGGTTAGAGCTAAATAACAGTTATGTATTTCAATTCCATACAAACTGACGGCTGTAACTGTAGGATAACCAGCGACGGTTATGAATGGCTTATCTTTGTCAAGACCGTCCCATTCTCGCAAGTTGCTATCAATTTGCAACAGAAAACCGAAATGAAACTTTATACTCTAAAAAGTATGGAAACAATTCTATATTCTTACCATACCAAAGCATTTATAAAACACCTTTAGATTCTTCTTTCTCTGCAACTCTGAAGGCACGGCCAATGCCTCACGATATTGATATATTAATATTTTATGTTTTATATGGGTCAATGGCAGACTGTAACTGTGATTCACAACAGTATTGGACATACGGACATGTTCTCTTATCCGATCACGATCCAATGCATTACCAAAAGGGCCCACTGTATAAAGAGTTTTTAGCTTTCCACTAGAATCTAATTCCACCATATCAATACTCTGGCGGTATGTAGATAATATGGCCAGGGTGCCGCCATACAATGACACGCTGTGATTGTGGGACAAAACAATAGAATCGTGTGGTTTTATCAGGGTGTCCATAACACATCCACTTTGCAAGTCGATTAAATAAAATGTATAATCATACAATTCCGAATCAACGAACATATCGGGGTATTCTTCGTATGCCTCATAGCTGGGAAATATGGAGCCTCCCGCTACGGAGGCTACTAATACGTATTTGCCGTCCTCTAGAAACAAACTAAACTCGCGATTCAGGACGTGCTTCGACGTCCATGGGGCATCTACCAATGGCACTGAAAACTGTTTCATGAACAGAGTCGAAAACAGCTCCTGCCGTATGTACAGCGAATTATATGAATGGTCGTGTGCTGTTATACATTCACCAGTTTGGTTCTCCATCAAGAATGCGACATTGCCTACCCCCTGGTATTCATAAACATCCAGCGAGCGCTGATCGTTGGAGAATGCCAACAACTGCCTGCCGTCAGGTGTGAATTTACGAAGATAGCCCAAAGGTTTGTCCACATTTTGTATCGAAAGACGGGGTGTGATGCTCTTGTAAAAATTTCGTTCATGGAAAAGAAAGCGTCTAGGTGCGGGATGGCGCCTTTCCGGCTTCCTCCAATCGGACTCACGAGCCCATAGATGATGTTGCAGATTTTGTGAATTTTTGGGGAACATATAGGGGGATTGGAAGTGAAGTTAGTTATTTCACACAACAAAACAAAAATTAAAAATATAAAACTGAAGATGTGAAGAAAACAGTTAAGATTTTACTAAAACACAACTTATTGTAACAAAATAAAACAAATAATATTGTAAGTCGTACGTGCTCCACAATTTGGCGGCACTTTTCTGTGTTGCCAAGCTCAGTAAATGTATGAGCGATGAGGGGAAAATGTAATGTTCATACAGTTCAGAGTCAGAATTATTTTGCGAAACACTGAGGGCTAATTTTGGCTTAAACCTAGAATAGGTCGGCAACTCGCTTCGGCTCCAAACTATTACCATTGGATAGAACTTTTAATTTTAAGTAAAAAAAATTAAATAAAAAAATCGGGGGCAACGCCTATTTTCGGAGTTGTGGGCACCCAAAGTTCGGACATACAGGATGATACTACGAGTGTGGTGCCGTGTTATGGGACCGATTTCACAACTTTTTTGTGTAAAACGAGTCGAAATAAACAAAAATAAATAAATAAATTTTTTCGATAACTGCTTAGTTATCCACGTATCGGATTTTTAAAAATATCCAGAAAATATTTTTTTTTCAAGCAATCGAGTGATTTTTCGGATTTTGCCACACATCGACTTCAGGTACAGAGGGAATGAATTTTAACCCCCCTGCTTGAGCCCGGCCGGACGGCCGGGCGACTAATTGCAATATAAATTTAACGATTTTCCAAAAGTTCTACCACACGGTACGAGCAACATAGGTCCCTGCCAGGGCTACTTGGCCCGTAACTCCCAAAATAGGGGTTCCCCCGATTTTTTTATTTTACTTTTTTTACTTAAAATAGCGATCCCTACAACCAAAAAAAAAAGCAAAAAAATTGGACGTGCCGATCTATACTAGGTCTGTTCCCTAATTTTTGCGGATGTTCTTAAACTTACAACTTATTGCGCGTTTGGATGAACTCCTTTATCTTGATAATAAGCTAAACTAATTTTTCGAGGACTTTGTATGGGGAGCTGCTTAAATTCGCTTAGCTCCCCATACAAAGTAGTCGAAAAATTAGTTTAGCAGGAAATTAAAAAAACAGGTCAAATGTCATGATTATAATTCTACGGTAAAAAGGTATTTACATGGTAAAATAAGTGAGGTAACCGCAGAAGGAATTGTTGTAATTTTAGGCAACAGAAAGCGCATTTTGTTTCTGTTTGGTGTTCCTTATCCGACTAATTTTCTACATGTATGTATCTACAGTAAAAGTAAACAACAAAGTATAAAAACAAAATACATGTGAATTTGACATAAGAGTATTTCAAAAGAAGTTTTATACCGAAACATTCTTTTATAAAATGTTTCTTATTTGATCTTAAATCTATCACTACATATTTTCCCACATTTAATAATATTTACAGAACTATATACTTCAAAAAAAAAAGTAGGTGTAACCTACATACAAAACAATAAAAAAAAAAACAACTGCCTACTAGAGGCTTCTCCAAAACCAGGAATAACTAAAGGGAATGAGTTTACCTTACTTGTTCAACCATAGGTGTTTACAAGAATTTTTACAAGATTTAGTTTTGACATTTTTGTATTTTCTTGTTGCCATTATGTATGGAACTATAACAAGTTATGGGCTGGAGTATATGTATGTAATAGGATCATAAAATTCTGTCAGTCAATATCACGGTACAAAGAAATGGTAGAAGCACTAGCCCAGATGATTTGAACTTTTTTCTGGACTGAGTGTCAGTAAGTTTTTCTCTTATGTCAAAGTTTGTTTAGATTTTGCAGATCGTCTGCAACCCCCGTTCGCCAGCAATTGCTGTTTTTGAAATATTTCTCTGCAAAAATTACATAGAAACGTTTTAATTTTCACACTTAAACACTTTTTCACCCTCACTTTTTGCAAATTTGTTTACATTTTCAACATTTTTCTTTCAGCTGACTTCACACAACACAGACACTGAGCAAAAACAAAATGCCTGTTGTTTTTGGCTTGTTGTATTTGTTGTCGTACTGCATCTACCATTATATTTCTACCATGGTCAATATTTAGAAAATGTATAAAGAAATCACTATCAGATGTTCTTATAACCCCTACAAGAACAGTGACAGTCATTTGACCGGTCAATTGACTGTCATTGTTGATGGGTATATCCATCAAAGTTTCTATCACATTCTTAAAGCCGAAATGAAAAAGTTGATGGAAACTTTTGTGTACGTGTGATTTTGTATCTCCCTCGAACTTATGGGTTCGGTCGCCTATAAAACATATACCTGAGCTGCTCACTCTAGTGCTGTTCACTAATCAAAGATTATATGAGTATTAGTCACAGTTGATAGATATATGCATCACAGTTGACTAATCATACTTGATAGATATACCCATCACAGTTGACTAATCAAATTTGATGGATATATCAGTCAAAGGTGATGGGTATAGCTTTTATAATAAAAGACGATGTTATTAATGATTTTATGGTATATTTTTATTATTTTTATATATTTTTAATATCTAATTGTATAATAAATGACAATGAATGATTCTTAGTCAAGAATCGGAGTGAATGAATAAGAATAATCGATTCAAAATGAATAAAGTAGTAACTGGGCAAAATAAAATACTTATTTACAATTTGTTTTTAATAAATCTTCTACTTCATCCTATGGTGGCTTCGTTCAATTGTCTTTTAGCACATCTAAAATTTGAAAAGGAGATATATAAATATATGTATTAATAATAATAAGTATATATGAATGTATATAAATTAATAATTATTTAATCATTTATAGACAAAAATATGTACATACCACGCAGTTTTGTTGAACCACATAAGCTTCCCTATCGCATGCTTTTCCAACCTCTCATCCCAATTGTATATATCAAGCAGTTTATCCGTGAACATTGGGGGGCAGACACTGCTGACATCCTCTGACGCCTCTTTCACTATATTTTCTGTGAAGAAGTATGTATAAATATCAAAATATTAAAATATCGAACCATACATTTTAGTTTGTTGATATTGCTTGAGCAAAATCTGGGGTTCCCAATTTCTGCTCTAACTCTTGCACCGCTGTAATGGTGAGGAAAGGGAGCATGCTGCCGACTTCATTAATGATTTTGTCCTGAGTTTGGCCAGGTAAGCCAGACAGAATCTTCCACTACTTTTTGATGGCTTTTAAATGCCTCATTTTTCAGAATCATTATCTTTGTTTTTTGGATCACATAAGTTTATTCTTTTCCACTGTTTATTTCTATTCCACGATATTTAACGATAATGAAACTTTTGTCGTTGCACTTTGCCGAGGATTCACAAATTTTTCTTTTTAAACGTCAACAAATTCAAGTTTCCATCAACACTGACAGTCGAATGACCGAAACTATTCTTGTAGGGTTGTTTCACTCTTGCAAATGGAACTCAGTATAAAATAGTTGCAAGTGTATCAGTGCAAAAATATTGTGTGTGTTAGTTTCCATCATTCATTTCTTGTAGGGACACTACCTGTTATATTAATTATGTAAATACATGTCCATGGTACAATAATATCTACATGGTAAAGTCGTTTGAACAGCTGATTTCATTTCCCCATGTGCTTTTTAGCTTCAGTTGTCAAACTCAGATGTATTTTGTTTTTGGACTCTTTTGAATTCTTGTTTGTTGGTATACATATGTGTAGAGTTTGACAACTGAAGCAAATAGAACAAAAACAAAATGCCTGTTGTTGATGCCTACAATTACAACACATGATAATAGAGTGATTTCTAGTATTGAGTCGATCTGCAAAATCTAGGCCTAATTTTTGAGTGGAAAATCATTTTTGATCAACGATCAAACATTATTTAAGCTCTGAATTATTTTTTTAGGTTAATAGTTGATTGCTGTTTAAATAGCCAAAGTTGGTCATTTAAACTATAAGGCTGTTTTTTATTCCCTTAAGCTATCGCCACCTACGACTTTGCAAATAAAACGATCCACACGTAATATTACGAAATGTGGCAACATTTGCTGTAATGGGTGAAAAAAAGCGATATGGCAACACGTTGTAAGTATAAGCAGAAACATTTTATTTTCGTTCATTCGTTTCAGTTGACAAACACTACAAAAAAATTTATACCAACAATACAAGAATATAAAAAGTACAAAAACGAAATACATATGATTTTGGAAAGTAAAACGAAACACGACAAGGAAACAATTTCAGCACCTGTTTAAACGATTATACCTGATAGATTATTCTACCATGATCAATATGTATGTTGTGAACAATTTAGTTCCAATTTTATTTTACATCGCAAATGAAAATCTATCCTTCAAATTTAGAGATATAAAAGTATACGTGGTCTTCCATTAAATAAAATAATTTTAATGAATTTAAAATGTGTAAGCCATTTTGCAAAATTTCTTTTTTATCGCTCCTTGATAACATTTTCATTCGCAAGAAATGATAACAAAATTTATCTAAGATCACTTATTCTTTAAATTGAACACGTGGCAACATTGTTATTGCTCAAGTCGGAATTTAAGTGGAAAATTGAAATGCCGCTTAATATCGCGTAGCTGTCCCGTACAAATTAAGCTATAATTAACTTTAGCGGGGTAAAAAAACACACTTTTTGTCTAGATCTAGAATTAGGCGACCAGAACATGTGCGCAATTTGCAACCCTGGTAAAAGAGAACCAAAAAGTGTTAGGAGTTCACTCAAACGCATTTCTCTCTCGCGTCATATCTTGCTTATTTCATACTTTTTGCATAGTTTATGTAATTTTACTTCAACATGTTTGGAATTTGTATAGTTATAGTATACAATAACACTATCAAAATACTGCTCGTGGATTGAAATATTCAATAAAGAGAGTAACAGAGAGAGTAGAGAAGTACTAGGGTTTCACTCGTTTTGTTTGTTGGCATTTGAGTGAAGAGAAATTTTGACTGTCTATTTGTACATCGTTTTTGAGAATTATTTTGCGAAACACTGAGGGCTAATTTTTGCGGATGTTCTTAAACTTACAACTTATTGCGCGTTTGGATGAACTCCTTTATCTTGATAATAAGCTAAACTAATTTTTCGAGGACTTTGTATGGGGAGCTGCTTAAATTCGCTTAGCTCCCCATACAAAGTAGTCGAAAAATTAGTTTAGCAGGAAATTAAAAAAACAGGTCAAATGTCATGATTATAATTCTACGGTAAAAAGGTATTTACATGGTAAAATAAGTGAGGTAACCGCAGAAGGAATTGTTGTAATTTTAGGCAACAGAAAGCGCATTTTGTTTCTGTTTGGTGTTCCTTATCCGACTAATTTTCTACATGTATGTATCTACAGTAAAAGTAAACAACAAAGTATAAAAACAAAATACATGTGAATTTGACATAAGAGTATTTCAAACGAAGTTTTATACCGAAACATTCTTTTATAAAATGTTTCTTATTTGATCTTAAATCTATCACTACATATTTTCCCACATTTAATAATATTTACAGAACTATATACTTCAAAAAAAAAAGTAGGTGTAACCTACATACAAAACAATAAAAAAAAACAACTGCCTACTAGAGGCTTCTCCAAAACCAGGAATAACTAAAGGGAATGAGTTTACCTTACTTGTTCAACCATAGGTGTTTACAAGAATTTTTACAAGATTTAGTTTTGACATTTTTGTATTTTCTTGTTGCCATTATGTATGGAACTATAACAAGTTATGGGCTGGAGTATATGTATGTAATAGGATCATAAAATGCTGTCAGTCAATATCATGGTACAAAGAAATGGTAGAAGCACTAGCCCAGATGATTTGAACTTTTTTCTGGACTGAGTGTCAGTAAGTTTTTCTCTTATGTCAAAGTTTGTTTAGATTTTGCAGATCGTCTGCAACCCCCGTTCGCCAGCAATTGCTGTTTTTGAAATATTTCTCTGCAAAAATTACATAGAAACGTTTTAATTTTCACACTTAAACACTTTTTTCACACTCACTTTTTGCAAATTTGTTTACATTTTCAACATTTTTCTTTCAGCTGACTTCACACAACACAGACACTGAGCAAAAACAAAATGCCTGTTGTTTTTGGCTTGTTGTATTTGTTGTCGTACTGCATCTACCATTATATTTCTACCATGGTCAATATTTAGAAAATGTATAAAGAAATCACTATCAGATGTTCTTATAACACTACCTGTTATATTAATTATGTAAATACATGTCCATGGTACAATAATATCTACATGGTAAAGTCGTTTGAACAGCTGATTTCATTTCCCCATGTGCTTTTTAGCTTCAGTTGTCAAACTCAGATGTATTTTGTTTTTGGACTCTTTTGAATTCTTGTTTGTTGGTATACATATGTGTAGAGTTTGACAACTGAAGCAAATAGAACAAAAACAAAATGCCTGTTGTTGATGCCTACAATTACAACACATGATAATAGAGTGATTTCTAGTATTGAGTCGATCTGCAAAATCTAGGCCTAATTTTTGAGTGGAAAATCATTTTTGATCAACGATCAAACATTATTTAAGCTCTGAATTATTTTTTTAGGTTAATAGTTGATTGCTGTTTAAATAGCCAAAGTTGGTCATTTAAACTATAAGGCTGTTTTTTATTCCCTTAAGCTATCGCCACCTACGACTTTGCAAATAAAACGATCCACACGTAATATTACGAAATGTGGCAACATTTGCTGTAATGGGTGAAAAAAAGCGATATGGCAACACGTTGTAAGTATAAGCAGAAACATTTTATTTTCGTTCATTCGTTTCAGTTGACAAACACTACAAAAAAATTTATACCAACAATACAAGAATATAAAAAGTACAAAAACGAAATACATATGATTTTGGAAAGTAAAACGAAACACGACAAGGAAACAATTTCAGCACCTGTTTAAACGATTATACCTGATAGATTATTCTACCATGATCAATATGTATGTTGTGAACAATTTAGTTCCAATTTTATTTTACATCGCAAATGAAAATCTATCCTTCAAATTTAGAGATATAAAAGTATACGTGGTCTTCCATTAAATAAAATAATTTTAATGAATTTAAAATGTGTAAGCCATTTTGCAAAATTTCTTTTTTATCGCTCCTTGATAACATTTTCATTCGCAAGAAATGATAACAAAATTTATCTAAGATCACTTATTCTTTAAATTGAACACGTGGCAACATTGTTATTGCTCAAGTCGGAATTTAAGTGGAAAATTGAAATGCCGCTTAATATCGCGTAGCTGTCCCGTACAAATTAAGCTATAATTAACTTTAGCGGGGTAAAAAAACACACTTTTTGTCTAGATCTAGAATTAGGCGACCAGAACATGTGCGCAATTTGCAACCCTGGTAAAAGAGAACCAAAAAGTGTTAGGAGTTCACTCAAACGCATTTCTCTCTCGCGTCATATCTTGCTTATTTCATACTTTTTGCATAGTTTATGTAATTTTACTTCAACATGTTTGGAATTTGTATAGTTATAGTATACAATAACACTATCAAAATACTGCTCGTGGATTGAAATATTCAATAAAGAGAGTAACAGAGAGAGTAGAGAAGTACTAGGGTTTCACTCGTTTTGTTTGTTGGCATTTGAGTGAAGAGAAATTTTGACTGTCTATTTGTACATCGTTTTTGAGAATTATTTTGCGAAACACTGAGGGCTAATTTTTGCGGATGTTCTTAAACTTACAACTTATTGCGCGTTTGGATGAACTCCTTTATCTTGATAATAAGCTAAACTAATTTTTCGAGGACTTTGTATGGGGAGCTGCTTAAATTCGCTTAGCTCCCCATACAAAGTAGTCGAAAAATTAGTTTAGCAGGAAATTAAAAAAACAGGTCAAATGTCATGATTATAATTCTACGGTAAAAAGGTATTTACATGGTAAAATAAGTGAGGTAACCGCAGAAGGAATTGTTGTAATTTTAGGCAACAGAAAGCGCATTTTGTTTCTGTTTGGTGTTCCTTATCCGACTAATTTTCTACATGTATGTATCTACAGTAAAAGTAAACAACAAAGTATAAAAACAAAATACATGTGAATTTGACATAAGAGTATTTCAAACGAAGTTTTATACCGAAACATTCTTTTATAAAATGTTTCTTATTTGATCTTAAATCTATCACTACATATTTTCCCACATTTAATAATATTTACAGAACTATATACTTCAAAAAAAAAAGTAGGTGTAACCTACATACAAAACAATAAAAAAAAACAACTGCCTACTAGAGGCTTCTCCAAAACCAGGAATAACTAAAGGGAATGAGTTTACCTTACTTGTTCAACCATAGGTGTTTACAAGAATTTTTACAAGATTTAGTTTTGACATTTTTGTATTTTCTTGTTGCCATTATGTATGGAACTATAACAAGTTATGGGCTGGAGTATATGTATGTAATAGGATCATAAAATGCTGTCAGTCAATATCATGGTACAAAGAAATGGTAGAAGCACTAGCCCAGATGATTTGAACTTTTTTCTGGACTGAGTGTCAGTAAGTTTTTCTCTTATGTCAAAGTTTGTTTAGATTTTGCAGATCGTCTGCAACCCCCGTTCGCCAGCAATTGCTGTTTTTGAAATATTTCTCTGCAAAAATTACATAGAAACGTTTTAATTTTCACACTTAAACACTTTTTTCACACTCACTTTTTGCAAATTTGTTTACATTTTCAACATTTTTCTTTCAGCTGACTTCACACAACACAGACACTGAGCAAAAACAAAATGCCTGTTGTTTTTGGCTTGTTGTATTTGTTGTCGTACTGCATCTACCATTATATTTCTACCATGGTCAATATTTAGAAAATGTATAAAGAAATCACTATCAGATGTTCTTATAACACTACCTGTTATATTAATTATGTAAATACATGTCCATGGTACAATAATATCTACATGGTAAAGTCGTTTGAACAGCTGATTTCATTTCCCCATGTGCTTTTTAGCTTCAGTTGTCAAACTCAGATGTATTTTGTTTTTGGACTCTTTTGAATTCTTGTTTGTTGGTATACATATGTGTAGAGTTTGACAACTGAAGCAAATAGAACAAAAACAAAATGCCTGTTGTTGATGCCTACAATTACAACACATGATAATAGAGTGATTTCTAGTATTGAGTCGATCTGCAAAATCTAGGCCTAATTTTTGAGTGGAAAATCATTTTTGATCAACGATCAAACATTATTTAAGCTCTGAATTATTTTTTTAGGTTAATAGTTGATTGCTGTTTAAATAGCCAAAGTTGGTCATTTAAACTATAAGGCTGTTTTTTATTCCCTTAAGCTATCGCCACCTACGACTTTGCAAATAAAACGATCCACACGTAATATTACGAAATGTGGCAACATTTGCTGTAATGGGTGAAAAAAAGCGATATGGCAACACGTTGTAAGTATAAGCAGAAACATTTTATTTTCGTTCATTCGTTTCAGTTGACAAACACTACAAAAAAATTTATACCAACAATACAAGAATATAAAAAGTACAAAAACGAAATACATATGATTTTGGAAAGTAAAACGAAACACGACAAGGAAACAATTTCAGCACCTGTTTAAACGATTATACCTGATAGATTATTCTACCATGATCAATATGTATGTTGTGAACAATTTAGTTCCAATTTTATTTTACATCGCAAATGAAAATCTATCCTTCAAATTTAGAGATATAAAAGTATACGTGGTCTTCCATTAAATAAAATAATTTTAATGAATTTAAAATGTGTAAGCCATTTTGCAAAATTTCTTTTTTATCGCTCCTTGATAACATTTTCATTCGCAAGAAATGATAACAAAATTTATCTAAGATCACTTATTCTTTAAATTGAACACGTGGCAACATTGTTATTGCTCAAGTCGGAATTTAAGTGGAAAATTGAAATGCCGCTTAATATCGCGTAGCTGTCCCGTACAAATTAAGCTATAATTAACTTTAGCGGGGTAAAAAATCACACTTTTTGTCTAGATCTAGAATTAGGCGACCAGAACATGTGCGCAATTTGCAATCCTGGTAAAAGAGAACCAAAAAGTGCTAGAAATGCACTCAATGGCATTTCTTTCAAGCGTCATATCTTGATAATTTCCTACTTTTTGAATAGTTTATGTAATTTTACTTCAACATGTTTGGAATTTGTATAGTTATAGTATACAATAACACTATCAAAATACTGCTCGTGAATTGAAATATTCAATGGAGAGAGGAAGAGAGAGAATAGAGAATGACTAGGGTTTCACTCGTTGTGTTTGTTGGCATTTGAGTGAAGAGACACTTTGACTGTCTACTTGTACATCGTTTTTGGTGACCATATGATTTTGGGAGAAAAGAAGAAGAACATCAAACACAAAATTCCTTTAATTTTTAAAGTGAACAAATATAATAACCATCCTAATTGAAATAAAAATAAAACTTATCATTTAACTCGTAGTGTAGTTAGAACGTTATTTTTGCTGAAATACTTTCCAATTTCATTAAATATTTTGAATTTTATCACTTCACTTTTCTTTTGCAAATGGCGTCAGTTTGATGCATTGTAACAATTAGCCGATATATGTATGAATAGCGGTTATTTTTCGTAGCATGGTAGTAAGATTATTTGACAAAGCACTGAAAAACTCTTTTCGTATTTAAAGTCAGATCAAACCTAAATCAAAATCAACTGATTACAAATTTAAACAACCAGTCAAAAATTGGGCCCAAGTGCATGACACGCCCTATTAACTTTTGATTTGGCCTATAATAGGGCGTTTACAGTGTGTTAATAGAAATATAAAATGTCATAACTAAATCGAGTAAAACTGCATGTGTGAGAAAACAATTTAAAATCACAATAATGCAAAATGTGGAGCATATTTACTTTAACACCAAGTGCCCCATTTTTTCGCTTTTTTTGGCCTGATTGGGCATTAAACGGTGATATAAAAAAATGCCCTGGTCCATAGTTTCGGAAATTTAGGCTTCCAAAGGTTGAATGTATAATCGGGCATAAGTCAGCCATTTATTATCCGATCTGGTTGAAATGGATACACACCGCAGTGGCTTAACGATCTAGACGCTGCTAAATATGATGCTTCACAAACATCGAAACGATCGTCCAGCGAATGTAAGTTCGAATCCCACCCGCGGCATTTACATTTTTTCACTGACCGGAGAAAACATGATCTCTTAGCCTTAAAGGAAATTACAACTTTAAAAATAACGCGGGTCTAAGACAACAAAACTTTCAATTCAAATTCAAATATGGCCTATCTTTTTGTGATTTTTGTTGGCCTGATAGGGCATAAAACGCTGATGAAGAATAAAAAAAAAATTATCTGCAAGTCCATCTTATAACTCGGTCATTTATTAAACGATGCTGTTGAAATAGATTTTTTTCACATTTCGTAGTACTAAGTGTGGATCGCTTTATTTGGAAAGTCGTAAGTGACAATAGCTTAATGGAATAAAAAACAGCCTTATTAAATTTCAAAGAAAATAAATAAAAAAATTAACCCACAGCTCAAGTCGAGACTTTATTTTTTACAAGTTTTTCAACATTCGATAACTCGATAACTGAACCCGTTATCGAAAAACTTTATTTAATTTAACACCGGCCTCGGATTAATATTTTTGTGTTATAAAGCTTTAAGATTTTGCCCCTTTTGTTGATTTCAACAACAAATCAAGAAAATTTGCTTGATTTCCATATGTACGTTTTGACAGACGACAAATCGGGTATTTTTTCTTATTTGTCTACGAATCAGGAAAAAAATGCTTGATTTACTGTATGCAAGTTGTATCCCACATTACGAACGAATAATACGATTGTTCACAAACCATTTCAATCATGGCTCATCGATGTGGTGCTACCACTAGAATACCCGACTTAGTTATTTATCGCATTTCTCAGGTATTTATTGTTCCTCAAACATATTTTTTGTTTACTTTTATTCCTGGAATACACTTGTGCTGAAATTGATTGTGGGAAAATACCAGACAAAGCAAAATGGCTATTGTTGTCGGCTTGGTGTGTTTGTTGTCGTAGTAACACTGCGTTGTCAATACGCCATGACTTTCAATAAAATTAATAAAAACCCCAATTTGATACGAAATCAGGAAAATATTTTGCAGTGCGAATGAGCTATTAGGGAGTTTCTCCTCTGAGGTGGGTCTAACATCATCTTCGCGGCTTCGGAATAGTATTTTTGTGTTGTTAATTTGGAGGGGTTGGCAGCGCTGCAGGCAAAAAAATATTTCACATAATTTGTTTATGTTAAAAAATGCATTCCAGAACATAACAAAATTTATCTAAGTTAACTTTTTGTTGCCATTTCTTGAAATTTAACATGAGGCAACATTGTAATTGCTCAATTCGGAATTTAAATGAGAAATTGAAATGCCACTTACAGCTATATTCTGGCAGGGTTACAAAAGTCACCACGGTTACTATTTGACAGCAATGTGACAATTGTCACAAATCGGTATTCTGACACAGTCTTTTGGTGACAAAAGTAACAAAAACTGTTACCTGCCAAAGAGGAAGTAACAGTGCGTGACAGCTGTTTTATTTGCTGGAAAGTTTATACAAAATTATTTTATAAATTCTGCAAGTAAACAATAAAACTGTATATGGGAAAAGTTAATAATATATTTTGTACCAGAACGACAAGAGGGCATAATTAAATGAAGGAAGGACTTTTGTCACTTTGTCCTATGGATATGGAGCAGAAAGAAGAAAGAACTTGCTTTTGTGTTAGAAAGATTGAAAATGCGCGAAAAGTATTACAAAACTTTTAGCGTAAATATATCCGGTCTTTCAATGGATATTGTTGAGTAATATACCTTTAAAAAAGGCTAAGGTCTTGTGTATTATCGGAACCTGCCAAAAAAATAAGTATAATAAGGGATTTTTTGAAAAAAAAATATAAATTGTTAGCAGAAAAGTGATTTTGTATCAACTTTCCGGCAAATAAAACAGCTGTCACGCACTGTTACCTCCCCTTTGGCAGGTACCAGTGTTTGTTACTTTGTCACCAAAAAAATGTGTCAGAAAACCAATTTGTGACAATTGTTACATAGCTGTCAAATAGTAACCGTGGTGACTTTTGTAACCCTGCCAGAATAGGGCTGTTAATATATACCTGAGGTATGACCGATAATATACTCAAGCCTTAAAGGTATATATCTCAAGAAGTTGGTGCGAGCGGGGGTAAAAATAACTATTTCAACTCAGCGTAGCAAACTTTGTTGGTTGTGAAATTTTGGTGTAGATCAGAAATTTTTGACTAAAGTAAATTTATGCCATATTTAACAACTACATTGTGAAAAACCTCCATGTTGGAAACTTTCTTAACTTCAAAGTTTTATATATGATTTCCAAGGAAGTCAGGTATTGATCGCACCTGGTATAAATACGCCTTGTCTAAGCTTAAAGTGGATACTTCAGCGCCATCTTGAGAGCGCAATTGGCGAATTCGGTAGCCATTGCATAATGCTTCTTTGGCTCTTTGGCAACGTCGTCGAAATGCAATCGTCTTTCAACAACAGCACACACACACATTCTTTGTCGGACTTTTTACATTACTTGTTATTTTTTTCGGTGAAAATAATTGTGATTTTTCGTGAAATTTCATTTATTTTAGTGGGCAAATGTGTGATATTTGTATAGGCTAAACTGTATTTCGTAGAAAGACAGTGAAATTTTATAGAAATTTACACGAAATGTATGTGAAATCTTCGTTGGCATACATTGGCAAATTGTAAATTTGTATTCGTTGTCGTTGTAGTCGTCGTCTACCATATACAATAGAAGCACCGTCAAGCAGAAGCAACAACAACAATTGCAAGTTGTATTAACGAAGTCCAGAAGACGACAGCAGAAAGGTGAGTGTGTAATGGAGATGGAGAAAAGTGGCACATTTAAATGAAAATGGTGTTTTGAAAGCGGCTGTGAAAAACTTGTTTTACTCCTTGAGAAAAAGGGATTGAACAATTCAAATTGATTGAGTTTGTGTTTCTTTTTCCAGTTTAAGAGTTACCTAGTCCATGAAAAGTGTGGTTAAAAACTTTGTGCTAGGAAATTGTGGTGGTAAACTGGCAAAAACAGTGGAAAAAACGAGGATTGATTTCACTGGTGGTGTGCATGTGCGTGTGTGTGCATTTGTGCGTAGTTTTTGTGCAAATTCTCCAAGAGAATCTCAGCAAATACAAAGAGACCTTTTGTTGCAATAAGAGAGGTACATTTATCTGTTCTCTGATTGAAAGAGAAAGAAATAAAAATTGACAACGCAACAAAAGTGTGAAAAAAGGAAACGAACTGGTGTGTGGAGACGAAAACGAAATTTCAGTAAACAACAAAAGACAAGAGAAGACACAACAAAATACAGCAGCACAAAAAGCAGCAGCAACAGAAATTCGAAAGGAAAACAAAAACAAAAAGGTGCGTAACACAACAATAATCACAACAACCTCAACAACAACTAGATAAATAAAGAAATCGCCGATAAATGACGCTTCAAAATGGGTTCCCTTAAAAAAAGGAGACTGAACTCGGCTGCGGCCAGCAAAAACGAACCTCAGTTTGTTGTAGTTCCAAGGGAAATTCAACCACTGTGGATACTTCGTTTAGGCCTTGTTTTAACTGTTGGCTGAAGCGTAAGTTTTGATTTTTGTTAGCTCAAATTTCTCTGAGGCGAGCGAAAAGAAAAAGTAGCTTTTTTTGTTTTGTAAAAAGCCACGCCATTACTTGATTTGGGTTGAGTTGTGTTGTTGGCTGTTCTACCGAAAAGTTTGAAAATATATGTCGCAGCGGCTGCGGCTTGCTATTGGACGATTGCGTCTCTGAGTGTGTGTGTTTTGAATTTTTAATTATTTCAATTTCGCCGCAGTGCTTTATGTAATTACTGAAAGACACATTTACATTTTGGGGTTTTATTGATTTTGATGTGGAATTTTCCCAAAAGTCTTATGTGGCTTGTAGAGAGCATTTTCCATGAACTGACAATTTGTTTTTTTAGGAATCACTTCATTTGATTTTGCAGGTAAGATGAATTTGTGTTGTTCTACTTTGGAAAGAAACTAAGACTTGTTTGTTCTACTATTATTAAGAATGTCCGTCCTCCCTGGGCTGACATTGCTAGCATTCGTTTGCGAAGATTGCAGCTGTCATTTCACATTATGTATCCTTAAGTAATTCCCGTTTCAAAATGATAAACCCCGGTGTATACACAAAGTGCACCCACATTTCCATTGTTTTACCAAATAGAACGATTCGCCGAGAGAAACAATTTCTTCTCTTTGAAAGAAATCGTACGATCCATGGTACAACTATCTATTTGGTAACTAGGTAAGCCCAGTTGATTTATCGTTTCCATATTTAAAGCTGTGTATCCAGTTCTTGTGAAATTTTCGTAATAAGTTTTGTCATTTAACTAACGGAAAATTTTGTTGCGAGAGAGTTACCTCTATCTTTGTACTACTATTTTATTAATAATTCCCCTTCGCAATCCCATGTTATTCTTCCTTATGTTTGTTTACTTCAATTTGTTAAAATGATGGAAATTCTATAATTCCGGCCCCCTCCAAAGTTCGGATATCAGATCGATATATACAGTGGTGTGCGATGAAATAGAGTCAACACTAATCAACATTTTCAAAACAAAAACAAATGTAGAAAAATTAAATTTTGCTTATAACTTTTATTTTTAATTGTTCAATTAAGAACTAGATATAACATTTTAGAACATGTCGTAATTTAAAATTAAATCATTAGGTATAAATCAAAATATTTCAAATTGCCCCGTTTTGCCTGTGAATTAAAATAGAGTCATCGCGATTCATCATCTGAACTAGAATAAATAGCTGTGTCAAATAAAATGTATGTTTCATTAATCCTTTATATTATCTCAGTACTTTATGAAATAACTATTATTTTTTATCACATTGAATCATCAAGTCTCCACAAGTTATGTTTTCCACGCCGATTATACCAGTGTCAAGCTCAACTTTATTAAATTGGTTTATTCCATTGATAGACACTTTAATGTCCCGCCACAAATTCTGAATAGGATTTAAGACCGGCGACTGCATAGACCATCTAAAAACTATGACACTATTATTTTCAAACGAAGCTTTTGCTCGCTTCGATGTGTGTTTGGGGTCGATATTATGTTGAAACACCCATCGAAGCGGCATTTCCCATTTAGCACAAGGCATCATGATGTTTTTTTTAATACAGTGGTATAATATGCAGCGTCCATTGTCTGTTCAATTTGGAATAAGGGTTCTGTCCCAATGTGCGTCCATTGTCTGTTCAATTTGGAATAAAGGTTCTGTCCCAATGTAAGAGTAACAACCCCGTAGCATTATGTTTCCGCTACCACGCTTAACTGTTTGGATTGTGTTTTGGGGCCTGAATTCGGTGTTGGAAGGTCTTCGTACAGGAAGATTACTCTTATCATAATTACCCAATCTCACTTTAGTTTCAGCTGTCCTCAAAATATTTCGCCATTTGCGTACGGACTATTTCACATGCTCCTGGGCAAAATGCAACATTTTTTGAACGTTCCGTTTGGATAGAAATGGAACTTTTCGGACACTTTTTGCCTTTAAATTGTTTTTAGTTAGCATTTTTCTTAACGTTGAGGTGTCAACATCCCGATCGTATTGCCTTTTAAGGTCGGAAGAGGTAACAAAAGTCGAACTCTACGTGGCGCAATATTTTTGGTTCCAAATGTTCTGTAATTTTCAGGGTTTTACCGTCTGTTTCCTGGATTGGGGTTATATTTTATTCCGGTCTCCAACATTTTCTTTGAGCATCAAATTATGTCAGTAATTTGTATGTAGCTTCTGAATTCTTTTATCGTCTCTTTTATTCTTTCTTGGCGCTCATGATTGCAATATTTACATCGGCCCATTTTGGAACGTCAATAATGACAATTTATTAATGCTACTAATAAACATTAATCATATTTAGAAGCTAAACTTTGTTTTCAAATTCAAATCCAAACTACCATTAACCATTTCAAAAAAAAAAATATTTTTTTGTAATTGACTCTGTTATAATTATATAGCACACGTCATTACATAGCCTTTAAAATACTGACACTGACCTGGAGAACAGTAGTGTACAAAATTTATTAAAAATTACGGCATTATATTCAGCAGAGGACCGGTCAATCAGGTTCAGAATTTCTTGACACTGATTTGCAGAGATTACAAGTTTTGACGAGTGTGTGACTCTATTTCATCGCACACCACTGTATGTAGCTGGTCGCGAAACTCGTTACAGTGTCTTTCAAAGTGCGTGTATACAGCTGCGGTCAAAAACATAGCAGCGACAAAACTGAAAATCAATCGATAAGAAAAAATTTTAGTTTTTCTTTTGGAACATTACAAGTTTTTGCGTTGATTTAAAGTTATAGTGTACCATTCTTAATTTTATTTCAAATAGTGGAAGCTACATTTTCTAATAGATCTTTAAAAGTCGATTGTCATGCAATTAGAAACGACGACAAAAAAGAGTATTTTATTCCCAATTTTATAGAAAAATATAATAAAATAATACAAAAGACGCTTAACACTTTATTATTTATGACAGCGGCTAATCTCCGTGGTAAACTTTCCACTAAAGTCCAGCATCGCGAGGATGGTACCGATTCCTCAAACTGCCTGCATATTTCGAGAATATTCGTCACTATTTATTGGCGTATTTGTTTTTAAATGTCGTTCAACATCTGGACATTAGTTTTCGATTGAATTTAAGTCCGAAGTTTTGTGGTATGCGTATTCATAAACCATGGCTACACAATTCGGGAAGTATGGTTAGGATCGTTGTCCGGCTGGAAAATATATGTAACTGACATATTCAGCCTTATTACGAATTTCGTTCTTGTATTTCGACTACGACAGTTTTGTAAAAGATTAAAGATAACACGCCAACTTTGTCTTTAATCTTTTACAAAACTGTCGTAGTCGAAATACGAAAACGACATTCGTTATAAGGCTGATTTTCTAACGAAACCCTGATCGCATTTTTGCATTAATTTTTTCAAGAAAATCAAAAAATGAGAGGAATCTAACAGATTTGTAATTGTTTTTCTTCAAATCGTTCTCAAGTTTACACTATATCCATTCGCTTCAATCAAATGAAAAATTTCTTTTAGAATTCCCTCTTTTATAATTCTGGTGCAATGTGAAAGCGGTATAAAATTGATGTTCCATTATCGTATTCATGTGTAAATCTTGTTAAACCAGGGCTAATTCTCTTCTTGTGTTCTCCTAAATAAGTAAGGTAGACGCCGGACGCGTTGTTGCAATTGAAGGCAAAAACAACAGACATTTTGTAGAATAATATTTTTCGATTTCCTTTAAGCTTACAGATCAGGGTTTTTTTTATCTGCAATTAGAAAAAAATTAAAGAGTTGGAACCATGATTTTAACTTACGTTGGCGGACGATCGTTTCGAAGTTTGTGACTCTCCTCATCAGCGCCTTAGCTTTCTATGCCAGTGACCGTCTTGCTCACATTGTCGCTTATTGCAGTTGTCGTCGTCGGGGGTTTTCCCTCTTTCTATATCTCGTATGAACGTCTTTATTTCATTAAATCCAGGTTTTTCTCTCTTACACATATTTGTGTTGAAGTTTTTGAAAGTAATGTATTTGTAGAAAATGGCTATTAACTATGTTCTACGTTTTTTGTTTGAATGACCGACCTAGTTAAATTCAACACTGTATAGTACAAAAACAAAATACATTTGAATTTTACAAGGTCAGACCATAGAATAATACATACATAGATAAACTTATTCTCTCATCTGACGTTTCATTTCACACTCTTCATCGTAGGTTTGTGGAAATGAGAGCAATTAAATTTAAAATTATCTTACACCAGCTGGAGTTACAAAATATGTTCACTTAAGTTTTTCCTGTCGTTTTGGTGTAGAACTGAAAAATTTAAATATATTTTGCACTTTTTTGTTGACTTTTATCGTTGGTATACATTTGTATTGTATTTAACACAACTAGTTTGCCACAAAAGCACGAAATTCGGTTGTTGTTTCTTTATGGATCGCTGTATACTATTGCCACCATCTGGTATTATTGAACCCATATTTTCTACCATCCAATGTTTACTTTCCATCGTACCTATGACGTTTAATTTAGTGAGCGAATAAAAGCTTCTATGGTAAGTATTATTCTATGGGTCAGACCTCAACGAACAATCTTTGTCAAAAGGTTTCGTTGACTGACTTTTTTATGTTTGATCGCAGATGACAGCAAATTCGAAGTAGAGCATTTTTACATTTCCGTCGGACTTGAAATTACAAGCTTGTGGGAACCCAAATACAATTTCTGAAGACTAGAATACAAACGAACACATTTGTTCTACATACATCGAGGAAGAGATATTTAACCCCGTATTCATAAGGAAAAGTTAGTTATTGAATTTATAATCAGCCTTATTACGAATGTCGTTCTCATATTTCGACTACGACAGTTTTGTAAAAGATTAAGGACAAAGTAGGCGTGTTATCTTTAATCTTTTACAAAACTGTCGTAGTCGAAATACGACAACGACATTCGTAATAAGGCTGAATGTATTTTAGGCTTAGGCCCATTTTTTGACTGGTTATTTAAATTGGTAATCAGTTGATTTTGATTAATGTTTGATCTGACTTTAAATACGAAAATAGTTTTTCAGTGCTTTGTCAAATAATCTTACTACCATGCGGCAACAGTGGCAAATGCTACGAAAAATAACCGGTATTCATACATTTATCGGCTAATCGTTACAATGCATCAAACTGACGAAATGAAATTGGAGAATATTTGAGCAGAAATAAAGTTCTAACTGCACTACGAGTTAAATGATACGTTTTTATTGTTATTTCAACTAAGTTGGTGACTACAATTGTTCACAATAACAATTAAAGGTCATCTTGTTGTTTTCTGTCAAAATCATATGGTCACTTGATCATAGTTTAAATGCCCTACATTGGCTGTTTAAACAGCAATTAACTATTAACCTAAAAAGTGAATTCAGAGTTTAAATTATGTTTGATCGTTGATCAAAGATGATTTTCCACTCAAAAATTAGGCCTTAGTCAAGAATTGATTCATAACAGTTCCCTACACACTGTCTAACTGTAATATGAACATGTATGTTTTAGCCGAATGCAACACTGATAGTCGTGTTTGCTGTTAGTAAAACAACAGCTGTTCGTCAAAAGTATTCATTCGCTTCATAGCCACTCGTTGGACACAGTTTAGTTGAAGTATTATGAATTAAAAATCAAGCCGAAAAAGAAAGTTGAAGCTACAGGATTTGGTTGAACAAAAATAGTTCTATGGGTCACTTGCAAAAAAAACTACATAGAATTTCATATTTCGGAAAATTTTAACATAATTTGGTTTCAGTTTCATAATTGCCACCAACGGTTTTGAAGAAAAACATTTGAAATAAGCAATAAATGTAGTTTACTAGAGATTTTAAAGTAGAAATGTTTTTTTTTGTTGTGTCCAATTTTTGGCGACAGTTGGAGTTAGACAGTTACAGTTGGATATATAGTAAACTGTTATGAATCAACTGTTGACAAACGAGTGGATAAGCTTAATAAAAATTCTGTTATACTGGGCGTACATCCAGTGTCTGACTTATCGTTATGAAAATGGGGGAGATCGTTTGAGGACGATTTAGAATTGTGTTGGGGACCATTTTTATGCATCGGCGAGGTTTATGCTTCAGAGTGATTTTTATTTTTGGTTAAATCGTGTGGTGACAGAAGCTTTCCATTATTGGCTTAATATGAATATCATGTTTTATATAGATTTGTTTATTTAAATAAACCCAAATCAGTTGAAGGTGTTAGAAGTAATAACTTTGATCTCAATAAATGTTGAGAGTTTTTTTCTCCTCCTTCTTGGGGCACAATTATTTTGTAGAAGAATGCAATATAAATTTAGCTTTGACGCGAATGAATTAGATCATATGATGGCGTTGATGATGAATATGAAATTCGTTAATTAGATCAGACATTCAATGTGTGACAGACAGACACAACTCAATTCACGGTCACTAATAACTAGTGTCATGAAATTGGAACAATAAATGCCAAGGCATGTGTAGCATCTACATCATATGGCCGCCTCTTAACATCTTTCCTCCGTTTCGTTTCGTTTCGTTTCACCCACCCCAGCCCGGTCTCTCATTTTATATTGATATTTTTGCGCACATTAAATCATTTCTATAAAATAATTAATAATATAATTTTCTTTTGTTGTTTTCTACAGTACTTCCTGTAAGAATAAAAATCATCATGGATATGACACCAGGACGTGCCATATACAATCCCGATGAGACTTTGAAACCTCTGCGACAACCCAAAACAGTACTACCCGAGGGTCAAACAACAGCGTTGGAACACCAAACATCGCCGCATTCGCTGTCAGCGGCAGCAAATGTGTTTGTACCCCGCTTTGGTGGGGTCGTTAGCAATGTTCTGCAAGAGCGGCTGCAACGGCATCAGCAGCAGTATCTCCAAGATACCTATCATAGCTATCAACAGCCGCAGCAGCAGCAGCAGCAGCAACAACAGCAGCAGCAACAACAGCAGCAGCGGCAGCAACAACAGCAACAATATAATAATCAGCAGCCATATGCCAATGGCTATGACCAGCAACAACAACTGATGACACAAATTAACTCACTGAATATTACCAACGGCGGCGTCCAGGATCGTTTGCATATATCGAACAGTAGCCGTGGTGCTGGTGGTGGCGGCAACGGCAGCGGCGGCGGCGGCGAGGCCACTAGTGGCAATATTGGGAATGGCGCTGGTAATAGCACCTACTATCAATATCCACAAAATCAGACGTTCCATCGCAACTATAATAAACATCATCACAATAACCAACACAACAATCACCATCAGCCACGGTTTAACAATCATCACAACTACCAGCGCCAGGATCGCCAGAATCAATATCACAATCAACAGCATCAACAGCAAAATTATCAGGAGCAACAATCGAATCAATCGGCCAGTGGTGGTGCTTCAGATAGTTCATCAACTGGCTCAGTTACCGGTGCCGATGATATGCAAAACATTGCTCTGGATTATCTGCAAACTGTGATTCAGTGTCTTAATCAAAATCCCGGACAATTCGACAGCATTGCCACACGTTTCATCACCATTTTCGAAGGTATGGAGAACAATCACTATGTATTGTCCATAGCCATGGAGGATATTTTCAAGGAGTCCATTAAGAATCCCAACTTTCGTTATATGGGCGCCAAATTATACAATCTCTTGCACATGTTGAATCCCCAAAAGGACTCGTTGTTCCATACTTTCCTTAAATACAAATTAGACTTCCACCAGCAGGTTATGAAGGGTTTCCTGCAGACCCACCAACAGAACAAGGTGAGGGAGACAGCCCTCTTTCTGGCCGAATTGTACATGCAACTGAGGGGTGATGATTCTCGAATCTATCTGATTGCCGAAAATATTGTATACTCGCTGAAACAATTGCTCGAGTTTGTGGTCAATGAAAATGTCCGTTGCATTTGTTTGACATTGAAATTGGCGGGCTATGATTTATCCACAGATTGCCCTGGGGACATGAGGGAAATTATTGCTAAATTGGAGCAGATTAATAGCCAAAATCCGGGCAAATATCCCTTGGCCAGCAATGTTATAGCATTGCAGAAAAACAACTGGGGACGCAAAGTTTACGGTTCCGAAAGTCTGGGTGATCCTGAAACGACCAAACCACCAGAGCCACCACGTGCCAGTGATGATCCCGTGTTCTATGGCCCCGATGGTCGTGAAATAACCGCCGAAGAATGTGAATTCCTAACCAATGGGGCCGGCGGCTGTAATAACGGTGGATCCACCGACAATGAGGAGGACAATGATTTGGACGATTTGGATCCTGAAATGGATGAGGAGACTGAACGAGATTATAAGTTATTCCTTAAGCAAGCAAACAATTCATAGGTTAAAGAAAAAACATCAACAACAACAATACGACTTTCAAGCTAAAAATACGGAAAATTATTAAGAGAAAGAAACCGAAAAAAGCCAACTGCAGAAAAACAAAACCACAAAAAAAAACGAGCCCCGCTGAAATTACAGTTTGCTTTCGAAATACAAAATGCGAAAACAAAAGCTAAAAGAAACGTTGATAAAAGCGCGCATAATGAAGCACGAAACAAAAAATATAAAAACTAAAAAAAATTGTGATGTTATATGAAAATAATCTGCAAACAGAAAAAAAGTAACCATCTTAAATTTAATGTGATATTTTCTCTATTCTCTATAGTTTTTTTTTCTCTCCCTCTCTCTTAAAATACTTTCCCTGCTACTACTCACTCTATCCAGACCTAACCTCCTCAAATCTTCCCGCTATCCATGCGAGATGTCCTGCTGCCTGCACTTTCTTTACGTGTCGTTTGATAATGGTTTTGGTTCTGAATGATCGAGAGATTCCGATGTTCCGCATAAAGAAAGCTTATGCAAATTGGATACACAGTCTAGTTGTTTAAGGAATGTTGAGGCTAAATGTTTTAATTTTTACACTAAGCATATATTATTTCTTTAGAAACATGTGGAACTTTTAAATTAAGGAACTTTTCATTGTTTCTTGTGAGAAACGTATCTTCATACATTGCATCCCTTTGTTCTAGCCGGGAGGCACTTGTGAAGAAATGCATTCTTAAATTTTCCGTAGCTACACTTTTTGTAGAATAGCTCTTTATTGCGCTACAAATTTTTGTCATTTTAACTAAAATTAAAAACACGTACAGGACATTCGCTATGATTTTTTCTGATTATCAATTGGAACAACCTTGCGGGAATAAACTTACAACTTAAAATATTTATTTTCCTTTCTTTTCTCTTTAAACAACATAAATTTCCAAAAGAAGAATCTTTTTCTCGTATGCTGTGCATGCCTTAATATATTTTTAACTCGGTTTCCCAAAGGACATACATACATTTTTCCAAATTTGTTTTCATTTTTCTCAAACACCTACTTCAATCGTAACAGATCGAAGAATCGCAGAGCAAATTTTATAAAATTTAATAAGTTTTTCAAAATATTATTAAGACATTTCCGAATCTTCCTGTATTCACTCACATTCACTTTGATTTCTTAGTTGTAATTGGGGTGTGATTTATTTTTGTTAAATCTCTCCTTTGTAAGTTTAGTGTGTGTGAAAACGAAATGACAACAACAGAAAATCATTAAAATAAATTTAAAACAAAAAGAGTTCCTCAAAATCATTTACACATAAAGAAGAACACGAATGAATCAATAAAAACAACAAAATCCAATTAATATTTATGAAACCATAATGAATGATATCTCGATCGATCGTACATACTTCACAGTAATATTTATACTTTTTGTGTTTGTTTTTACGTATATTTTTTTTAGTTTATAATGAATGATTATGGTACGATATGATGTTTTTCTATATACATATATATTTTTTTATAATTTTCTATTATTATTATTAACATTATTTGTATAATTAATAAATTAGCTCAACTTAATAAACAAACTGTAATTTCAGCTTAGTTTAAATAAAATTCAAAACTTAATTCAGCTAAATTTTAAAAATGAAAACAAAAGCAAATACATTATTTTTGCATTTTTCACTGAGCAGTGTTGTTATGCAAAATTATGGCCAGGCATGAATGTTTTTGACAGCTTACAAATTGAGTGTCGAACAGAGATATAAGACGAGTGAAAATCTCTTACCAAGTGTAAAGAAATGAGGATTATGTTGAGGATTATATTATATGTTGATAGTCTCAAAACTGATTGAAGTCCTAAATGGGATTGAAGTCCTACAAGAGAACACATTTAGATGGTTGTGTATTTCGAAAATAATGATAGAATCTAAATCCAAGACACAATTTTGAATTCGCTACCGTTTTGCTGCATATATTTTAAATGGTTCTATAAGCCAGCATTATCTATCTCAACATAACGCCAACGTTTAGACGGTTATTGTCATACACACGTAGACTCCAGAATTATCGCTCTCTCGACATAATGACATCGTTTAGGCGATTATCGTCATACATTATTAGGCCTCAGTAGTAGTCGAGTGACCGCATATGATTCAAATCGGAATTTGTATTTTTGGATGTGTCATAAAAAAGAACGGGCAAACCTAATTTTAGAAAAAACTATTTGTATGTTTCAAGTCTATAAAGAAATAAAATTTCTTCAATACTAATTTATATTTTAAATTACCATCTTGAATTTTGAAAATCACTTTTATAAACCAGCTTACTCTACGAAACGGAGGAGTTGTTGCGAATAAACTTGCATCAGTCGTAAAATAGATACTGTGACATCCATTCAGTGGTAAGAGTTGTACAGTTTAAAATTATAAGGGGCATAAATTAACACTACTAGTTTTTATTTTTATTTAGTTGTAATTTGTAATACAATAAGCCTCAAAGGCCAATGAAAATACTAAAAGATTCGCTGCACTTATGACACATTCTAATAACTAAAACCATAGACTAATACTTATAGTAGAACTAATAGTTCTCTCACCAAATTTATGACATTTGGCCTGGTGTGATATTTACGTTCGATGTTGAAAATAATTGCTTTACTACTACCAGATAGAGGCAACGGTCCAAAGCAACGAACAAAATAACAACAACGGCATTTCGTTTTGTGTGTTAAAATTATTGTGTTAAATACAACACAAATGTTTGCTAACAATAACAGTCAATAAAAAAGTTTAAACCACATTTAAATTTCACAGTTTTTCACCAAAACGACATGAAAAATTAAAGCAAGAAGTTATTGTAATTCCACCTGGTGTATGTCACTCTTCGTCAAACATCTCTCTATTACACCGACCGCATCAAGAAGACTGTGAAAGGAAACATCAGATGAGCCAAATATTCTCTCTAGTATGAGATTACTCTATGACTAAAACAAACAACTGAGTCCCTAACAAACAACATATACAACACAACTTACAGAAGCTCAGCGGTTCATACTGTATCACCCACCCAACACAGCTGACAGAAGCTCAGCGGCTTATCCTTGGCTTTGCAAATATAAGACAGTGAAATTGGTAACGATCGCTCATAAACAGAGTTGATTATTAAAGGGAACATTACCTGTTGGTATCTTATGGAACTAGAAGATGAAAATTTCACAAATTCTGGTAGGCAAAATTTAATAACTGTAAAGAAAAAGCAGATTTGCGAAGTCTGATATATGTATGTAGGTTACGTTAGGTTTAGGACATGTGACAATAAGAGACAGTATACAACACTCGGAGGTCGGTCGACCCATTGTGATTGCCCATATATGTATATTAGGAGAAAAGAGAGACGGGAGGGAAGAGAAGGGGGCGAGCCCCACTAATAGTGAACAATTTCCGATAGATAGATGGATAGATAGACGTAGGACAAACTGAAGAACCACCGAGTAATAATATTAAGAGTATGCACTAGTTGCTTTTTGTACTAACGAGTTCCGAGACCTACGAAACATATAGAGAATGAGAGCAATCTTTAATTTTAACAATTTGCTTGTTAATTGGGATCTACACAAATAACTTTACTCTAACACTTTCACTGAATATCCCATTTTTTAATCTTTTTAGTTGGCAAAATTTACTCCCAGTTGATGTGTTTTGTACTTTTGGCTTGACACGCTGCAGCAGAAGTTTCAAAACAACGCCACGCAACCCAGTCCCTATTGCCGTTTCTTCTTTGATAGCACATTCTCTATTTGTTCTCCAAGTACATACTAACTTGAACAGCTGTCTCATCGATACCCCTTGAGAAGAACCACTCAGTTATGTTCCCAGTATTACTTTACTTTTATTGACTATTTTACAACCTCATGAGGTCAGACATCTTACACATATTAATTAAACAAATTTCAACATATTCCTCCAACTGGCTCTATCGTTCGCCTTTTCTCGCCAGTTGGTAACACCAAGGATATGGAGGGATTCTTCTGTCTCGTCTTTCCAGCAAAGTCTTGGGCGTCCTCTTTTCCTGCTTCCATCGGATACGTTATCGAAAACCTTTCGCGCTGGTTCATCTCCATCCATTCTGTTAACATGGCATAGCCACCGCAACTGGCCTAATTTGATTCGCCTAGCTATGTCCACGTCAGAATATAAATGGTATAGCTCTTGGTTCCAACGATGTCGGTACTTGCCGTTTTCCCTAACGGGACCAAATACTTTACGGAGAATTTTTCTCTCGAACACTCCCAGCTGTTTTTCATTCGCTTGCGATATGATTCACGTTTCGGAGCCATATGTCAAGACAGGTAAAATGAGAGTCTGATATACCTGGATTTTTGTCCGTCGAGAGAAAGGCTTTGTTTCTAAACTGGTTGCTGAGCCCAAAGTAACATATATTTGCAAGCACAATTATCCTATTTATCTCCAGGCTGTCGGTGGTGCAATGGTTAGTGTGTGCGGCTCTTGTACATGAGATCCTGGGTTCGAACCCGGCTCTGACCACCTTCAAATTTTCTTTCGGCGGCGGTCACCTCGCATAGTGACGGCGACACTATCGAGTATCTAGCCATGAAAAAGCTTCTCAAAATACCGTTCGGAATCGGTGTAAAACTGTAGGTCCCAATCAGTGAGTGAAAACTGGAAAGCGCACAGCTCAGTGATTGTGAGAAGTTCTCCCCAGTCCCTTTATGGGATGTAATGGGAAACTATTTATTTTTTTATCTCCAGGCTGATGTTATTTTCTCGCAAATTTCGAACAATGACGTCTATGTCGTCAGCATACGCTAGCAACATATGGCATTTCGTTTTAATGATCTTTTTCGTATTTACTGCAGCTTTTCTTAATATTATCTCCATTAGGATGTTGAAGAGATTGCACGAAATTGTGTCAACTTGTCTTAGTCCTAGCTTGGTACAGAATGGTTCAGTGAGGTATTTCACTGCTGATTTGGTGTTGGTCAGCGTCATTCTACAGAGGTGGATCAGTTTTGCCGTAACCCAAGTTCAGACATAGCTTCGTACAGTTTTCCCCGTATGGGGCTATCAAAAGCAGCTTTGTAATCGATAAAAAGGTGGTATGTATCGATTTGCTTTTCGTTGGTATTTTCCAGGATTTGGCGTAGCGTGAATATTTGGTCAGTCGTGGACTTGCCTGGTCTAAAACCACACAGATAAGTTCCAATCAGGTTTTCAATAATTGCCTTTAGTATTTCGCATAATACGCTCCCAGTACATATATAAGTATGTATATTAGGGCGGGTCAAATTGTATGGAACGATTTTTTTTGATAAAGCGTATAGCAAAATCTATAGGTGATTTTGAGAAATTTTGCTCAAGAGACCATAGCTCTAAGTCGGATTTGGAGCCCACCAAAATTCCAAAATAGATATTTTATAGATATATTTGGAAATCTATTTGAAATTTTGGGGGCTCTAAATCCGACTTAGAGCTATGGTCTCTTGAGCAAAATTTCTCAAAATCACCTATAGATTACGTTTTTGATATACGCTTCATTAAAAAAAAATTAACCCGCCCAAATGTATATATACATCACTTGATAAGCATCGATAAATACATACAATACCATCCAAGACGAGGATCCACATGTACAGATCAAGGTTTACCATTCCAGATTACCAGTGGGGTAGAAAGAATCAATAGACAAATCATCAGATGATGGTATCGCCTGCCCGGATCCATGGCAGACCCCGCGAGAATTCCATCAATTCCTCAATGGCCACATCGCGGAAAGAGGCCACGCCCTCTGCCTGAAACCAGCCAAAGCAACGGCGACTCCTACTCTGTAGGGGTGGGCATTAGCATAGAAGGTGCTCAATGGTCTCCACCTCTTCTTCATCACCACAAGCACGGCAGCTATCAACCCCCTTCACAATCCAGTTGCGAGTGAAGCACCAGCATCACAGTGGCCCGTGCCTACCCCAATGAGGAGCTGTAAGTCAGCCTTGTCCAGTCGAAGAAACCACATAGTCCTCCCTGAGTCCACTGCCTGCCATATGTCTCTTGAAATCCTGCAATCCACTCTGGACAGCCAGGCAGCGTTGATCTCGTCCAGCGACCAGCAATCGATCAATCCATACAAGTTGCAGATCGGTGGATTTACAGAGGCAATCAATCTCAAATCAGCAGAAGTACATCCTGCTCTAGCAAGACAGTCTGCTTCAACATTCCATGTGACATCAAAATATCCCGGAACCCAGCAGAGTCTTAGCTTACTGCTCAATATCTGCTTGCAATCCCTAACCAAGTTGGATTTCAATATGTTCGACTTGATAGCACTGAGGGCTGGCTCCCTATCAACGCAGATGACGAATTCATCCGATGGATACAAGCACCGAGTCCATTATCGCCAAGATATCCGCTTGGAAGACACTGCAGTTAGCACCCAATCTCATCTAAAGCCCGAGTTGAAGCTCCTCACTGAAGATCCCCGCTCCAGTGCCCGATTCCATTTTGGAGCTATTTGTAACGATCAGATGACTAGAGAGTGAGGAAGGTATACCTCCCACCCAGTCACTCCTATCTGGCATCATGATCTCCTGGCATTGCCCAAAGACTGCAGTCGGCAGCATGTAGTCAGTGGTCTGACTCAAACACTCGTCCGGATGATTTCCAATCAACTTCTGGAGAATGTTGGCATGTCTATATACCCGATTCACTCATGCGAAGGGAGCTTCTAACAGCACATCGTCTCGCATAGTCATCAAGAGTAGTCAAATTCAGGTTTATATCCAGCGTCGCCTTCGGAGTGCTTATCTGTGCGCTGAGCCTTACTGAGCATTTTCAACTGGTAGCTGTTACCCAATACGTTCCACCACACTACACAGCCAAGGGTGATAATTGGGCGAACGATAGCCGAAAAAAGCCAATGCACGATTTTCGGACAAAGACCCCAGGTTTTGCTAATCGAATTCCTTCTGGCATAGAGCACGTTCAATTCTTTCTTCATTCGCTCCTCAGTATTTCGCTTACAGTTCAGTTTCTGATCAAGAACGATACCGAAATATTCCGCCTCAGAAGATAGAGATAACTCCACGTCCTCCAACCTTGTTGTCCTAAAAAATCTAATCTTTCGCCTGCCTGGCCCAAACTGACAACTCACCCAGGGCATCCTGCATGAGGTCACTGATCGTAGGCAAAGATTTTCCACCGACAAGGATAACAATGTCGTCCGCATAGGCAATAATTCTACGTCCTCTCAACTCAAAGTCCCTAAGAATGACGTCAACCACTAAAAGCCACAGCAGAGGGGATAACACTCCACCCTGCGGAGTGGCCTTTCTAGTCAGCTTCCGAAATGAGCTCACCCCAAGGTTCGAATTTACAATGCGATCTCTAAGCATGTTCGCAATCCATTCGTCAAGAAGTGGAGGCATCCCAGCGGATTCCAGAGGTTCCCTGATAGCGCTGGATGACACATTGTTAAAAGCACCTTATATCCAAGAAGGCAGCCAAAGTGATATCCCCAAACTTCAAGTTGCGCTCGTGCAGAGCAGTTTCCATAGATTTACCCTTGATGTTGTCTACCACTCAAGTAGCATGGCCTAATTCGATTCCTGATGTACAAGTCAACAATTCTCTCCAAAAATTTAATAGAAAGGATGAGAGCCTGATTGGTCTGTAGTCCTTGGGAGAGACATGATCAGTTTTTCCCGACTTGGGAATAAAAACATCCGCCAGTGGCTACTTTTATTTCCAAACCTTAAGATTTGGGTAGATGAAGAAAGAGGTCATCTCTAAAACCAAGCCTATTTTGAAAATCTTGAGAAACACCTATTATTTGGAGGGGAAAAACTGGAAAAACGATACACTATATTGCAGCGAGCTAAAAAGAGGCTAAGTTAAGAAATAAAACGTGTTTTATCTTTAATAAATCATAATATCTATCTAATTTAATATATCTTATACCAAAAGTCATGGAGTTTCCAAACTGTCCTCCTAACTCGGTTCAAGATCTTTATTACCTATTAAAAATACTTTACTAGAAAATTGATTATGTCGGTGGGTGGTTGGAAATATAACGGGTGATTCATTTAGATTTTTTTTATTTTTGAAAACTGCGCTTAAAATAGAATTGGATGTCGGAATCTTTATTATCACCCGAAAGAACAATATCTGACATTTACTTTTTAAAGGTAATTTCAATCAACTGTTGGGCGCGACTACGATGTGGGTGCTACATTCGGAAGGTACAATTTTCGATCACTCTTTCCAGCTTTGCTATCGGTATCTCGAAAACTTCGCCAGTAATGTTGGCTGATGAAACCAAATAATGAAACCAAATGTCGCCGGCATCAAGGGCTACAGTTTCAGGTAAAACAAATCCGTTGCCATGGAGAGGTGCGCTCGCCATTGATGAAAGGATAGAGAAAACTATTGCAAATATTTACAGCGGATAGACATAACAATTCGTTATTATTATTAAGCAAAAAAATTGTATAGCCCTACAAAAATCAGCTGTTTATGGAAATGCAATTTCGAAATCTCGGTATACGTAAACTTAGTTTTAAATCACAAGTAAAGGGTTTTTCAAACGAAGCCATATTTTTTCCCGCTCTTTTGACATTTCTCTTCAGTAAGGTTTGCCATTTCATCATGGAAAGATATACGAGCCAACAACGAGTCGAAATTATTAAAATTTACTACCGAAATTTGGAGTCAGTGGCCTCAACTTTAAGAGCGCTACGTAAAATTTCTGAATTCTGAATTTCATTTCTGGCTGAATGGCTTCGTCAATAAGAAAAAAATGCGTTATTGTTCAGACAGCAATCCACACGTAATCCATGAGTCATCATTGCATCCCGAAAAAATTACGGTTTGGTGCGGTTTATGGGCCGGCGGCGTCATTGGGACGTACTTCTTCCGTGATGATCAAGACCGGCACATTACTGTGAATGCGAATCGCTACCGTTCCATGACAACGGAATATTTTTGGCCCCAATTGGATAATATGGACTTGGAGGACATGTGGTTCCAACAGGACGGCGCCACAAGCCACACAGCGAATGCCACAATCAATTTATTGGAAACCAAGTTTGGTGAACGTGTTATCTCACGAAATGGCCCAGTCGATTGGCCGCCTCGGCCGTGCGATTTGACGCCGTTAGATTATTGCCTGTGGGGCTACGTCAAGTCTATGGTCTATGCCAACAAGCCAGCGACGATTGATGAACTTCGTACGAATATCGAACGTGAAATTGCAGCAGTATCGGCCGATTTATGCTTGAAAACCGTCGAAAATTGGGTTCAGCGTCTGGACTTCTGCAAGCGTGCCCGTGGTGCCCATGCAAAAGAAATCGAGTTCCATACATAATGGCATCGAACGTACTTTCACAGGAATAAAGAATTTCATTGGTATTTTATTTAAAAATACTTTTGTAGCGCTCTTATTGAAAAACCCGATATATTAAGCAACGTAATTTAATATTTAAAATCTTTGGGTTTGAAATCTCCTATTTAGATTTAAAATCTTAAAAAATGTCCTATTTAAACTTCGAATCTTTAGATTTTAAATTATACTAGACAAATTTTGAATAACATCTCCTAAAGTATTTAATGATTTTAAAGTTTAGTTTGAATTAAGTTTTTCCTCTTGCAACACATCGTTGGTCAACTAAAATGCCAAAGAGTTATAAACAATGTTAATGTTTTCCTGAAACCAAAATCGTCCACTTGCGACTATTTTATAATTTTCATTAAAATTCGAGTTACCCGTTACTTTTAGTTCTATCAAAATGACTTGCAGAATTCGACAAATTTTGTTGGAACATTTTCAAAACTTTTTAAGTTTACTTGGTATGTAACGTTTATAATTTAGACCCCGTATCGTATTCATAACGGAATTTTGTCACTGGATGTACGTTCCGTCCAACGAGTCGATAACTAGAATGTATTTTAGGCTTAGCCACTCTATAGTAAAGAGTTGATTCATAACAGTTTCTTATCTACTGTCTAACTCTAATATGACCATGTCTGTTTTAGCTATCTGCAACCCTGATAGTCGTCGTTGTTGCTTCTAAAACAACAGCTGTTTGCTAAAAGTTAGCATGTATTCGTTCTCTTCGTGGACACAGTTTAGTTTAATTCTTATGAACTGCAAATCGTTAGTCAGATGCTAGCCGATAGCTAACTTTTATTTATGAATATGTAGGTTGGTTGATCTTAAACATTTTTGAGAGAATTAAAAAAGTATTTTAATGTTTAAAATTATTTAAATATTTAAATTATTACAAAAAGATTTTTTTAATTTTTCTGAGTAACGTTCATTTGCATTTTAGCTGACAAGCAAGTTATGTCTCTATATAATCTTAAAGATTTCAGTGCTTGTTTTTCTTTAGCGGTTCCAAAACAAAAAGTAACATTAAGTTTTTCAGCTATAGGCTTACAAAATTCATATATAACAACAACATATTATAATTTTAGTTAATATATGAGAATTTGTAATTTTGTATTTGTATTTCTCAGTAAGATATTAAATTATTTACACTATGTAAAGTTGTTTTGAGTTTTAAGAAAGCTAAAAGTTGTCCTCCACCATGTCGGAAGTCGGGTATAATCTATATGTTCAGTCCAGTACACAGAAAACACGAACCAAACAAACGCCTAAAAATGGACTATCTTTTTTAAAAACAAGTCTATTCACGTATAGTGGCGAGAAAGGATATCATGTTACTACAAGTATTAAAAATAAATAATTGATGGATATTTAAATTAATAAATTTACTATTTTATTTGTATTACGATTAAGGTATAATAAGATCGTGGTGTATATGTATGAAAACATCTTACAATAGCTGTTTATGAAACAGAGTTACCGACGTATGAGGTACGAAGCGTTTGAGACTTTAAAAAGTTCCATAAAATATATATAAATCTTATTTTGAATCTTCTAGCGAAATTTTGTCATTTACATATGTCCAAATCGAAAATTTTGTTTGGTGAGAGTTACCACATATCTCTGATATTACTTGCAAATATTTCATTAATTATTTCTCTTCGCTCTCCATTTCATTTTTAACGCATGTGCTGTTACTTTTGATTGATAAAATAATCGAAATGTCAAAATTTCTGTTCCAAACAATTATCAAACAATTGTTTTCGTACGAATAACTTTGGCGTAACAACCCTGTGATTGATTTTGCCTATGAAATTTTCGCAAAGAGCTGAGTACCAACAAAGAGTGTGGCAGTGTGGCAACCCTCGTTCAGTGTGGCAACCCTGGCGTCATAACTTGATTATTTCAAACTTTTTACATACTTTATGTAATTTTATATAAATATGGTTGGAATGTTAATAGTTAGATACTGTAACTTCATCCGAAAACTGATCGTTTATTGAAAGAATCAACGAAGAGAGTAAGGGAGAGAGCAGAGAAATGGGGCACTTCCCTCGTTTTTTGTTCTCTTCCTTCTCTACTTATACATCCTTTTTGGTTCCAAGTAAATGAAAAATAAGTGATATTTTGGGTTCATGAAATTTTTGTTCTTTTTTATACAAGTACTTCTTATGTCAACTAAAATTTCATAAAAACTGAATACCGGGCTTTAACAATTTTTTGATGTATTTAGTACAGGTGGAAGCGTATGAACAGCTGATTTAAGTTTTTTCTTGTCGCTGTGGTCCGACCTTTTCAAAACTAAAACTAGACAGTCAAAATTTGTCTTCTCTCAAATGTCAACAAACAGAACAAGTGAAGCATTAATCATTCAATGTTCTCTCTCTTACTCTCTTCATTGAATATTTCAGTACACAAGCAGATTTTTGATAGAATTATTGTATATAATTATACAAATTCCAACCACGTTGAAGCAAAATGACAATACCTATGCAAAAAATATGAAATAATCAAGATATAACGCGAGAGAGAATTACGTTTGAGTGAATTGTTAACACTTTTTGGTTATCTTCAAAGGCGATTTACAATTAGACGACCAGAAGATGTGCGCAACTTGGCAACCCTGGTAAAAGAAAACCAAAAAGTACTAGGAGTTCACTCAAACGCATTTCTCTCTCGCGCCATATCTTGCTTATTTCATACTTTTTGCATAGTTTATGTAATTTTACTTCAACAAGGTTGGAATTTGTATAGTTATATACAATAACACTATCAAAAAGCTGCTCGTGTATTGAAATATTCAATGAAGAGTCGCCAACTCTTTGTAACGACGCCTCCTGCGTGAAAGAGGATGAATACAGGTAGAGAAGAAAGAAAGTGCGAGAAGTGATAGAGAAGACAAAAAGCGTGCCACTCAAACGCATTTCTCTCTCGCGTCATAACTTGATTATTTCATACTTTATGTAGTTTTATTTAAACATGGTTGCAATTTCTATAGTTAGATACTGTAACATCATCAGCAACCTGCTCGTGTATTGAAATATTCAACGAAGAGAGTAAGAGAGAGAGAGAGCAGAGAAACTAGTCGCTTCACGCGTTTTCTTTGTTGGCATTCCATTCAATAGTAAATTTTATTATCTACTTTAAATTCTATTCTCTTTGCCTACGTCTACCTAACTTATTCAAAAAGGATGAATATACAAGTAGAGAAGAAAAAACCAGCGCTATTTGGTAACCCTCGTAGAAGACAATCAAAAAGTCGACGAGATTCACTCAAACTTGACTATTTCATACTTTTTACATACTTTATTTAATTTTATTTAAACTTGGTTGGAATTTCTATAGTTAGATACTGTAACATCATCAGAAAACTGCTCGTGTATTGAAATATTCAACGAAGAGAGTAAGAGAGAGAGAGAGAGAGGGAGCAGAGAAACGAGGGGCTTTACTCGATTTTTTGTTCTCGTCTACGGGGGTTGCTACATTTCGCCGGGTTTTTTTTCTCAACTTGTACATATTCTTTTACTTATTCTACTCTGGTTGTAAATATGTATAGTATGTCTGTCTACGTACTTTTCCAGTAAAAAATATGCAGTAACTATTTTTGAGAGAGTAAGACAGATATTACTCTCTCAGTACAAAATGTCAGAAATGTACACATCCGACCATAGAATAATACATACATAGAAACTCTTATTCGCTCAATAAATTAAACGTCATAGGTACGATGGCAAGTAAACATTGGATGGTGGAAAATATGGGTTCAATAATACCAGATGGTGGCAATAGTATACAACGATCAACAAAGGAACAACAACCGAATTTCGTGTTTTTGTGGCAAACTAGTTGTGTTAAATACAATAGAAATGTATACCAACGATAAAAGTCAACAAAAAAGTGCAAAATAAATTTAAATTGTTCAGTTCTACACCAAAACGACATGAAAAAGTTAAGTGAACATATTTTGTAACTCCACCTGGAGTACGTTAATTTCAAATTTAATTTCTCTCATTTCCACAAACCTGCGACGAAGAGTGTGAAATGAAACGTCAGATGAGAGAATAATTGTGTCTATACTATATTCGTCTATGGGTACTACAGTAAAAATGCAATGGTGGTAAGGTATTATTGCTACTATTCATTTGTGTCGGTACTATAGAGCAGTTAAAACTTCATTCCTAAAGCCCCGATTTCAGTTCTTGCGAAATTTTTGTTCATGGTGCTCAGCTCTTTGCGAAAATGTCGTTAGCAAGATTAATTACATTTTCACAACAGAATGAATAATTTTCGGATTTATTTGCGGTTTATTTTTGGTTTCTTCGGTTTGCATTGAAAACAATAGTGGTATTCACAATCTGTTGTGTTTTGTACTTTTTGTTAAATTTGATATTAGCAGTAAATTTGACATTTATACAAAAACAAAATACACGGCATTTGAAATACAACGGCTTATTAAAAATAAAACAGCAAAACAGGATTGTACTGTGTCGCTGTACATGTTGTGTATTTCAGTCAGAGATGGGTGTTGCATACATTAAAATTGTACCAAAATGACTTTAAGTAAAAATAACAAAAAGCGCTCGGGGTATAGAACCATTACATTAAGATGAATAAGGTTTATATGCCAAGAACCTGCGCCATTCTTTTAAAACCTTTAAAATTTTTTTCAGTAAGCTTTATTGTTCCGGCTCGGTAAAAATATTGTAACACTTCTAATAATATTTCTCACCCATTTTTTTTATTATTTTTTTTTGTGTTGATATATTTTTTGGGTTGGGTACAAAATTCTGTTCGACGAAAATTCTGCTTTACAAAATTGTGTTTTACAAAATTCTGTTTTTCAAAATTCTGGTTTCCAAAATTCTGTTTTTCAAAATTCTGTTTGTAATTGCATTTTCAGTTAAATAAAAAATTATTTGAAAAAAATCGCGCGATTTGTTTCAAATAATTATGTTTTTCTTAACTGAAAATGCAATTACAAACACATACATAAAAATAAAACAATTAAGAAATCACTTTGCCCTAACTTTCCCTTACATTTAAAAAAAAACACTTTGCAAATTTAAATAAAATGCATCACATACACTGTGTGTTTGGTCAAAAGTTATGTTCCAGCATTTTATTTAAAATTAGTCGCAATTATGATGTTTAATGTGTCGCGTTTAAAAAAATAAAAATGAATAAAGTGCAATTAATAAAAACCAATAAAAATAAAGAAATGTTGTGTCTCAACGGATATTTTTATTATTTGGAAATGAAAAGACAAAAAGGAACCTTTAATTGGACGTGCTCGAGAAGAATTCCAGATAAGCATGTTTTAATAAGATATCCAAAAACGCATACCCACGAACCAATTGCTAGTGCAGTGGAAATATGCAGAACAAATACTTTTGTAAAATATGCCGCTATACACGATCCCCTTAATCCAAGTCAAATAGTGCAACAATCGGTGGTAATTACAAACCAAAAACGTCGCGATTACCTTCCCTCGAAGTACGCACAAAAGCGAAAAATAGGATACACTCGGAATGAAATGGGACTTTTCAGAGAGCCGCAAGCAATAGATGAAATAGATT
The DNA here is from genome assembly GCA_963931995.1 of Phaonia tiefii. NCBI lineage: Eukaryota > Metazoa > Arthropoda > Insecta > Diptera > Muscidae > Phaonia > Phaonia tiefii. The sequence goes on from OZ008371.1 coordinate 21,650,322, forward strand.
ACCCTCTAAATCTATACGTTTTGGATAACGAATTATTTATATTGGCAGAAGAGAAAGTGGGAGATGAATATATGGTTATATACGGCACAAAATCATCAATTCAACTTCTACAAAAAAGCGATTGTTGGCTCGTTGACGGCACTTTTGATGTTGTGCCCACAATAATGCGCCAACTCTTTTCCGTTCATGGAAGGATTGAACGAGAGGTCGTCTCACTCCTATTCTGCCTAATGTTCAAAAAATCTGCAGTACTCTATGAAGCATTTTTTAAACGCGTTATTCAAATTGCTTTGGAATATGGAGTTTTTTTTAAGCATAATCGTATTATATCTGACTTCGAAGTTGGTCTTGTGTCAGCAGCTAGAAAATGCTTTCCAGATTCCCAGATACGAGGGTGCTTTTTCCATTTTTCCCAGATATTGTGGCGCCGTATTCAAAAAGAGCGGTAAGAATTTTTAATAACTTTTATAATTTATAGTAATGAACTTGTAATATGTACAACATTATCATTTCAGATTGGTTACCAAGTACGGAAATGACGAAAATTTCTCACTGCAAGTAAGATGTTTAAAAGCGTTTGCGTATGTTCGTCCAGAAAAGCTAGCCAAATATTATTCGAAGCTCCGAAGAACATTTGTAGACGAAGATATTATTAAATTGGCCACCTGGTTCGAGGCCAATTATGTCTATAACGCTCGTAAATACCTACCTGAATTTTGGACGATATTTGATTGCGAGTATTCTGAAAAATACCCGAAAACTACAAACAATGTCGAGTCATGGCACCGACGTTTGAGTGTTGTAGTTGGACGAAAAAAAAAGCGGACTCTACAAAATTGTAGAACATTTAAAAGGAGAATTAATCTATTCTCAAAATATTGTCTCAAAGATTGAGAATGGAGAAAAATTAAAAAAAAAATAAAAGAAATGTACAAAAAAAAAAAATATTTCACTTATTGTAAAAAAATTTAATCGTTTAAGGAAACTACAATATTTAAAAAGAATAGCAAAAAACTTAGTTTATAATTAATTAAATATTGTTATCAGTTAAATTGAATTGCTATGATTTTTTATTATTTTTAACTATGTCTTAATTTAATTAATTTTTAACTAATTTGTGTTTTTATTTAATGTTTGTTATTTTTTTTTCTTTTAAATTAATATGTTTTTCAATGATATGAATTTTTTTTAGATCGATTTTGAAAATCCATTAATCTGTTTAATTATTTATTACATATTTCATAATTTGTTTCCAACGAATAAATATCTAACCATACCCATTCCTTATTATATGTAATATTTCTTATTCATAATAAACTGGCTTTAATTCTTAATAAATAATTTAACGGCATTCTATTTTTTTTCTCATAATGAAAGGGGAATAACATATTTCAAAAACCAGAATTTTAATAGACAGAATTTTATTAAAAACAGAATTTTGTAAAACAGAATTTTGTAAAACAGAATTTTGTGAAACAGAATTTTAGTCAGACAGAATTTTTTTTTTTGAAAAAAAACAGAATTTTTGTAAGACAGAATTTTGGAAAACAGAATTTTGTGGCTATCCCATATTTTTTTCCCTTATTTGGCCTCCGTTTTAATCTTAATTTTAATTCGAATCTTAAATCTTAATTTTATTCGATATTTCGCCTTTCATCGAAAAGCATCATCAGGAATATAAATTGGCTAATAACAACAAATTATTGCTCTCTACCGCTTCGACTGTCCCCTAACTCTTCACACATTTTTAAATAATTTTTAGAAAAAATCTGATTTAAGTATCTCTCCGTCACATCGGGTTTTCGAGATATCTTAACTTATTTAACAAAAAAAAAATCGGATTTTCACTGTTACCGGACATTATAATGTTGCGTATTTTTAGCTTTATTCACAAAATTTCTTATAGCATCTAAAAGTCCTACCTGTTGCCTTCAAAATGCAGGAATAACCTTTCCAATATCATATTAGTTCTTTGAGAAAGCTTCTTCCGCTGACATTGATTGGTGTGGTATTTTCTCTAAACAAAAAAAAAAAAAATAAATGGTTTCCCATTACATCCCATGAAGGAATTGGGGAGAGCTTCTCACAACCAGTGAGCTGTGCGCTTTCTAGTTTTTTATACTCACTGATTGGGACCTATAGATTAACACCGGTTCCGAAGCCTTTTCATGGCTAAATACTCGATAGTGCCGCCATCAATATGCGAGGTGGCTGTCGCCGAAAGAAATTTAAGGTGGTCATAGCAGGGATCGAACCCAGGATCTCATGTACAGAAAGCGCGCAAACTAACCATTACACCACCGACGTCTCTATTAATGCAAAAATTTGGGGTTCTCTGGCAAATTTGGCGCATATATTTTACGGAGAATTCATTAGCATCTTAAAGTCATACTTTTTCCATAAAAAATTTTTTTAGATATCTGTTGTATTCTTTGAGATATTGTCCGTTGAAATACACGACGTTATATTGTCCCGAATATATCGAAAAACCGGGTTTTTGATAACTTCAAGTTAAGATATCTTGAAAATTCAATGTCGTGGAGAAATTTCCAAATCAGATTTGGTTTCCGCGTACCATAAACCTTTCGACAATTATAACCTGGTTAAAAATTCGGGGTTAAACAATTTGTTGTCCCTAAACTATCGAGTTATCGGAAGTATAAATATGTAAAATCGAAATAAAATTTGCTCACATAACTTTTTTACCTACTAGTTTTAGCTCGATATTGGTATAATTTCTGTATACATATGTGGCTTTGAACAAAAAGTAAAAATTAAACTTAAAAACAAATTAAAAAGTGTTCAATGAACATACAAAAATGCGAAAAAACACGCTGAAACTCAAAAGGCACTAAAAGTTATTAAAAACTGTTAAATTGGCAGCACTGGTTACAACTTTACAACATTTGCAAACAACCACCTTGTTCCAATTGGAATAACAACAAATCTCGATAACTGTACTAAAGTTGAGTTTGCAAAAACAAAAAAAAAACAAAATACGTGCATGCAAACACAAACGGAAATCAACAAATGTTACGAGAGAGAGAGAGAGAGTGAGAGATAGAGAGAGAGAGAGAATAATGTCACAAATACAAACGGGGTTACCAGATTGATGCAAAAGTTATTAAGGGGTTTCATTCACATTCTGAAGTTCCTCAAATTCCTCGCAAACCTGTATACATATGTATATACTAAATGTAATTTTTTTATACAAAATTTACTTTTAAATTTGAATTTGAATAAATTAAGAGGTATACGTAGAAATAACGAGTTTAAATGAAAATCCATATGCATGTTCTTTCATTCTACACAAAACTTGCAGCTGATTTGATGCGTCTTTTTATTTTTAGTATTTTTAGCCTTCTGAACTATTTCTTCGGTTCGGCGAGGTTCCATTTCGAACGCCAATAAATCGATTCAAGTTGTTCGTTCGAGTTTGTCAAGCTTTGTTGACAATATGGCCTTGGTCTGGATCTATAAAAGTCTATAAGTTTTACCGCTGCATCCATCTATTTTCTTTATCATTAATTCTTTATACAATATAATACTCTATTCATGGTGTACCCAATAAATATTGATACGTTTAAGGTCTGCAAATACAATTAAATGAGAAAATTATATCTCATACTTAAAATTTGTATGCAATTGTATCCAATGAGGTTGTGTCTGCCTCCAATGAGTTTGTGACAACCTCTAAATTCGATTACGGCTAACTCGTCTGTCTCTGTGAGTGTATGGAGGGTATCAGAACGGGCGTGAACACCAATTTTCTATCCCAAACTGACAACATTTCATTGTGATCGGTAAGTTATTGTTTGGGGTTCAATATCTTAGTATGGTACAATCGTGTTAGTATTTCAAACATAAAATGGCCGGAGGCATCATACAAAAGAAATGTGAAGCTGTATATTCGTGAACAGAATGTGTATATTTTGAACCGCGCGTAGTTGTGAACAATTTAATTCCAATTTTGTTTTCAATCGGAAATAAAATTCTATCCTTATAATTTTGAAATTAAAAATAATTTGAAAATAATTTTTCAAATTTCAGTTTTTGAGTCTCTCCTTGATAACATTTGCATTCACTAGACATGATAAAAAAATTTATCTAACACGGGGGTTACACGGTCAATTTTTGCCTTTCAAGTTTCAATACATTCACAATTTTTTACTAATGCACTCACACTTTTAAAAATTGAAAGGAACTTGCTTTCAATTTTTCCTTCAAGTCGGGTGTTTCAATTTTCTTTCAACAAAACAGCTGATTACATTTGTTATGAACAGTTCTGCCGTGATAATTTTTGATTTCTACTTTTACAAATATTAAAATATTATAAATAATTAAAAATGTTTGTGACTAGAAGTAATATATATAATGATATGTTGCAATTCATACAGTTATACAGAAGCCATGAAGTTTCTTGGAACATGAATATTGCTTTCAAGTTGCGTGCAGCCTACGGTCACAGCTATAAATTCTTGAATATTGACAACCAGTATGTGTACAAAACTTGAAAGTGTGGCTGCAGCGTAAGATACCTTTTTGTTGCCATTTCTTGAAATTGAACATGTGGAATGACGCTTAATATGGTTTAGATGCCCCGTACAAATTACACTATAATAAAACTTAGTGCAAGTTCCGTCACTTACTTTGCGTTTAACAGCTGTTCAAAACAAACAATCTCGTGCATTTTTTAAAAAGGGAAACAATTGAATTTGGAGTGCTAATTAAACATTATTTTTTGCGAAAAAAACGTCAATAAAACCAAATATTTACTATGGGGATAAATACTATGGGGACTTTGCACCATCGACTTGAATGGTAAAAAAGTGGTTTACTGACTGTCGTTGTTGCCGCACAAGTACAAATGACGCTGAACACCCGAAAATGTCGAAAATCCACGATATGGTGTTGGCCGATCGAAGAGTAAAAGTGCGTGGGATTGTTGATGACATAGGCATTTCATAAGGCAGTGTGGTTTCGATCTTAAATGATCAGTTGGGTTTAAGAAAGCTGTCTGTAAGATGGGTGCCGCGTTTGCTCTCAATTGATAACTTCAAAGGATTGTTTGGAGTTGTTTAACCGTAATTCGAAGGAGTTTTTGCGGCGTTTTGTAATTGTGGATGAAACATGCACCCATTACAACACTCCGGAGACCAAGCAGCAGTCTAAACAATGGGTTTCTCCGGCTGAACCGGCCAATAAGGTGATGACAACAGTTTTTTGGGGCGCACGCGGGATAATTCACATCGATTACTTTCAAAGGGGAAAAACAATAAACGGCGAATATTATGCCAACTTATTGGGCCGATTTAACGAGGGTTTAAAAAAAAAACGACCCCATATGGCCAAGAAAAAAGTTCGTTTTCATCAAGATAATGCACGGGTGCACACGTGTGTAGTCTCAATGGCAAAATTCCATGAATTGGGCTACGAATTGGTACCTCATCCGCCATATTCTCCGGATTTAGCCCCCTGTGACTATTTCCTATTTCCAAACATAAAGATATGGAAATGGCTAATGATAAATTGACTGATCTGGCAGCTCTACATACTGCCTCTAATACAGGAGAGTAAAACATCACAGCTTTTGTGAGTGTGTGGGTTTTCTGATGGAATCATGTGAGACTTACAGAGAGAAAAGAGATGATTATTTCATGTGGTTACTTCTAATAAGAGTTTAAACGTTTATAAACAAATTCCAATAAAACTCTTGTTTTGCTGTTGTACAAATATTTAGGGTGGGCCAATTAAAGAGCGTAAAATAGAGAGAGCTAGAGAGCAGGCACGTTTGAAAGTGCTTTAATATCTGAATATTTCTGCTGGGGAACTTTGGTAGTGGGACAAGTTTTTCGTAGCAAACAGTTCGAGTATCTTGTTCGTGGCGTGCGTTTGTGTAAAAATAATAGCGAATGTTTTTGTATAAAAAGCAACAAAATACACCAGCAACTTAAGAAGAAGAAAAAGAAGGCATTCAACAAATTTTAAATTTCATTTTCTTTTGTTTTTTGTGTGTGCGCTAAAGTATCCGCCCGATACTTTATTGTAGCAGCAGCAAAAATTGCCTCGTAAAGTGAAAACGAAAAATTGTGATTTTTCTAAAGTGATTTTGCTTAAGAAAAGTGCAAAACGTGAAGGGAAAAGTAGAAAAAAATAAAAAAAATAAGCAAGAAAAAGAAATTTGTGTTGTTTGCTTCTATTTTTGTGGGAAACCTAAACAAAATCAACAACAACAAAAAGTCCATCAAAGAAAAAAGTAAAACTTCTTCATAATAAACGCTAACGAAGGAAATATTAAGGAAAAATCTACAAAATTTCCAGCACAACATTTTGCAAAAAAAGGTAAATTTCACTCAAAATATCTTTATACGAAAAGGGCATTTTATGCTTCAAAATCAGTTAATTATCATACAATTTTGGGGCTGTGGCCGTTAACAACAACAACAAAATTATTCGTCATCATCGGCTTTAACCGCATCAACAACAAAACAACCACATGAAATCCATTAAGACGAAACTTAACTTAACAAATAGTAGAAGGCACTACAGAAAATCACTCAAAAACAAAAACTTGTCTGACGACGATGACGACGAAAAAGCTTATGTAGTAGAATGGTTAAAACTTTAAAACACAATTCAACAGCAACAAACGTTAAAAAGCAACAACGCCACAAAGCAATACACCACCATTCAAAGAAAATGCAAAGAACAACACTTACGCACACACACACGCACACGTCAAAAAGAAATCCACAGCGAATTTCATGAAATATCAAACAAAACCAAGAAGAAGAAGCAGAGTATGACTTCATAGTCTACAATTCACAGATACAAAAAAAAAGAAACACAAGCAACACAAGTCAGAAACACAAAAACAACAGGACCACATAACAGTAGCAATAACAACAAACATTCAGTCGCTCACTTACTCAATTCAATCGTTAACATCCATACATACTTCTGTTTCCTGTGTCTGTGCGTGAAAAAAAAACAGATTCATACATACAAACACTCTCAGACAATAACTCTCCTTATTCACTTCCAACTTTACAATTAGGCATACGAACGTTTAAACAAACAACAACAACAAAAGTTGTTATTAGATTTCCAACAAGCAGGGAACTACAGCACCACACACACACATACATTTAGTCACACTCACTCACTCTCCCACTCTCTCTCTTGCTCTCTTACTTTCCACTTTCGCATAATCTTTCCACGTTCGGTTGTGATTGTCAATCGTCTGTTGTCTGTCATTTTAGCCAAGTGTTTGGGAGTGTATTCTATTCTACAATGTGTTATGGCTTATAGCCGATTTTAATGTTGTTATGTTAAAACATGAAAACTACAGTGTTGTTGAATTAAATAGCAGTATCTTCAAGTGCAGTTCAGTGCTATCGAGTTTGTCTTAAATTTAATATAAGTACAACACTCGTATATGCTACCACTGATAGAACTTTTAATATACTTAGGGGACCACATACAACTAGAGTGTCCAAAACCGAAAAACCGGTGAAACTGGTTTTTTGAAATTAACCGTGTGCCGGTTACAAACTCGTAATTTTCGGTCATTTTACCGTACGTAAACCGGCGTTTACTCATTTCAAATATGCAGAAAGGATTTAAAAATTAAATGAAACCGGTACAGAAAATACCCCACCCGTAGCCATCACTTTGGTCCAAATTCCATTAAAAAAGGTTTAAATTTTTTTTTGAAGCCGACCAACCTTCAGTTACCCGAATAATAATGATGATGATGATAATGATTTCCCACTACATTCCATGAAGGGATTGAGGAGAACTTCTCAAAACCAGTGAGCTGTGTGGTTTCCAGTTATTACACTAACCGACTGGGACCTACAGTTTTATACCGGTTCCATACGATATTTTGAGAAGCTTTTACATGGCAAAGTACTCAAGAGTGTTGCTGTCACCAAGCGAGGTGACCGCTGTTGAAAGAAATGTAATGTGGTCCGAGCAGGGATCGATCCATTGCACCACAGACGGTCCATGTTCAATAGCAGATTAACCTTTCCCAAAATATTATCTAATTCCCAAGTTATTTAGGACCTGTTGTGGTTTTGAGGATATAGACAAGGTTGTATGAGAGTCTGGTAGAGAGGGCTTTATCTCTAAAGTGCTTGCTTAGCCCAAAATAGCATCTATTCGCAAGCACAATTATCCGCTTGATCTTAAGGCCGACGTTATTGTTTTGTTTTTGTTTACGGCAGATCCGAGGTATATAAATTCGTCCACCACCTCGAAATTATAACGGTTATCAACGTTCACGCTTTGGTCTAATCGCGTGGAGGCCCTGTTCGTTGAAACCATTAATTTTGTCTTGTCCTCATTTACTGTCAGGCCCACTTTTGCTGACTCCTTCTTAATTCCCGAAAACATCTCTAGCTGTGCGCCCAATGATATCTATATCATCAGCATACGCGAGCAGCATGTGACTTTTGCTGCTGATGGTTTTATTCATGTTGACTGCAGCTTTTCCCATAATGATCTCCATTAAGATGTTAAAGAGATAGTCCCATAGGGTGTCGCCTTGGCTGAGGCCTCGCTTGGTTTCGAAAGGTTCGGTAAGATCCTTACCAACTTTCACTGCGGATTTGGTGTTCGACAAGGTCATCCTTCAAAGGGGTATGAGTTTTGCAGGAATACCAAGCTCAGACATTGGTTCATAGAGTTTGTTAGAGAGTGACCAAATATCCACGCTACGCCAAATCCTGGAAAATATCCACGAAAAGCAAATCAATACATACCACATTTTTGTCCATTACAAAGCTGCTTTCGATAGCCCCATACGAGGAAAATTGTACGAAGCTACATACATATGTATGTCTGAACTTGAGATTTAGGCAAAACTGATCCGCCTCTGTAGAATGACGCTGAGCAACACCAACTCAGCAGTGAAGGTGGGGAAAGACCTCACCGAACCATTCTGTACCAAGCGAGAACTGAGACCAGGCAACACACTATCGAGCAATCTCTTCAACATATCTGTGGTGACAAGGCATAACAGCATAAGTCCAGTTATGCTCAAATTAAATTTTTCGAGAATCGAGCTGTATATATCGTACTGCACACTATATAATCCAAATGTGAATAATCCAATTTGTAGTTCTCAAGATATTGGAAAAGATTTATTAGCAAATCTCGATCAATCACTACATTACAAATTAAATTTGAACCCTTAAAACGCTCTCCGAAAAAATTGCAAAAATAGACATATGCTGTTATGCCTTGTGACCACAGATATTAATGGAGAGAATAAAGAGAAAAGCCGCAGTAAATACGAACCATTAACACGAAAAGCCATATGTTGCTGGCGTGTGATCACGACATAAACATCGTCGGGCGAAATTTTCGAGAGTTTACTGCAGTATTTTCAAAAATCGGAAAAGAATCAGCGAAGGTGTGTCTTTCTGTTTAAGAGGGCAAGACCAAATTGATGATGTCAATTTTGAAGTGGTATATGAATTTGTCTACCTTGGATGCGCCGTGAACAAGGACAACAACGTCAGCCTGGAGATAAATAGGAGAATTGTGCTTCCAAATATATGTTATTTTGGGCTCAGCGGATGAAAAACATCTGAGAGTATCCGACAGAAAAGTTATCCGTAAAATATATGGTCCTGTTAAGGGAGTACCGTCTACATTGGAACCAAAAGCTATATCACTTTTACCTTTCGCGCTGGTTCGTTCTGATTTATTCTATTGATAATTATACAGCTCGTGGTTCATACGTCGTCGAGTCTCGCCACTATTTATTATGGGACCATATATTTTTCCGAGAATTTTTTCTTTCAAAAATTCCCAGGGCTGTTTCATCAGCGTGTGATATAACCCAGGAATCTGCGCCATAAAGCAGGACAGGTTGTATGAGACTCTGATATAGCTGGATCTTCATATCGCGAACGCACGAATCTACGTTTGACTTCTAGGCTGACGTTGTTGTTTTTCTTCACCGCAGATTCGATTCTTCACTTCGAAAGTTATAACGGCTGTCTACCCATTTGCTTCGTAAAGTTTTCCTTGTATTCGGTTATCGAGGGCATCATAATAATCAACAAAGATATGGGAGGTTTCGATTTGTTTTTCGTGAGTTTTCTCCAGGATTTGTTGTACTATGAATATGTGGTCGATCGTGGATTTATCTGGTCTAAAGTCACATTGATAAGATCCATTCAGGTCTGCAGGTTAGGTTAGGTTTTAAAGTGACGGTGAGTTTCTTCCCTGGAAGCTCACCCAAGTAGCAGTGATGCCATTTTGTATAGCCACGTTACTCTGAAAAGAAAATAGAGAAAAAGAAAAAAATGCACCTGTAATATATAGAGGTTACAAGATTATACCCAATTTCAGAAACATACTGAGTTCGATATTCGATACTCTCCAGTTCCAGTATTCCGTCACAAAAGGGTGTTCCCCAAAGTTGTCCTCTTATGTATACTAAGGATGAACACTGTAGGCGATAGTGTTCAGGGGCTTTCGCCGTAACGCCTGTATTGTATTCCAATGTTAGCAGAATATGTACTAATAGTCCAGTGACTGGTTATAACGGCAGCCATTTTGGCTTTGATATTCCTGTTCAGAGTCATCACGAACTTGGGCCTTTTACCATCATATTTAGGCCAAATACTCCGTGATATGCGACAGGTAGTTTTCCAGTTTTTGTGTGCCTCGTGGTGGTTTTCCAGTTTTTGTGTGCCTCGTGGTGGAAGTTGCGGTCAATTACGTTACACACCACTCTTAGAGGGGTTTCAATCACGCTTTCTCTAGCCGCAATTTCAATATAACATTTCTTGGTTAATTCATCAGCGGGTTCATTTCCGACTATTTCTGTATGACCCGGAACCTACAGTAGGGAAAGTCTTGTAGTGGCGCCTATCTCGTATTTTGCTGGTGTAAACACCTTGCCAGGTCCTCGCCGTCAGCCTTGAACAGCTCAGTCGATAGTCTAACAGTAACTTAGGCCTTGTTGTTTCTAAGCTGGGAGATTCATGTTCTTGCCCTGTCTCGTTTCCCATTATATTCCATGAAGGAATTGGGGAGAGCTTCTAACAACCAGAGAGCTGTGCACTTTCTAGTTGTATACTCACTGATTGTGACCTACAGTTTTTACACCGATTCCGAGCGTTATTTTGAGAAGCTTTTTCAAAGCTAAATTCTCGATAGTGTCACACTAACCATTGCACCTTGTCTTGATTAGGAGGGGACAATCGGCATCGTCGTCTTCTAAATATTTCCTTGACTATTTCATCTGCATTGGTTTCTTCAGGGACAAATAGAGCTGATATATGATCTATCCATATCCCCAACATACTTCACTCATCTGGGACAATACTACCGTCCTTATCGTTAGAGAAGGTGGACCCTGATGCGTGGCCGTTTGTTGGAATTTTCACTTTACGGTACAATTTTCGAGCTTCATTTTTCCTTCTGTATGTTTAAATTTTTTCACACACGCCCTTTCTCCACTTTCATTTTTTACGCAACAAATGGATTTCCTCTCTCCTTTTCTCTCTACACCGCTCAGTCACACCTCGCGTTCTGAACAGAAATAACAGAGAATGCGTATTTTTGTTCGATGCAGCCAGCATCAAACATAATTTAGCTATCATTAGTATCAATCAAACATTATTTAAACCTAATTTGCTTCATGGTTTGGTGATGCTTGCTTATCGCTCATTCTGCCATCCACTATGTCCCGTATCAAATTCCAATTACCATTTCGATCAGCTGTGGCGTGAATACTTCCAGGATTGAGTGACTCGATAAGGTACTGCATCTAACTATACTTTGTGTGAGGATATATTTAAGGCCATTCACCCGACTAAATTCTGAAATAGTTTTAATTTATTTAGACGCGTGAAAAGTGAAAAGTACCTTGATTATCATACTGACAAACACTAAAATACTTCGTTTTCTCAATCGCAGCTCTACTTATGCTCACCACTGTGTGTCTCTGTTATTTGTGTCTCATCTCGCACTTTTCTCTCTTATTGACACTATGAATTCACTCAAAGCCAAACATTGTGTTTGTGTTGACGCGTTTTTATTGTCATTTGTGTGTGTTTGCTTTGCTATACAAGTTTCTTGTGTGATTCTGCTTCTTCTTCAGTTTCTTTGCGTCTCGTCACTATTTTAGTTTGGGGGTTGTAGTTGTTTTGCGTATTTTTATTTTAGCCACATTACTTGTTCAGGCCATTACAGTTGTGGCAAAGAGAGACAAATGTGTTTGTGTGTTTTTTTTTTAATTTCTGTTATCTTTTAACTCTTTTTTTGTTGTTCTTTACTATTGTGTTAGCTGTTGCTATTAACAACATAATAGTAACAAATAACAACAACTACATCTAAAGCAACAGAACATGACGAAAGCTAAAACAACAGCCACATTAACAATTCTAAACACACCAACACACCCAGACTCAAAGAGTTACTCAACACACTCCTCGCTTAAATATAGAAATGTACACTGGCACAAACACAGCCATAATATAACCGGGCAGTTTGTCGCCCTCTTTTTTGGTTTTGTACTGTGAGTTGTTATTGTTACTTGTTTTTTTGTGTCTTCGCTATGGCTTTCGTGGTTGTCACCCTTCTTCTTGGCTTTGAATACGATACTTTGTAAGCTTAAGTACTCATACATACATAAGTACGTATGAACATGCAATATAGTACGTAGTTCGTTACGGGTTTGTTTTGTTTTCTTCGTTCGTCGCTGTTTTCTGTTTTGTTTTTTGTTTATCTCAAATCACATTCCTCATAGCTGTTGTTGTTATAGGCCGGACATTCTTTTATTTTGGTTTTCTTTCTGTCAAATTTTTTTAGAGCAGCAAAAACAAAAATTTGTAATATTAAGCGCGCAATTTCGTTACTGTCGTGGGTTTATACTGTCAACGTTTTGTGTCTTTGTTTTTAGTCCTTTTACTCGTTTTAGATTTAGGAAAGAAAACAATGAAAAGGTTCCCTTTAACATTTCCTTTTGGTGTTACTAAAAAGGGATTACTTTATAGTCCCTGTTTGGATTTACTGGTTGAAAAGTTGATACTTATGTGGATAAAAAACAAAAAAAAGTAGGAACCTTTGACTAACGTTTCCCTTAAAATGCAACATATGATAGTGTAAGTAAACAGACACCCTTCCCTAGATGATGATCAGCGTTTCGAACAACTACATATTTTTGGAACTTTCAGGAAAATGTGTAATCAATCTTCAAAATGCTCCACAGAACGTACTATGTTTTGGGTCGGAATATATTATATCGGGTGATTCATTTAGAGGAACTCTTTTCTGAAGAGATTTTATGACAGACCTAACTGTCAAAATGCCTTGTCAATTTTGTTGAAAAATCGTAAACATCTCAGTCATTGGACTCTTGAAAAACTTTCAGCAGATCAACTGTCTTCGACCAAAATTTTGGTCTGCGATGAGATCAATTTCTGGCTTAATGGATACTCTAATCGGTCCATATATAGGGTGACTCATCAAGATTGCACTTTTGACGTAGAATACGTCTTACCTTACGGTATGAGGAGTCATGTCAGGTTTTTATTGTTGTAATCTTTATTTCATTGAATTTGAGGAAACGGGTAGATGAATTTTTTTAAAATTTTTTTTTGTAGGTAAATGAAGATGTTATCTTTCGTTTGATATACATTTCATATTGGTTGATATATTTCTAGTATTTTAATTTCTCAAATGAAAATTGTTTAAACACATACACTCAAACATATGTGTGGTGTTTGGTTGAGTGTTTTTGGTTGCTCAACATTGCTTAGGAACATGTATCTAGTAAAAAGTGAAACGAACAGCAAGCTAATGTTGCTTGGCAACATGTATCTAGTAAAAAGTGAAACAAACAGTAAGCTAACGTAATAAAGCTTTTTTACGAAAGCTTCAATAAAGCTGTTGTAACATTAATTTTGAATTGTAAAGCGTAAAGCTTTCACACAACGCTCGAATGCTAATGCGAAGACTCGATAAGGTAAACCTTTTTTAATATTAGGGCGGCCCTCTCAACATTCGCAGAACTTATTTCAATAAAAATATTAATTAAAATACATAAATTAAATTAAGTTTAAAAAAATTGAACATAATATTTTTTTTTTAAACGGACTTGAATCAAATGCCGTTGGTAAATATAAAAATTACAGCAGACAGTTTTCCGAGGCCTTCGGCCACGGACTGTCCCTGCAGGCTGTGTCAGAGACACGGCCATTCAGTTTAACATAGAATACGCCATCCGATAAGACAGAAAACATATATAACAATAAATGATAAATAATATAAGCAAATGAATTTATTGTTATATATGTTTTCTGTCTTATCGGATGGCGTATTCTACGTTAAACTTAATGGCCGTGCCTCTGACACAGCCTGCAGGGACAGTCCGTGGCCGAAGGCCTCGGAAAACAACTGTCTGCTGTAATTTTTTTTTTAAAATTTATTGTTATATTTTTTGTGCGAGTGGCAACTCTGAAATTTGGCAGCTGTTGCATATGTTTATTCCATTTACTAAATATGGAGCGCTTTACGAAAGAACAACCCCCTATAATTGTGAAAACTTATTACAAAAATTTGGAAAGTTATGTTGAGACCGCTCGCAAACTTCGAAGACTTCTAATATCTGCTCATGATTACTGTAGGAGCTGTTGGAAAGAAGATGTGAACGAATGTGTGACTAACCTGACCAACTGTTTGTGACCAAAAAGCGGGAGTCATTGGATAAAAAGCCTCATACATACATGTATTTCGGTAAAATAAGACTAAATATATAAAATAAAGCGTGTTATTTTATATTTCCCGCAAAACGCAGGGCAATCCCGCCAAAAGAGGGTTGGACAGTTTACCTATGCTCAACAGTTCGTGTAAGTGGGAGGCAATATTTAGCATCCTACCTCTTTTTGGATCTAACAGACATTCTGACAGCTAAGCTGAATAGTCTTAGGAGCTTTTTGCGGAGCATGAATTGGTTCGGTATTGACTATATGTATATCTGTCTTTGCCTGCCACATCCGGAAACTCCAAGCCATATCATAGGTTCAACGATGGGAACGGAATTAGACGTCTCCTGGTATCATAACTGTCCTCACTGGATTAAGTAATTCAATAAAGGGAGTCGCTTCTACCTAAATAACCTAATAATTTTGTAGGTCAAGTTAAGTACGGTTGAGTTGGAGAAGTCGAAGTATTCGTTTCATCTGGACATATACCTAGGTTGACCTGCTGTGTGATCTTCGCAGTCACAGTATTACTTTATTACTCAGTATTCTCCAATTTGTTTAATCAAACTAGATATTAAGTGTGTTTTTTTACCCCGCTAAAGTTAATTATAGCTTAATTTGTACGGGACAGCAAAGCGATATTAAGTGGCATTTCAATTTCCCACTTAAATTCCGACTTGTGCAATGACAATGTTGCCAATGTTGTTCAATTTCAAGAAATGGCAACAAAAAGTTATCTTAGAAAAAATTTTGTTATCATTTCTTGTGAATGAAAATGTTATCAAGGAGAGACTCAAAAGCAGAAAATTTGCAAACACATTTTACACATTTTAAGTTCATTAAACTTATTTTATTTAATGCAAGACTACTTGTACTTTTATATCTCTAAATTTGAAGGATAGATTTTTATTTGCGATTGAAAACAAAATTGGAAACAAATTGTTCACAACAACGCGCGGTAAATGTTATACATATTGAACATGGTGGAATTAGCCATCAGGTATAGTCGTTTAAACAGATGATGTAATGTAATGTCATTTTTCGTTTCACTTGTTAAAATCGTATGTATTTTGAGTTTATACTTCTTTGTATTCCTGTATTGTTGGTATATATTTGTGTAGAGTTTGACAACTGAAACGAATGAACGAAAATAAAATATCTGTTGTTGCTGCTTACAATTACAACAACATGTGCTGCTACCATGTATTTGTTGGCACTGTTTTGGCACGTGTTGCCATGTCGAGTTTTTTTCACCCATTACAGAAAATGTTGCCACATTTCGTAGTATTAAGTGTGGATCGTTTTATTTGGGAAGTCGTAAGTGGCGATAGCTTAATGGAATAAAAAAACAGCCTTATTGTGTCACTAGACTACTTGAATTGTGTCACTCAAACCAGACATTCTATCATCAAAATGGACATTCTCCAGGCTAAAGCGAAATTTTCGTAAAAAATTTTGTCATTTATCTCTAAACGAAAAATTTTGTTGTGGAGATTTACCACCTATCTTTGATTTACCTTGCATATAACTCAATAATAACTTCTTTTCGCACTCCATTTTATTTTTAAATCATGTGGTATTTAGTATGCTAAAATTTTCGAAATGTCCCAAAATGTTCCGGTCCCAAACAATTATTTTCCTACGAAATAACTTTGGCGTAACAACCCTGCAATTGATGTTGCTTAAGAAATTTTCGCAAGCAGCTGAGTGTCAGGCAAATGAAAAGTGAGCGAAATTTTCGCTCCGTGAAGTTTTCGTTATTTTTTTATACACGTACTTCTTATGGCAATGAAAATTTCATAAAAACTGAATACCGGGCTTAAACAACAAGACTTTGACATGAAAATAGACCGAGTTTAATCCCGGCCAAGACCAATCTGGTGGCTTTTATCGGAAGGTATTAGCTCCTCATCATGTACCATTCACTTTGAACGGGGCTGAAATTAAACTTTCAGAGTGTGCCAAATATTAGGGTGATATTTTGGACAGTAGTCTCAGATCCAACATAGGGGAAAGGGCGAACAAGAAGACGATTGCTTACTAGTCTATGGCGAGACGGATAAAGCTCTATGAAACTTTCGTCTGTTGGCAAGTGCTCGAGAAGCCCACTTATTGGGCACTACTGACTATGGTTGAGAAAATGGCGACTGATGCAATGAATGTTCTGTTATATTTGTTTCCTGCTGGACACTGTAGGGACACTGTATTTATACTACGTCTACCGTGGTCGTCGGTAGTGCAATGTTAGTGTGCGCGGCTCTTATACATGAGAACGTGGGTTCGATCCCAGCTCTGACTATCTCGCATTTTTTGTCGATAGCGGTCACCTCGTTTAGTGGCGACGACACTATCGAGCATTTAGCCATGAAAAGGCTTCACAAAATACCGTTCGGGACCGGTGTACAACCGTAGGTCCCAACCAGTGGGTGTACAAGTAGAAAGCCCACAAATCACTGGTTGTGAGAAGCTCTCTCCGATGTCTTTATGGGATGTAATGGGAAATGAATTTGTTTCTACCATCAGTTTAAGGCAACTCCTCTCAGAATGGGGTATAGTCGGGGTTGGTCATGGAACAGTGCTGGTAGATTCTCCCAACATTTCTGCATTTGTCGGCTATCGATCGATCGAACGGAAATACCAGACTCTGATACCGGAAAGGAATTCCTGCAACAAAGGAGCTCCTGGTATAGAGGGACATATGCACGGATGGACTGGACTGAAAATGAAAAATCAGATAGGATTTGAGACCTACTAGGGTTGTCGCTATCGCGCAGGCTACCTGATCATTGTAAAACTAATCAGGCAGAAATTTTGATGATTAGGAAAGTCCAGCAGTCATTGGGGTTAATGTCTTCTCTGACTGTAAGGTGGTAACCAAGTTCCTGGAATCTTATATAGGCAACATATTAAATTAAATGGTTTCCCGTTACATCCCATGAAGGGATTAGGGCGATATTCTCACAACCAGTGAGCTGTGCGCGTTGTAGTATTACACTCACTGATTGGGACCTACAGTTTTACACCGGTTCCGAACGGTATATTGAGAAGCTGTTTCATGGCTAAACACTCGATAGTGTCGCCGTCACTAAAAGCAGGTGACCGCCGTCGAAAGAAATTTAAGGTCCTATGTCCTCATTCGAAAGAGCCGCGCACACTACCATTGCACCACTGACGGCCACCACCTTATATAGGTGCCAGGGCAAAAGGACATTCCGGAGAACTACAGAGCGGATGATGTACCTTATAGGTTCCACAGGAATTGGAACGTATTAGCATACCCCTATCAGTTTGTAAGCATATCTTGCAAGAGCGCTCCTGTGTGATGATGCAGGCGAAGTGGATGGTGGTTATAGATTTTATACGCACAAAACAAATCTACCATATAGGGGATAGCAGGAGATCCTTGAACAGTTTAGCTTTGACTGTTTGCTGTACAGATGAGGAAGTGGAAGAATGACGGAAAATCTTCACTGCACGTGCCCAGTACAAGCAGGCAGGAGAATATCTGCGATGGGATCGTACATATTTATGGACCTGGAAGCAAACTAAATGGTTCCCCGGTGGATGTAGTGCCTGATATCGTTAGCCCGTGGTATCACAATTGACATAAAAGTCTGAGTGAGCCATTCATTGCCTGTCACTACTCTCCAGAGAGTTGTTGGATTCTTATTTTTGTTAATTTAACATACAGGCAGATCAAATGTTCCATCGTTTAGATGTCCTTCTCACAGGCCCTTCATTCGTTTGTTTCTGCTCGTCCAATACAACGTAGATGTGCCTTCAGACTGAGGAGTCCAGCTGCAACACTTTTGAAGCGACTGAAGTTTCGTTAGCCTCATGGTATTGTTCCTTGTTCCAGTCTAGGCACTAAATGCGACCTTTGCCAAGGAGGACCTGTATGAGATGATGTGGGAATGGAAAGCCCTTGATGCCAATTCCGTCTCTGATCGTAAATACATCCGTTCATTTCTCTGAACTATTTATGTTTCACTCTACAAAATTTAACGCTTGTTCAGATACGTATAACAAAGTGACAATGATGAAACGCTTTTTGGATTGAGCGTTTTTTATTTGACAGCTTGTTGCGCGTGTGTGTGTGTTCTGCTCCAGTATACAATTCTAATTTGATAATGTCAAACTACAAATTCGAGTTTAGATCTCATCATCTCGCCCAAAATGCTGTGTGACATTTTTTATTAACTTTTATGTTGTCGTTGTTGTTGTTGTTGTTGTTGTTCTTGTTGCTGCTGCTGCTGTATTATTTTATATTTGAATGTATGACGTCATTTTTGAGCATTCAGGGCCAATACAATACGGCTGCTATTTTATTTTCAAACACAAATTCTATATGTAACCCATGATAAGAATTTCATTTAATCTATTTTTGCACTACCGACAGACATTTGGGAGCGAACAGATATGTTTGTCTTTATAGTTTTTATTTATTATTTTTATTTTATGTCTTAATTTTGTTGTATTAATGGAAAACATTGAACGGTTCATGTATTTCAATTCCAGTATCGCTTCAAATAGAAATTTAAATTTTAAATTTAAACTGAGACCGTTGAAAAATCAAACTCAACTAAATTATTTTCAATTAACATCATAAGCTGGCTGAATAAATATTCATTATGATCAATAATCTGGCAAAATATTATTATGTCAGATTAAGGTAATTGATTTGGCGACAGCTCTGGACTATGTAGGACTTCCAAAGGTGGCAAAAAGTGTGGTGAGGCAAACAATGACATAATAAATGAATTCAAAATACACTGAGTTAGCCAAAATAGTTAGGCAACAAACAAGCACAGGTTTCAGAAGGAATCCACTGAATCTTCTGAAACCAAAAAAGCTAGTGAAAAGTAGGCTCCTTCAAAATTTGAATTACATAGCTAAAATTTCCTTCAGGAATCACTGAGATAATGAAGGTTGCCTTTTGAAAATACTAAGCTAGCAAAGGATTTCATCTGAAACTTAAGGTTTCCTTTTGCAAAAACCTGAACTAGCTAACACTTCCTTCTGCAACCACTGAGCTAGTGAAGATTTATTTTTCACTCTACTAATCTAGCCAAGGGGTCCTCTTTAAATCACTACGCTAGCAATGTTTTCTTGCTGGAAAAAAACTGAGCTAGCAAATGCTTCTTTCTGGAATCCCAGAGCAAGTTCTTTTGAAACTACAAGGCTAGCGAAGATTTCCTTCCGAAACCACTAAGTTAGCAAAGATTTCTTACTAAGACTACTGATTTAGCTAAGATTACGTTTCGAAACCACTGAGCTAGCGAAAACTATAGCAACTAAGCTAGGGAAGGTATTCTTCTGAAGCCACTAAACTAATGAAGTTTTTCTTCTAAAACCACTAAAGTAGAGAATGTTTTCTTCTGTTTTCTTAAATTTCTATATTAAACTACTGAATAAGCGTAGATTTCCCTATGAAACCTGGAATCACTGAGATATCGAATTATTAGTTTTAAGCTAGCAAAGGTTTCATGCCAAAGTCACTGAGCTTCTGAAGGGTTCATACTGAAAACACTGGGTTAGCTACGACATCCTTCTGAATCCACTGACCTGCCCAAATTTTTTTTTTTGAAACTACTAATCTAGCGAAGGTTACCTGCCGGAATCATGAAGCTAGCTAACGTTTTCTCCTGAAACCACTGAGCTAGCTACGACTACCTTGCGAAACCACTAATCTACTGAATACTTCTTTACGAAACTACTAAGTTAGCGAAGGGTTTCTTGTGATACCACTGAGCTTGCGTATGTTTTCTTCTGAAACCGCTAAGCTAGCGTAGGATTCTTTATGGAACTACGAAGAAATCGTAGGTTACCTTAGGAAACCAGTGAGATAGTTGAGGTTTTCTTCTTGTACTGAAAACGCATAAATTTCCTTATCACCACTGGAATCACTGGGCTAGTGAATGTTTCCTTTTGAAACTACTAAGATAATGAAGGTTTCCTTCCGAAACCACGAAGCTAGTGAAAGTTTTCTTCGGAAAAGTTAAGACTTGATTCGAAAAAACTGACATAGTTAAGACGTCCTTCTGAAAATTCAGAGCTAGCTAAGAATTCCTTCTCAAAGCACTGATCTAGCAATGGTTTCCTTTTGAAACTACTCAACAAGCGAGGGTTCGCTGTCCAAATCACTAAGTTGGCGAATGCTTGATTCCGAAACCACTGACCCAGCCTAGGATTCTTTATAAAATTACAAAGAAAGTGTAGATTTCTTTATGAAACCAGTGAGATAGCTGAGGTTTGCTTCTGAATCGACTGATATTGTGAAGGTTTACTTTTGAAAACACTCAGCTAACGGTGAGTTCCTTGTGAAACCAATGCGCTGGCGTAGGTTTCCTCTTGGAACCACTGACATAGCGAACGGTTTTAATATTAAACCACGGACCTAGCGTAGTCTTCCCTTAAAAGCCTAAAAATCCTAAAGCTAAAACACCTAAAGCTAAGGTTTCTTCATGGAACTACTAAGCTAGCTAGAAGTGGGTTTCAAGAAACCACTTAGGAATATTTTGAGTTGGTGTAGGTTTTCTTATGGAAACCACTGGCATACTCGTAGTCTTTGCCACTGAACCACTGAGGTGGCGAAGTTTTGAGGAAGCCACTGAATGTTTCTTTAGTAAACCACCTAACACCTAAATAGTGCGTGTTGCATAGGGAAACCTCTAAGGTGGTTAAGGTTTCTTAAAGAACCCAATGAGCTGGTTAAGGTTTCTTAGAGGAACCACTGAACTATCGAAGGTTTATAAAGGAATCAACAGGAAAACCATACATGTAGTGATGGTTTCTTTGTGAATCTATTGACCTAAATAAAATGGTTTCACATTACATCCTATGAAGGGATTGGAGAGAGCTTCTCTTCTTAGTTTTTACACTCACTGATTGGGACCTACAGTTTCACACCGGTTCCGCACGGTATTTGGAGAAACATTTTTCATGGCTAAGTACTCGATAAGCGAGTCGACCATCGCTGCCAGAAATTTAAGGTTTTCAGAGCAGGGATCGAACCCAAATTCTCAGGCATAGGAGCCGTTCACACTAACCATTGCAACACCGACGGTCACAATCCAGTGAAATACGTATAGCTTATTTCAGAAAACTTCAGAACTGCCGAGGGGGGTTTCAGGAAACTAATAAAGAACAGAATGTTGTTTTAGGAATTTCGAAACGGGGATTTCAGAAATCTTCTGAGATGGCGAATTAGTGCTCTGGAAGCCACTGAGCTAGCGGAAGTTTTTAAAGAAATTACAGATCTAGACACAGTTTTTTAAAAAAAATCACGAAACCAAAAAGCTAGTTAAGGTCTCTTAAGAAAACCACTGATCTAGATATGGGTTTTTAAGGAAATAACGAAGCTAGCGAAGGTTTCGTTACGAAACCACTAAGATAGCGAAGGTTTCTTAAGGAAATCACGGAGGCATCGACCATGTACTAAGAAAACAATTGAGCCCAAAGTTTCCGAAGATAACCACTGAGTTAGCCAAGGTTCCTTACAGAAACCACATAGCCAGCGAAGGTTTCTTAAGAAATTCAAGTATATAGCGATAGTTTCTTAAGGAAACTACTGGGCTGGACTACTGGATTTCTTAAGAAACAACTTAACTTCGAGAAGCTTTCTTAGGGAAACCATTGAGATAGCGAACAGTTCTTAAGAAACAACTGTACGAAAGGTTTCCGAAGATAACCACTGGGATAGCTAAGGTTTACTAAGGAAACTACCTGTATAACTTCTGAATGAATCCATCATATATTTCTTAGGGAATCCGATGAGCTAGCAAAGGAAACTATACAGCTTAAGAGATACCGAATGGTTTTTCAGGAAGTTATTGAGCTAGCAACCAACTTTCCAGAAAATTTGAGGAGGCGATTTCAGGAAACGGCGAAGGATTCTTATGAAAGCGAATTTTTCGTATGGAAACTACTAAGCTATCCACTGTTTCTTAAGTAAACCACTGACCTAGCGACGGTTTCTTAAGGAAACCACTGAGCTAGGGAAGGTTTCTTAAAGAAACCATTGAGCTAGGGAAAGGCTTTTTATGGAGACCCTGATCTAGCGAAGGAAACTAGACAACTAAAGAGATAGCGAATGTTTTTTCAGGAATCTACTCAGCTGACAAACAATTTTCCAGAAAACTGAGTAGCAATTAATTTTCCAGAAAACTGTCGATGAGGATTTCAGAAAAGTCGAATGGTTCTTAAGAAATCCACCGAGATATTCATTGTTTCTTAGGGAAACCACTGGGATTGCGAAGGTTCCATAAAGAAACCACTGAGCTAGTAAAGGGAATTTATGAAAGCCACTGGACTAGCGAAGGGGTTTTAAGGAAACCACTGAGCTAGAGAAGATTTCTTAAAGAAACCACTGAGCCAGCGAAGGGCTTTTTATAGAGACCCTGATCAAGCGAAGGAAACTAGACAATTAAAGAGATAGCGAATGTTTTTTCAGGAAGCTACTCAGCTGGCAAACAATTTTCCAGAAAACTGAGCTGGCAATTAATTTTCCAGAAAACTGTCGAGGGGGTTTCAGAAAAGGCGAATGGTTCTTAAGAAATCCACTAAGATATTCACTGTTTCTTAGGGAAACCACTGGGATAGCGAAGGTTCCTTAGAGAAACCACTGAGCTAGTGAAGGGCTTTTTACGGAGACCCTGATATAGCGAAGAAAACTAGACAACTAAAGAGATTCCGAATGTTTTTTCAGGAAGCTACTGAGCTAGCAAACAATTTTCCAGAAAACCGGTGAAGGGGATTTCAGGTTTCTTAAGGACAACTATTAGGCTGTCCACTGTTTCGTAGGTAAATGACTGGGCTAGCGAAGGTTTCTTAAAGGAACCACTGAGCTAGAGATGGGTTTTCATGCTGAGCTAGCGAAGCTTTCATAAAGAAACCATTTAAAATGAATCCATTTAGGTAGAGATGTGTTTTATGGAGACCACAGAGCTGGCAAAGGTTTTTTTCATGGAGACCACTGAGCTAGCGAAGATTTTTTAAGGAGATCAGTAAAAGAAAAACGGGTAAAAAAAAACACTTAGCTAGAGACGATTTCTAAATGAAATCGAATTCACCGATTTTCTGGTGAGGATTTCTAAATGAAATCTTTTTCTTGAGGAATTCATTGTGTTGTCGTCAAAGGCTTCTCAATGCAACTTCTGAATTTGCGATGTTTGCTTTCTGAACCCACTGAGTTAACGTAGCTTTCTTAAGGAATCCACTGAGGGAAGCGAATGCTTCCTAAGATAACCACTGCGTTAGCAAACCACTGAGCTTGTGAGAATTTCTAAAGCAGTTTTGCAACATTATTCGCAACCTTACTATGGTATGTTTTAAACATGTGTGTGGGAGTGTATATTCCAAATTTCAGGTACTTTATGTCAACAATTTTGAGGGAAAAGATAGAGGCTTATGAACACGGGATGCCCGAAGGCCTTAGAAGCATAATAGCAACGACAACGAAATACTTCTAACTTAAAGTAAGCGCGACTAAACCCACGACACAGGGAACAGGGAGTGTCATTATCAAATGGAACTTAAAGCTCACGCACATACATACATAAAAACATCCATACAGAGTGACACACACATTTACCTGTGTGTTTATGTAAATATGTTTATATGCAAATATCTGTGTCGAAGTCATATACATGTATAAACTTTCGTATCTGATAGATATGAAGCATACCATGTATATATTTGTATACAACCATTCCAAATGCCATCGAACTGTCAGGCTTGGTATCTGACAGTCGGCCCATTGCTGTCATCCATTGGAAAATTTGTCAAGAATAATTTCCTTCTTATTGAGCAGACAAGACGGGTGTGTTTTTCTCTCTCTTAGATACATTTGTATCTTTAATTGAAGTTGATGACACGAATATTGCCAACAATTGCCGGAGTAGTCAATTTGTCTCAAGACGACTGTGAAGATGAACGAGCAAACAAATAATGAAAGAATCACACAGCAACCAGCGTGAAATATCAAATACCATGCTAGATCAATGGCTCATTCTTGATTCAAAGCTTTACACGGGGTGGAGGAAAAGTTTGAAAACGAGTTTCAAGTGTTTAATTTGTTGTTTTCTAGCATGATCCCAAGATACATTTATGGATTTTTGAAAACCTGTTTTACAAAACCAGCACGTTTTATGCTTCCAATGATGGTTATAATAATGATGGTGATGATGATGGCGACATAGATGTTGGTGGTGGTGGATTATTGGCCAACCAACCAGCCCATTATGTTATGGTCATAGAACTTTGTGTTCCAAGTTTGAGTTTGGTATTTAAACAAAATAACGCTAACAAAATTAAAGAACCTGATGTATTTTCTATACACTATTGCCTTAAGCAACTGAAACAAAGATTTAAAAAGCTCATTGTAATCGAAACGAAATGTTTCAAATGTTCAAGTTAAACTGGAAAACGTTAAGTTTAAGTGGGATGTAGCCCTAAGTGCTTAGAAATCCAGTTACATATCTTGACAATAGTATAGATGACATCACAAACTACTTGTGCGACTATTCCGAAAACCATAAGCTACTTAAGATTTCTTAAGGTAACCACTGAGTTTGCAAAGGTTTCTTAGGGGAACCACTGAGCTAGCTGTGGATTCTTTAGGGAAACTGTGAGCTAGTGATGGTTTCTTTAGGGAAACACTGAGTCAGCTATTACCAAAGGTTTCTTAGGGGGACCACTGAGCTAGCGATGGATTTTTAAGGGAAACTGTGAGCTAGTGATGGTTTCTTAAGGGAACCACTGAGTCAGAGACGATTTCTTATGGGAATCTGTAAGCTGGCGAAGGTTTCTTAAGGAAAGAGGAAGTTTCTTAAGGGTACTACTACGCTAGTGAAGTTTTCTTGAGGCAACCACTGAGTTAGAAAAGGGTTAGCGAACTTGTGCTAAGGAATCTACTAAACTAGCGAATGTTCTTTAAGGTAACCTGAGAGATACCGAGGGGTTACTAATGCAACCACTGAGTAACAGACGATTTCTTAAGGGAACCTATAAGCTAGCGAAGGAACCTATAAGCTAGCGAAGAGAAGAGGAAGTTTCTTAAGGGTACCACTACGCTAGCAAAGGCTTCTATAGACAACCACTGAGTTAGCAAAGGTTCCTGAGGGGACCACTAATTTGGCGAAGGTTTTTAAAAGAACCCACAGAGGGAGCGAGGAATTGCTGCAGTTTGCGAAGGTTTCTTACAGAAACCGTGAGTAGGCATATGTTTCTTAAAGAGCTTAAAGAGAAGGTTTCAGAAGGAAGTCAATGAATATGTAATAATTGAACCAATAAGCTAGCGAAGGGTTCCTAAAGAAGCCACTGATCTAGCGCAATATTACACCGATCTAGCAAATGTTTCCAGAGACAACCGCTGAGTTGGCGAAGGTTTTTTCAAGAACCCACAGAGGGAGTGAGGAAACGTTGCTGCTTGCGAAGGTTTCTTAAAGAAGCCGTGAGCAGGCATACATTTCTTAAAGAGCTTAAAGAGAAGGTTTCAGAAAGAAGTCAATGAAGGTTTAATAATGGAACCACTGAGCTAGCGAAGGTTTCTTAAAGGAGCCACTGATCTAATGAAATATTCCACCGATCTAGCAAAGGTTTCTAGAGACAACCGCTGAGTTGGCGAAGGTTTTTTCAAGAACCCACAGAGGGAGCGAAGAAACACTGCAGCTTGCGAAGGTTTCTTACAAAAACCGTGAGTAGGCATATGTTTCTTAAAGATCTTAAAGAGAAGGTTTCAGAAGGAAGTCAATGAAGGTTTAATAATGGAACCACTGAGCTAGCGAAGGTTTTTTACAGGCCCCACTGATCTAGCGAATTATTTCACCGAGCTAGCAAAGATTTATGTAAATAACAATTGAGTATTCGAAGGTGTATCAAGGAAAACAATGAGCGACGGTGTTTAAGCAAACCAACCACTGAGCTACTCAAGGAAACTACAGAAGTCTACTACTTGAGCTATAGAAGGTTTCCTTAACATGGTTCTTAAAGAAGTCACTGAACTAGCGAACAGTTCTTAGGGAACGACCGAGATACCAACTGTTTGCTAATGATCTATTGAAGGTTTCTTAAGGCAGCCATTGCGGAATAGCAGATTATTTTAGGAAACCACTGAGGTAGTGGATTTTGTTTTAGAAAATCACAAATCTAGCTAAATTTTCTTGGGAATCCGCTGATCTTGAGACGGGGTCTTGAGGTAACAACAAAGTTAGCGCTAAGGAAACCAGTAAGTTAGGGAAGGTTTCATAAGAAACCCACTAAATATTCATAGCTTTATCAACCAAATCATGAGCTGATGGTGATTTCTCGCGGAAATCTCTGGACTACCGAAGTGTCTTAAGGCAAACACTGAGCTGGCGCAGGACTCTCATGGATACCTTTAATGTAGCGAATGTTTGTTAAGAATGTGTTTTAAGGAAGCTACTGAGCTAGCAAAAATTTCTCAGGAAACCACAGAGATAACAAATGTTACTTTAGAAAACTCCTGGGTGGGAGAAAATTGCTTTCTCAAGGTACTAAGTTGCCCAAGGGTTTCAGAAAAACCACTCATTCCATCAGATAACCACTGAACTGGTGAAGGTTTTTTCATGAATCCGCTGAACCAGGGTATGTATATTTCTTAATGAAACCACTAAGCTAACAAGGTGTTTTAAAGAAATCACTGATCTAGCGAAGACTTCGTTCGGAATGTCATTACCGCCATAATAGATTGATTTAGAAAAGGGAAGGTTTCTTTAGGTAATAATTTATGTATCTAAGTTTTTTTTGGAAATCACTGATCTACCCAAGATTTCTTGAGGAAAAGCACTAAGCTAGCTAAGTTTACTTGGGGAAACCACTGAGCTTTCGAAGGTTTCTCGTGGTACTCACGAAGCTAGCGAAGATATTCTAGGGAAACCACTGACAGGAAAGGTTTTGTTAATCATGCACTGTGCTATCGAAGTTGTCTTAAGGAAACATCTGGACTAGTGAGGGTTTTTATAAGGGGCCTATCACTATAGCCATCACTGAGCTGTAGAGGATATTTCTAAGGATACTACTGGGTTATCAAAAGTTGTTTTTGGAAACCACTGACCTATCGAATGTTACCTCGGAAATTAACTAAGATGGCGAAGATTTCTCTACAAAATCGCTGAGGAAGTGAAGGTTTCGTTGGAAAACTATTGAACTAGTGAAGTTTTTCTCCGAAAACTATTGGGATACCGAAGGCTGATTTAGAAAACCGTTGAACTGCTGAAGGTTTCTCATAGAAATCTGATCTAGAGAAGGTTTTGTAAGAGGACCACTGAGCAATTGAAGGTTTCTTTGGAAAACCATTGAACTAGTGAAGGTGGCTGCCTAAAACTATTGATATACCGATGGCTGATTTAGAAAACCGGAGAGCTGCCGAAGGTTGCTTTGAGAAATATGATCTAGGGAAGGTTTTGTAAGAGGGCCACTGAGCAATCGTGGTTTTCTTAAAGTTCCCAAGTAGCGACAACAGTCACTCTGCACACAATCAATAAATTTCTTCGGTTACTGACTTGTGTAAATACACACCACAGTGGCTTAACGGGCTAGACGCTGCTGAAGATGATGCTTCACAAACATCGAAACGATCGTCCAGCGAATGTGAGTTCGAATCCCAGCCGCGGCATTTACATTTTTTTCGCTAACCGGAGAAACATGATCTCTTACAGCCTTAAAGGAAATTACAACTTTAAACATAGCGATGATCTAAAATAACTACATTTGAAAAATATGGTAGGGCCAAACCAAAACAGAACGAGACAACTACAATTAGAATAGTACGTTCTATAAATATAACTTTCAAAACTTCTGCATCAGTGCGTGTAAGTAGGAAAGCAATGTGTAAGCAGCGATAACAATCACTCTGCACACAATCAATAAATATCTTCGGTTAGTGACTTGTGTAAATACACACCGCAGTGGCTTAACTGGCTAGACGCTGCTGAAGATGATGCTTCACAAACGTCGAAACGATCGTCCAGCGAATGTGAGTTCGAATCCCACCCGCGGCATTTACATTGTTTTCACTAACCGGAGAAAACATGATCTCTTACAGCCTTAAAGGAAATTACAACTTTAGCTAGCGAAGGTTTTTGGTTCAAAATATCGTTTCCGAGATCGTTTGCATCAGAAAACTGTTGTAAGTCAGATGTTCTCCTAACAATCCCGCTCATAATCTTTAACCGTTTCATATAGAAAATATTCTATACTTTAATTTAGTTAAATTTTTTAACAAAATACTCCTGTTCGAAGAGCAAATCTTCGCAAACCGCGTGTGTTTCTCAAGCGGTAACATTTCAAGTTGCTTTATAAACCTGAGATTTCTCTCAAGTATTCTTGTTAACTTGCTTATTCCAAAACTGTTTGCACCATCATAGTTTGCAAAAAACAACAACTAAATCTGGGATATAAATATGACCTGATGTTGTTTACCTGAACAGCCGCTATGTGATAGGTTTTTTTTTAATTGCTGCCCCCCCCCCCCCGAGTTTATTAAACTTTTTAATAAAACAAGAAAATTTCCCCATTTATTTTTCGTATTTTCTTTGGGTTTCGTTTCGTTTATCTACAATTTACACAAAACACTCCCCTTTGGCTTTTGGTTTCGCTTCAGTTGTTCTTTTCACATTATTTATGATGTGTTACTACCTATCAACTTATGTACAAGACGGCTGCCACCACCATTAGACCCGTCGACGTATTGCCATATTTTTTTGGTCTGCGACCAGCCGCGCATGCCAGCGTCATCATTGCCTTCTTCGTCTTCTTCTTCGTATGGAGTTAACGTTACCTTCAATCATCTTCTCGCTTGCGGGATTGGGAGTGGTGGAGTTACTCACCCATCGGACACAGGGGAAAACTGTCGACTGGCTACTAAACATTTTCATATTTAGGTCAAAGTGTCATATTGTTAGTTTTCTTATGGATGTCTGACAGTCCGGCTATTTGTATGTTTTTTTTTTTAATTTTTCCATTTAAGCCATCCTTTTTAACGGTTTCATGTATCTGAGTGTTTCAATAGTTGTTGGGATTTTCGATTAACACCATTTGGTTTATAGAGTCTTAGATGTTGTCTGAATACCATAGCTCGCTCAGCATGCATAGTGGCCATTTGTTTGATTGGGTTTCATGATAACTTTATAATATGTTCATATGTGCGTAGTTATTGGAAAGCAACGGTCGTCATGGCCTTTCCTTAGGCTCATGAAGTGTTTTCAAGTGATTCTATATGGCCGATAGCCTACTTTCCCCCTTTGAGATGTTCGATGGCAAATGATTTATAAATCAAACCGATGGTGAGAGTGAATGGCTAAAACTATGATTTATTTCGTTACATATATAAAAAAACAGTCTACTAAATTACTTTGTGCTATTAAAAATTTAAATGGTAGCTATTAAATAAAGTAGCCGTAGGCAAGATGAGTTGAGTCTTGGAAATAGCAAAAATTGTTAGTAAAACGAATTAAAATTTAGTGATTTCTGTGGTAGAAAATTACGTATGTCTTTTACGGTAGCCTTTTGTTAAAGTCTGTCTGCTAAAGATGTTTCTTAGGGCAACCTTTGCCAGCCGGCACATGAGATATTGGCTTGGCCAGAGACAAAACATAAGCAGCTCAGAGACTTTATATGCGAAAGTCCTTTACTGCAGATTTCAATGGTTGGTTGGTTTTCGTGGTTGGCAAAGATACTATTTAGCATCAATTAGTGTCTTGAGACACCGTACCGCATCACTCCGGAAAGTCCAGAGTACCGTGTCTATATCCAGCCTGTTAATCAGTGAGGTTCTGCAGGAAGGGACGGCCCATAGTCTTTAGGCGTCTATTCATCAGAGCCGGACAACTGCAGAGGAGATGCTCCACCGTCTCCTCCTCTTCTGTGTCATCGCAGGCCCGGCAGTGGTCATTATATGGCAGCTTCAACCGTCTTGCGTGATTACCGATTGGCCAGTGCCCGGTCAGCACGCCAGTTAGCCTAGATATGTCTCTCCGATTATGGCTAATCAGGGAGTTAGTCCGGTGAATGTTATATTCTGGACATGTGTTTCTGGATATGCGGCACGTTTTCGTCCTACCCCATCTGGTCTTCGCTCGTTCAAGGTAATGCATGAAAATATCTCTTTTGACCAACCCTATAGGCGTTGTGACTGACACTATGTGGAGTTCGGTGGAAGAGGATCCTGCCCTAGCTAGTTCGTCTGCCTTTTCGTTCCCTAGGATTATATCCAATATTATATCTTTGTCTCAAAATTCAAATTTTTGGTAGCTCAGAGGATTTCCCACAGATAAGTTCTTTGACAGTTCAGTGAGCATTGAAAGAAAACCCTTGCAACAATCTGTGTGGGATTCCAGAACAGATACTCTTAGTACGTTGCTCTGTTATATCCTTATATACGTAGTCATAGCTAAGAACCGCAAGGAGTATGATGAACAACTATCTCTGTAAGTTTTCCAAGAAAACCCGAGAATCCAGCTCTCTGGAATTACCAGACACATATTCGTTTCTATTTCAGCGCGTTCCAACGTTGAAACATTCGGAGATTGTCTTGAAAGAGATAAAATCTTAACCTAGACTCCAACTTTAGGTGTCGTGAAGTGAATACAGAAGTGATACATTTCGCTATTTTCTCGCGTTACTCAGGAAAGAAAGTTATAATCTTAGCCTGAAGAATATTTTGGGAAACTGCTTAAATTTTCTATAAAAACAATGGACCAAGCTGTGTGGTTTTCCTAATCCGACGTACGTCGCTGTTTCAGACTATTTCTCCATGACAACATTCGTGGATTGTCCTGAAGCGGAGAGCGGAATTTAAAAACAGATACCACCATTGAGTAGCTACCATGACAACATTCGTGGATTGTCCTGAAGCGGAGAGCAGAATTTAAAAACAGATACCCTTCGGTATTTAAGCCCGTGTGACCATGATATCTTCTGCCTTGAAGACGGGGTTCCCTGGAAAATATAACGCCTTAAGTTAAATACCAATTAGAAGTTTGTTGAAAAACTAGCTAAACAAGTTGTCTAAGAAATCCTATGGAGCTAGCCCTGAGGGTTTCCTTGTCAGATATTCGTCACTATTCGAGAGCGCTGCGTTATGAATATATCTGTGAGTTGTTGTGAAATAGATAAAGGACTTAAACAGAAATTATGGGATTCGTGGACAGTTACCCTTCGATATTTCAGTGTTTCTCCGCTGATATTTTCTACTATGTGAGTGGGTTTCCCAGAAAAAGTTATAGTCTTAACTTAAGGCACCATTAGAGGTTCGCTGGGAAACCAGCATGTGTATTTTCTAAAGAGAGACAAGGGAACCAGCTCTGGGACTTCTCAGTCTGTCCGTCGTTGGTATTTAAGCGCATTCCTTCATGAAAATTTCCGAGGGTTGTCTTGAAGCAGGTTGTCCTGAAAAAGGAAATGTTTTAGCCTAAACACACATTAGAGGTTTGATGAGTAGCTACCAAAGTGAGTTTTCCAAGGAAACCCTTGCAGCAAATTGAATGGAGCTTCTTGATGGATAATCTTCGCTATTTAAATGCGTTTTCTCATGAACACGACCGGTATCATAGTAGGTTTCTCGAAAAAAGTTGAAAGTCTTATCCAAAACACCAATTAGGGATTTTCTTCACAGCTAGCTAAGTGAGTTTTCCAAGAAAACACTTACAACAAACTGAATGGAGATCCTTGATGAAAAACCTCAGGTAATTAAATGCGTTTCTCCATGAACACTACGGCTATCCTAGCAGGCTTCCCAAAAAAGGTTAAAGTCTTAACCTAAATCTCCACTTGAGGTTGGTTGAGCAGCTAGCATGGTGGATTTTCCAAGAAAACCCTTGCAGTAAGTTGAGTGTAGTTCCTTGACGGATAATCTTCGCTAATCAAACGCATTTTCCAAGGAACACGACCGCTATCCTAGTAAGTTTCTCGAAAAAAATAAAGTATTATCCAAAACACCAATTAGGGAATTTCTTCACGGCTAGCTAAGTGTGTTTTCCAAGAAAACACTTACAACAAGCTGAATATAGATCCGTGGTGGATAACCTTTGCTAATTAAATGCATTGCCCCATAAAAGCGACTGCCATCCTAGCAGCTTTCCCCCCTAAAAAAAGTCTTAACCTAAAAATCCATTTTCGGTTTGCTGAGCAGCTAGCTACGTGAGTTTTCCAAGGATACTCTTCCAGTAAGTTGAGTGAAGTTTCTTGACGGATAACCTTCGCTATTCAAATGCGTTTTCCCATGAACACAATCGTTATCCGAGCAGGTTTCCCAAACAAAGTTGAAGTCTTAACCTAGAAATTCGTTATAGGTTTTCTGCGCAGCTAGCTAAGTGAGATTCGCAAGACAACACTTGCAACAAGCTGAGTCAAGTTTCGTGATGATAGCCTTCACTATTTCTACGAGTTTTCCCAAGAACACGACGGCTATCCTAGCAGGTTTCCGAGGTGTTTCCGGCAAGAATGCCGTGTTATTTGCAACAAGAAGTCCTTACTGGGTTTCTAAACAAACTTTCTTCTTTCTTGTTGAGTTTGAAAGTCTTGGAAAAAATCAGGGAAATCTTATTCTTAAAACTAATCTTTAACGGGTTTCTTTAGACATTCCTTCGCAAGATCGGAAGCATACGTTGTCAGATCTCTACAATCTCAATCTCTACAATCAATCTCTACAAGCTCATACTGATTCAAAATGTATGTTCCTCCTAAAGGTAAGGTGACCGGAGTTTCCCAAAAATAATCTTTCGGTAACAACGTTAGCCACTTCTGATTATTGGGGTGCGTGGCTTCTTTGTTCTTCGTTTTCTTGTCAGATAAAATCCAATGTTACATTGGTTAGCACCACCTTGAACTTGGAAACCGCTACAATACTGAATCATCCGCTTCCATTTTCATGCACTAGAAATGCGATTACAACATTTGCCCAAGAATCCCAGAGAAAGTTCACATGTTTCGTGGACTTTGTCGACGGCATTAACTGATTGTGCCAGCTTCTTATCTCAAAATATAAATAAAAATATTTACGTTAAAATAATAATATTTATATTAAGACTGTTGGCTGTTCGTTCCCTGGGCTGTCATAAATTTATCATTTCGCGAGTGGAGGAACCAAACAAAACAACGAATCGATGAAGAAAATTGAAAATAAACAATGGTTAGCCCAGTTTTGTGAAGTGTTACCACGAAATGACTATCGATTATGGGTTAGATAAGATAAGAACCTGCGATACTTGTGGCGATATTGTTAAAATGTGATGTCAGTCACAGGCGATAGAGATCGCAGACTTCATAAGCAAAATACTTGTATTTGCCAATAATAAATGTTGCAAATATCGATGGTGGATTTCATTACGTAGAATTGTGAAAATCTTAACGATTTTCATGTTTTGGTTGGAGAGGAAATACGAAACTTGTGCTCCAAATACCAGTTCTGGTTTGTCATCTTCCTCACCTTCTTCTTTGTCATATTTGTGGAAGGGAAATCGGATCTTGTCATATTGTCGATGTGACGTGATTGGTTGTAATTTATTGCTCTCGTACCTCAACTCAAATTGCAAAATTATTATTTGTTTTGGAGACTAACGATCCATGAGTATTGCCAATACCAACAAGTGCTATTACCTCAAATGTGTATGTGTAAACCACAGAGTAACTGTTAACTGAGTCACATATTCTAGTATTGATTAATATCAAATTCGTTATTTTCGAAGATAAGATAATACAAATATTTCCCATTCAACATAAATAGTTTTCGAATTAGTAATAGTACATAAATGAAAATAGGAAAACATTTTAATCCTTACCGACTTTGGCGCTGATAGCCTAATCATTTCCCATGCAAACTTAATAAAGAGTGGTGGTCAATGGCCTTTCATGACAAATATGTGCAATTAGTTTAATATTTCGCGCATTCTTTCCAGTTAAGCAAATCAAGGATCTTGAATTTCAATAGAATATCTCGTAATGTCATAGTTTCTATATCAGAAACAAAATGCATATACCGATTACCTTGACACATACTGTTACTTTTCATTTCATATAACCAGAAGTTAAAAGATATTCCCTACACGCTAAAAAAAACCAACCCCCGCGACATATTGCAGGAACCATGCATATATTTGCAAGCATTGTAGTCATAAATTGAAGATCTGCTGGTTTTTGTTTATTTGTTGTCAGTCACGTTTTAGTTTTCAGCAGTTTGTTACAGATAAAGCCAAATTTGGAACACCAACATGTATGTTATGTTATAACATATTAACACATAAATTTGGAACACCAACATGTATGTTATAACATATTAATCAGTGCGTCTCCAACATGTAATATTGTGACGCAAACACAATGTGTTTGGACACAAGTATACTATATTTGCGACAAGCTACAAACATGTTATATTTGTTTCCAAACAAAAACAAAAGTACAGATTTTTCAGGGCGTTGGTGCCCTCAAAGAACCAAATTGCTACTCAAGCTAATACCTCCACCTCTTTCAGTGTACTCCCCAAGAAAACGCTCCTCCATAGTCTAGTAAGATTCCCAAGAAAACCCTTTGATAGCCTAGTGAGTTTCCCAACTTCATACTAATGCTTTCACGCTGAAAAATTTGTATTTATCGTTGTTTGGTTGCAAACATATCGTGTTTGTAGCTGGTCGCAAATATAGTATACTTGTGTTCAAACACATTGTGCTTTGTATTCAATATTACATGTTGGAGATACAATGATTTATAGGTTATAATATATGTTTTTGTGACCCAAATGTAGCATTGTTTGTTTAAAACTGCTGAAATCAAAAATGTGAAATTCACTCATGGAAACAATGCTTGGAAACATATTGCAGGAAACATGTAATTTTTAGCGTGTAATAGATGTATTTGGTTTCTGAAATATAGGACCTCTGTGTCATTACACACTGGTTGGCGAAATATGTTACCTTCGTTTTGTAAGGTCCCTGACTCCCCGGGGTTGTTCGACACCGGATACGTAAGTAAGTAAGTGTCATTACCAAAACCTTAACTTTGACTGTTCCCAACTTAATGAGTTTTCCCGATGAAGATGGTTTTCTAACAAGAACACTTCGCTACACGCTGGAAAAATTGTCGTTTTTTGTTGTTTGGGAGAAAATATAACGTGTTTGTCGCAAATATATTATACTTGTGCCCAAACACATTGTGTTTGCTAGTCAATATAACATGTTTGGGACAAAATGATTCATAGGTTATAATATATGAATTTGTGCCCCAAATGTGGGTTTGTTTGTTGAAAACCAAAACATGGCACGACACTAAAGAGAAAAACAGCACATCTTCAATTCACGATAACAATGCTCCCTAACATGTACATGGTTCGTGCAATATGTTCCTTGGGCCGATATTTTTCAGCGTGTAGTTGTGTTTTGGCCTCCAGTAGACAATCCATTGCTCTTTTTGCCAGAACGTTGATTTTCCTCTTTTTGTTAGAAAATTTCACATTTCCAATAAAAATTCATTAAAGATAAGGGGGATTTCAGGAAATGGAAGATAACCTTTACTAAAACTCTGAAATTCCTAGGAAATTCCTTAAAGCTAAAGGAGATTTTAGAAAAAAAATTTATAATTCTGTTGGCTTACATTCAAATAGCGGGTATCCTGAGAAAAACACAGTGACATTCCTAAGAATATGAGATACACTACTCCAGTCATTTTCCCCAAGAGAAAATGTCCGAAAATTAAGTGAGTTTCCAAGTGAAATACATTTTTGTTAGTTGTCTGCTTGGATATCAATGGATATGCAATGGAGGAGACACAGGATACTTCTTGCCGTAGCAAAGTGATTTCCCGGATATACCTTAAAGGAAATTGAGTTTTTGGCAAGAAAGCATTTCATAGTTCCGTGGGTTTATAATAAAATAGTGAATGTATTTGGTTTCTCCTGTAGAAACCGCCTGGTTTTCTGGTTTTCAGTGTTTCAAGCGTGACTCTTGTACATGAGAACGTGGGTACGATCCCTGCTCTGACCACTTTACATTTCTTTCGACGATGGCTAAATCGCTTGGTGACGGCGACACTATTGAGCATTTAATTATGAAAAATGCTTTTCAAAATACCGTTCGGAATCGGTGTAAAACTGTAGGTCCTAATCAGTGGGTACTAGAAACCGCACAGCGCACAGACTGAGAGAAGCTCTCGAAAGGCGCTTCATGGGATGTAATGGAAGACTATTTACTTTTGATGTGTTAACATCTATAGGCGCGGGTAGGGACTAAATTCACAAAGTGATTTGATTGTTTGGCGTTCAACTCCTCCGAAACGGCTGGAGCGATTTGTATGAAATTTTGCGTGCATATCGAGTAGGTCTCAGAATCGCCCAACTTCTATTTTTCATATCCCTAAATGGTAAGGGTGACCCACCCCTATATAGAACACAGATTTGCCCGACTGCGAAACACAGATTGTAAGACTGCGAAAAAAAACACACACTGATGCAGCGGCAGCGAATAGTTGTCTTGTGTGGATGCGGAGCACTCTCAGAGCAAAGATTATAATGATGTGGTTATACGTATATAAAAATGAGATAGAAAGAGAGCAACTAAAATTGTGTGAACTTGTGTAGCGTATGTACGAATATAACAATGTATGTATGTACATAAGTCAGTTGATTTGCATTCTCTTTGTTTTTTGTGGGTATAAAATAAAAGTAGTAAGCAAGAAAATAATGACACATGTGGTTGCACTGGTCGTTAAATAATTTTAAGTATTAATATTATTTAAATGTAACGTCATCATATGATTGAACGCTGTTTTTATTATCCAATGTAAAATTTACTAATGTGTTCATAGAAATCGAACAGGTACCGTGTAACAAAAAGGTGTTAACACTTCGCCCGTGAGTTCGAACACTCATTGGATTTTTTATATTTGTTTCAGGCGGTTACACCACAAGAAATGATTGCAAACTATATGAGTTTTCCTGGTGAAACTAGTTCTCGAAGAAGAAGCTCCGTCAGTTGTGGTTTTGGGTTTTAGTAGGCAAGCCTTTCCTTTCTCCTTCCTTATCGACCACTTCATAGCTGATATGTTGTGCCAGAACATTGAAAACCCGAGGAACTTTCTTAAAGATAATGGGAATTTCAGGAGATGCAATATATCCTTTGCCAGAACAGCGAAATACCCAGGAAGTTCTTTAGAGAAAATGGAATTTGCAGAAAGCCAGACTTGTAGTTCAGTGGGTTTACGTTCAAAATAGAATGACCAATATTTCTCTGGAAAGACCAGGTGAAAGATTGCCTGCGAGAGCTTAGTGTTAGCAACTGGAGAAGAAAGAAGAAGATCGAGCCGGTTGGCGAAATATTTTAGCCTTATTTTGTTGTTCCCTATAGCAGTTGTTTGAGGGTTTATAGAAGCATAAATCTCGAACCACAGACTTGTCATTCAAGAGCATTAGCTTGGTTGATAACTTTTTATTTGTCTGATGAATTTGAGAAAATATTACTAAACAATTTTGTAAACATGATAGTGGTGCGAACAACTTTGATTACATTCCTATTTGGCATCAACAAGAGCAGCAAACCGGCAATAAACTTCAACGATATCTGATGTTCGTGCTCATGAATGACAAGTCTGTGGTTCGCTTAACATTTATGAATTTACAACTAATTGAGTTTACTGGCTAAATAAGTTTTCCAAGAAGGACATTAAGCAATTTGTTTGGTGGTTTCAGGAAGCATGCCTCTTTAACATGCATCAATTTGCAACAGAGAATCACAGTCCACCATATCATACAAAATTCCCTGCCATATAGAAAAGATACAAGATACCCTTTTCAAAAATAGTGACATTCCTAGGAAAATCTCATACTGAAATTAGGGTTTCAGGAAGAAACAATTTCCTAACACAAGGGTTACAACTCAATCTATACCATATTAAGTTCCCTCTGCTATAACAATGAGATTTCCAGGGAATGAGATTCCTTAAATATATGTAAAGAAAATATGGTTTCCCAGGAAGGTATAGGGGAGAACTTCTCACAATCAGTGAGTAAATGTCAACCTTCTTTAAAATCCTGGAATATTTCAAGTTTCTAAAGCAAATATTTCTCAGGCACATTAAATTTTTGAGAAATGAAATCCTTTCGTGATTGTGAGACGAAAACTTTTTTAAATTTTAAATCAACAATCGCTATTACAGTGGCATTTCCTAAAACTGTCATTGTGTATAAGTTTGACATTTGTTTATAGAATATCCTTTTCGAATCCCATGCAATCTGTAACAAATGTCTGGTTAAACATCGTTTTTGAAACACTTTACTCTACCTCGTTCCCACCTCCTTTTATTCGCTTCGGGCAAAATCAATTGGACGTAAAATGTTAAATGAAACGATTCAAGAAAAGGTTGCTATTTTTAAACCTTTCTGAAAGAGGACGATGAAAGAGAGGAGCAAACATTAAAAAACTTCATAGAAAATAGATGTTCCATAAATACTTTGACACAAGATTTTTGTTACGTACTACTGGAAATCCGATAAATTTCTTGTTTCAGGTTAAAAATAGCTCAATTGATGTGCGTGAGTTGTGTAAATTCCAACAACCCTTAAAAATCTCACAACTGTTTAACCTTCCTCAAGGAAAGGGAGGTGCTGGTAAAATACACAGTGTGTTTTCACAA
The DNA here is from genome assembly GCA_963931995.1 of Phaonia tiefii. Taxonomy (NCBI): domain Eukaryota; kingdom Metazoa; phylum Arthropoda; class Insecta; order Diptera; family Muscidae; genus Phaonia; species Phaonia tiefii. The sequence goes on from OZ008371.1 coordinate 21,689,690, forward strand.
GAAGGAGCAATGAGGATACTTAATATTTTATTAGATAATTTACAGAAAGGATTATCTGCAGTAATTGTTAGTTTAATCATTAAGTTTTAAAGTAATTTAGAAAGTTGTATGGATTTACCATCAAGTAATACTAAAACACCGTGAAGTTCTGAGAAGAATTCTTCTCAAGGACCTACTGATTTCTAGTTCAGTCAGCTGCGAGCTCCATGGCAAAATTTATCAGGAACTTAGTTGAGTTATTTTCTTTATCCAGAAGATTGCAAGAATTAAAAATAGTCGACCATAGTATACAGAATATCAACGCCAGGACACTGAGTTTACCAAAAACAAGATCTGCATTGAATCTGTAGGTTCGCTGGATGAATACCATCGATATCCAGGTCGGGTTCCCTTAAAAGATGCGATAATTCAGTGGTTTCAGGAGGGGTCTAGAGAAGATTTTCGATAAATCAGTTGTTGTTTTTATTGAAATTGGTGAACATCTAAACTAACTAACTAAGACCAAGAACTGCATTGGCTCTGTAGGTTTGGCTGGATGAATACCATCGATATCCAGGTCGTGTTCCCTTAAAAATTCGGATATTTCAGTGGTTTCAGGAGGGTTGTAGAGAAGCTCTTCGATAAATAAGTTGTTGTTTTTTGAAATTGGTGAACATCTAAATTAACTAACTAATAACAAGAACTTCATTGGCTCTGTAGGTTTCGCTAGATGAATACCATCGGTATCCAGGTTGGGTCCCCTTAAAAGATGCGATATTTCAGTGGTTTCAGGAGGGTTGTAGAGAAGCTATTCGACAAATAAGTTGTTGTTTTCTGAAATCGGTGAACATTTAAATTAACTTTCAAGAAAAACCAGTTAGATTCGGCAGAAGAAATCCAATGTTTGGTTGCAGGGTATCCCAAAAGTTACCAATTAAAACCTTGTTTTTAATAGGAATCTTTGGTGAGTTCAATGGAAATTATTTGGAAACTAAGTAATTTTAATATCCAAGTATTTCGGGAAGAAATGCTTGCATATTTTGTTTGGTTTCCCTAAAGAGGATAATACGATTGACAGTTTTACAACCCCTTTTGCAAGCGCAGTAGGTCCATAAGGATACGTTTTGTTTTTTCAGAGATATTAGTAGCCACCTAAAGGGATTTTCAGGAATCGCAAATTCGATAGATGGAATCCAGAGTTAAGAAATGTTTCGTCCACATCGTTGAACCCATAAATCGACTTGTTGCAATTAAGAGGCGTTTGAGCCAGGCAATTCTCCATCCTGATGCCTCGGAATGTGTTCGGAATAAGAAACGTTTATTAGTCCCTTGCGACGCAATTTCTACTCCGCAAGAAACTCCTTAGACCATTTAGCTTAACACCCTGAACGCATGTTAGATCCAAAAGGAATGCAAATATAACGTGTGTTTGTTTGGATGCAAATATAATGTGTGTTTGGAGCTTGTTGTAAATATAGTATACCTGCATCCAAACACATTGTAATTGTTATTCCATACTACATGTGGTAGACTCAATGATTAATATGTTATAATACATGTGTTTGTGATCCAAATATAGTTTTGTTTGTGGTACAAATACAGCTATGTTTGGTGGACCGTTCAATGAATTTCTTTGTCGCTGCTATGCTATGTAGAAACCAAACTAATAAAAGAGAGATAAAGAGAGATTGTTGTAACCGTATTTTGTAACTGTAGTTAATCTATGGAAATTTTTGATTTGCTTCGGAAATTTCTGGTGGTGGGTTATTTATCAAAAGCCATTATTTTAAAGTTCCTATAAATGTTATTTGTATTTCACCTGTCATTTTATAAACAAATCACTAATACTTCCATTAAATTTTGTTTATTTTCAGGTAAATATTTTTAAAATTCCAATGACAACAAAATACACATTTGTATTCATTTCGTAAGTACAATCGCATATGCAAATACTCAATGACAAGCCCTCGTATGGAGACTAAGGATTACATATGATTCTCGAATTGGAAACGTCCGTGTGTGATATACTCATTGATCCATTCATGGGGTTTTTTGACACGTACATTTGTCGAGTACAAAAATTTCCAACCATTTCTGTCATAACATTTCGTCGATGCTATTTTTTCCCCCATTTCCACTTTGTTTATTTGACAAGCGACTTATTGAGTTTAATTTTCATATATATGTATGAAACAACAACAAAATTGTATATCTTCACAGGTGTTTCATTCCCGAACATGTACAAATACCCCTCCTCATACCACCATCTACCGCAACGTTGGCATCACCCTCGTTCCATGCATAACACCAGGCTAAAGTATGGGATACGTGTAGATGGAGAGGGCGAGTATTTTCAGTTGGCTTTTAGCCAAATTGACTAGGAACACGTGTGCCGGAGTTTTTGTGTTTTGTTTGTTTTTGGGAATATACCGAGACATATAAGGGAATCATGTTACTAAATATACGTATATATTTCTATGAACTTTTTGGAGGTATGTTGTTGTTATGCTTTAATGGACCTAAATCTATTTTATTACAGCTGAATAATTCCAGCGTAACATTTTAGTTGGTGAAACTTTAAGAAGAATGACATGTAAAGTTTTCCTTTATCGTAAATTTGTGTTAATTGGATTTAATAATCTCTGGGCTTAGCTGGCACATATTATGCTTTTCCAGTGAAAATTACTTGCCAACTAATGTAATTGGTTACCTGTCGCTAACACCAATTCAGGAATTCAGGCAACCATTCAGGAACCCATTATGAGGCCAGTAAGTTTCTCTGGATGAAAGCCTTTAAGGTTAGATGTGTTTCCCTGGAACATAACACTATGTCGCTAATTTCTTAGCTGTCATAGAAACCTCGGCGTCGCCGAAAATTTAATTATCGCTCCTTTTAGGTTAGGTAGAGCAAGAGGAGTCGAAACCTTGCTGCTTTGTTTCATTGCCAATTTCTGGGCATTTACCCTATTTCAATGGGTTAGCCTGCATTTCCATCTTAACTTATTTTTCCATACATATTTTTTATGTTACACAGCCTTTATATTATACAAGTTCTTGATTAATTATTTACCTTAAGGATTCATATTTTATCTGCTGTACATATTTCATTCCATTCCATTCAAATAATTTTTCGAATAATCTCATAATTTAATATTAATCATACGTCGATTTTGATTTGGCGAATTAAGTCCCAGATTTTTATGTTCCACCGGCTTTAAATACACAACTTCTGAATTAATCCACACAATTAATTCTGGATGTTAAATTTTAATTTTTAAATATTTAATTTCATTTATGCTATCTGTAGATAATTCTTAACAGGCTCTTAGTTTTCATATATGCATCTGAATTAATATCAATCATATGCCACGTTGACCAAAGTACAAGATGGGGTAATAACTATCAGCCTATTGGAAAGTTCTGCTATATTGACAATTTGACATCGTATGTCAGTTTGGTTTTGACATTTGTGAAGTAGTCACATGCGAAATTTATAGTGAATAACAATGAATCGCTATACGCCTCAAGAAAGTGCGTGAAAATGTGATAGAAACATCCACAAGAAAACATCCTCAACAATTGCACATTCCGCTGAGTTCCCTGAGCCGCATTTTGACATTGGTCTTGTAAATGTTCCCATACAGAATTCAAATGCCCCATATTCAATATTACTTTTATAACTCATACGACAATAGGATACGAAGAATCTGAGAGCTGTTTTATTTGGAGAGTACAGATTTTATGACAAATCTATTAAATTAAATTAAATATAAAAAAACTCATCCCTGATGAACGTAGAGCACGATGAAACAACAGGCAATAATAATTGCCTGTAAACAATATGTTGTCTTTTAGACAACAACAAAAACACATTTCTAATGGAGACCGATGGTTTTCTGGAGATGGAAAGAAGTTGTTTGCAAATGTTTTTCTTGTGTGTTTTGCTTGCGATATTTTTCGAACACTTGCATATTGGAAAATTCTCAATTCAGATGAGTTTTCGTTTGCATTTAGTTTGATGAATTTTTCAAAAGCAGCATTCCAAAAAACCGCTGATGAAGATCTGTGACAAGATCTGAAATAGCTTTACGGTTTGCCAGGAATCATGAGGATGCATTTGCAAAATATTTTCTCTTTTAAACAACTATATCTGTATTTATAGAGATATAGAAAATGGTCTTGAGCTTGAACAATTAAATAAAAAAGTACCAATAAAAAGGTTGAATAAATATAAAAAATCGTGCCATGATAATTTAAGTTCAGTATTGTTTCATTCGAGTCATCAGAGTATCAGTCTATGTAGTCTTGAAATGCTGCAATAAAATCTACTATTTCCCACCAATATTTTCTTCAACGATGAGGCCCATTTCTGGCATAACGGCTGCGTCAATAACTGGAGATTAAACAGATGTAACTCAGTAACAAATGTAGTCAAAATTTGTAATCAAAATAACTATTTTCTAAAAATAACAAAAACGAAAGTATAAAGCGTTTTGAAGTTTGACTTGAGATTAAATGAAGTTTGACTGGAGATTAAACCTATATATATAACCCAGTGACGAATGTTATCAGAGTTTCAAATCAAATTATCTGTTTTCGCTAAGAGACAACCTACACATTTGCTGTCCCTTTAAACAGGTGTTGTTCCTTATTAATTGGATATTAACCAAAAGCTCCGCAACTATTGGATTTTTTACGATTTTTAAAAATTACAATAATTATAAATACTCATACGTTACCAGTGATTTCATTTGAAAACCATTTAGTGCTATTCAAACGATTTAAAAAAGCTCTTAATTACTGAATGTTATAAATTGTTGTTTTTAAATTAATTTAATAAATCCAACAGTATGCCCATTTCATTTCCCATTCAAATATTATCAATATTTATAATATAATTTTCCTAGTTGCATTGAATTTGTACTTTATTTTTTTTTCAATTAATATCAATTATACGTCACTGTAGCAAAAACTTTCTAATTGAATAATTCGAATAATTTGTTAAAAAACATATGTATTTCTTAGCTGCAATACAGAACATATTCCGTATAAAATAAAATTCTCAAAACGAAACTGACATTTCCCCCAAGTGCGCCCCTCTTTCCGACCCGTACCATTCCTTTGTAGTAATACCACTTTTTAACCCACTTTGATGGCTCATAGGGATCAAATCGGATAAGTTAGAGAATTAACGTCTACTACACTATTTTAACTCCTACCGTCTGCTATAAATCACTTTATCTCCTACCTGTACAATTATGGGTACCAAAAAGCCTAGGGGAAAACATACTTGCATGTGTTCGTCGAAGGATTGCCAGACTATAGCTATAAATTTGTCTTAGGTATAAAGGCTGTCTTAACCTTTTGAAGTCGATACATTTTCGGCCGAAGCGATTTAATTTTTTTTATTATTTTCGTCATTTATTTGAATTGGCCGAAAGGCTTAAAATTACAAGTGTGAATAAATAAATAATCTATGACCTAATAATAGATGGGTGATTCCTTGGAAATAACGTTTTTTCGGATGGTGAAATTATTAGTTTTTAACATACCTCGGATGTGATTTTTTTTTTACAGTTTTTGTTTATATATACTACTATAGTGTATACCAATATCTATTGTACTACAATACAACAAACATTTATCAATATATTTTATACTATAATTTTCAGAATTGCCACGATTCTGACATCCACGGTATTGACATTTCATATTTAAATTGACTTCATTCTATGCCAAATTTCCTTTGAAAATCACATTTCGATGACTAAATATCGAACAAATTTCGTCACTAGGAGGGCGAGTATTATATTGCGCAATAAAAAAGCGGTACCATGGTATTGACTGCTAATTTTGTGACTTACCCTTCGTAAAGAAAACACTTCACTCCAATCGATTCAATGTGGATAAATCTGTCAGCCATTGATGTAAACATAACATTTGATATACAATGGTCGAGTTCTCACAGCGAGGGCGCCTTTATACCCATCCAACATGGCGCCACAGCGGTAAAACGTAAATGTACGATATTAGGCAAAAATGCGTGGACAAAGTTTAGATCTTGTTAGTCGGGCCTAAATAGGAGATTTACGCTCGGTAAATACATGAAAATATCCTCTATCTAGGCAATTTCAATGACCATAAAAAAATATCAATCCATCCTGCGAAATGAGGGAGTGAATATAGTATAAACCTTGATTTTTATGAAATGGACACGCCACGGTTCTGATATTTTCATTAGTTTCTATCGAATAAGCGCGACGCAGGTGAGAATATTGTTGTGGAAAATCTTGTGTACCATAAAAGTATTGAAATTACGCGATTATTTATTTGCCGTCCCTTAATTACATGGAAATAAACGTGATGGACAAAGAAAACGTTATTTCCAAGGAATCACCCAGATACGCTGCAAAAAATTAGTCCAACAATATTTTCCATTTTAGCTAAAAGGCACACTTGTTTGCCAAACATATTTTCGGTCCATGTAAGCGTGTTGGAATTCGACCTTACATTTTTATAAAGTTATGGTATTGGCTCAAAACGTAACTGACATTTCCCCTACGTGCTTCAATTTTTTCGACCCGTTCCATCCCTTTGTAGTATAACCATTTTTTAAACCACTTTGTTGGCTCGTAGGGGTCAAATCAGAACAGTTAGAGAACTGACGCTTACTACCCTATTTTTGCTCCTATCGTTTTCTATAAATCACCCATAGATACATTTGCTTTATCTCCTACCTGTACAATTATAGTTGCCAAAAAGCCTTGGGCAAACATATTTGCATGTGTTCGTCAAAGGGTTGCCAGACTATAGCTATAAGTTAGACCATGTAAGCGCGCTGAAATTCGAACTTGCTTTTTTATGAAGCTAAGGTATGGGCTCTAAACGAAACTGAAGTTTTCCCTCACGTGCTCCACTTTTTTCGCCCCGTTGCATCCCTTGTAGTAAGACCACTTTTTATCCCATTTTGATAATGAATTAACGGCTACTACACTATTATTGCACCTACCGTCTTCTATAAACCACACTTAGATACATTTGCTCTATCTCCTACCTGTACAATTATGTGTGCCAAAAACCATAGGGCCAACATACTTGCCTGTGGTTGTCAAAGGGTTAACAGACTATAAGTTGGGTTACGGAGTCTGTTCTAGAGAACTGTAGTGTTTTAGATTATAAATGTGTTCACACATTTGTTCCATGCCAATCGAAAAAGTTGTTCGCTGTCTACAACAAAACTTCATAATCGTCCCAGGTATCATCAACTACGTTGTTTACGACTTTACGACTTTAAAAATCTCGGCGCTTCGTATACTCGACAGACCAGCATTTTCAATTCTTGGGTGTTGCCAAAAGAAACATTTCGCAAGCTCTGACAAGTAATTTGTCACCTGGCAACACTAATCAAATGCTACGTCAGACAACCGTCAACATTATTGTATTTCACAACATAAATAGCAATTCACACTCTAATTTCGAACTCACACTGTCCCCAATTTGTATGAATGACCATACATTTTCCCACTGGCGGTCTTGACCAACTACCACTGCTACGAGCACTCGTAGTGTAGACTTCCGTTCTTGCTTGTAAATGCCTTTTTTGGAACGCAAAAAAGAATGAGAGAAAAAAAATCAACTACAGAGAACAACGAAAAATCGTGCATCATAAATGAAATAGCTTTGTGTCACTGATGCGTTACAATTCTGACCTAATTCCATAATGAATAAAAAACACACGCACACACAATTTTGAAGAATTTTACACTTGGGGCTCTTGGAGAATTATAATAATTCAGGGAAACAGCATCAATGCATTTTATTATTCGTATTAGAATTCATGATGTCTTACTTCCAGATCGTTCAACTTGTTGTATAGTTGGTTGTGTTTGCCATTGGATTGGACGTGGATGAGTGCATGGAATGTGGGGTACATTCCAGCAAAAGAAAACAAGTGGATTTTAATTCAAATAGCAAATACGGAACAAGGAGTACAAGTAATCTAATTGTGTTTAACAAATTCCGATGGAAAAGAGCTTGCAAACATGTACATTATTAATTTTCCAAAAAAAAAAAATAAAACTGAAAATATGTAAAGATTGGGAGAAAAGCTGAAAGGTTTTTACTTCACATTGTAAAAAATGTATCATTAGAGCTGAGCTAACATATAAATTCATCACCACAATGAAATTATTCATTGCAGCAAGACAAAACGTATAAATACATCGCCACACCGTATAAATTCATTGCAGCAAGAACAAAATCGTTGCATGTGCGGAACTTTTCATTGACGTAATGAATATATACTTTGGGACGATGAATGTTGTACGTTAGCTCTCTGTTGATGTACCCGGAAGAAAAAAATTAATGTTGTGTTTGTGGATCTTTGGATTTGGATCTAACAGCCATTCAAGAATTTAGGCAAGGATAATCCACAGATTATTATGATATGCATCAGACGGAAGCACAACGTTTTTTGCTATTCAATATTACATGTTGGAGACACAATGACCTGCTGACACGCTTCTATACTTGGAATCCAAGCTCATGATTACTGTAGAAGGTGAAGAATGAAGAGAAGAGCGTTAAACATCTACTATGTTCCTGCCCAATCTTTTTGGCGAGAGTTTAGGACTTTTTGAATCTAACACACATTCAGAAAGTTAAACTAAATGACCTTATAATTTTTTGCCGATATTCAAATAGGTTTGTCAGTGTCTAAGCTGAATGGACTTTAAAATCTATTTGCGGAGTTCAAATTAGTTCATCACATGCTGAAAAATAACGGCCAACATATATAACAGCAACGCTTTACAGGAACCATGTACATGTTTCCAAGCATTGATTTCTTGAATTAAAGATCTGCTTCATTTTGTTTCTTTATTGTCCTTGACGAGTTTGTTTTCAGTAGCTTTCAACAAACAAAACAACATTTGGGGCGCAAATACATACAAATATTATAACCTACTAATCATTGTGTCCCAAACATGTTATACTGAATAGCAAACACAATCTGTTTGGACACAAGTATACTGTATTTGCGACAAGCTACAAATACGTTATATTTGCATCCAAACAACAAGTAATACAAGCATGCAGGGTCTAACAACTCTTTTCCAGGTTCATTTTGGAACACCAGGATGTGGTATCACATGGCTTGAACACCCCTTGACAATGAACGCTTCTACGAGGGGCACATACGGTGTAGGTACAAAACAAATTTGACCAACATTGGACCGCGGGAAGGTCAATGAACCTTCTAGCGCTACATAAATACAAGGTTTACAATGCTGGTAACGGTTTTGAAGGGTCACTGGCTGATTGATCAGGATAAATTATATTTCTGGTGTCTGTAACGGTGTACAAGAAACCACTGAACTGAATATCCGCACGTGCCCAGCATTAGCCAGCTGGGGGATGTCTAGTACGGGGTCTGGAAGTGTAGTCTGATTTACAGGTTGACACGATTTTTAGTTTCTCGAAGAAAACAAAGTGCTGAGCACCTAACGTAGCCTAGTGTACACTCAGCGAACTGAACAAACTTATATTTTGTAAGACTATACGACTCTTGTATATGAGAACGTGGGCTCGATCCTTGATCCGATCATAAAAAAACATAAATGGTTTCTCATTACATCCCATGAAGGAATTGGGGAAAGCTTCTTCTCAGTGAGCTATGCGCTTTATAGTTGTATACTCACTGATTGGAACCTACAGTTTTACACCGGTTCCGAACGGTATTTTCAGAGGCTTTTTCATGGCTAAGTACTCGATAGTGTCGCCGTCACTAAGCGAGGTGACCACCGTCGAAAGAAATTTTAAGGTGGTCGGAGCAGTGTCCGAACCCAGGATGTCCTGTACAAGAGGCGCGCACACTAACCATTGCACCATCGACGGCCTTGAGTCGATCACCTTACATTTATTTCCAAGACTGTCACTTCACTTTGCGCCAGGAACCTTATCGAGAAATTAGCCATGAATAAGATTCGAAAAAGACCGTTCGGAACTGGTGTAAAACTGTAGGTCCCAATCAGTGTGTGTACAACTAGAATGCGTAGGGCACACTGAACGTTGGGAACTCTCCTCCTACCCTTCATGGGATGAAATGGGAAGACTTTTTTTCTTTTAGGTGAACTAGGAGAACAACGGAATGTTGATCCGTTGTTTCCTTTTGGGGCCAAATTTTTCACAGAAAGAGGACACAAATTATATTCAGTGGAGGTTGCGAAAACAACCCAAAAGGCGTCGTGAAAGGATGGAGGTTCTTTCAATTCGAAGTTACCCAGTTAGTAAGCTAACTATGCATATCAAGGTAACGTAGGGTACTTAGAACTCTAATATTGAATTAAGTTATTCCATTTATTGCTCTGCTTCCAATATTGGCATTGGATAAAATGCTCTTAACCATAATTGTGTGAGTACGGCTTTTTGTAGTAAATCAAGTCACGCACAAAACTTTAGAAAATTTGTGTAAAAAAGCTTAGTGTGTTGAATTGTAAGCAATAATGCGCGTCATACTGCCACACCGCCACCGCCACTACTCTCATCCCTTTCCCTCCACTTCCACTTCTCCTCGCCCTTTTCTTTTTCTGGAACCACGACAACCGCCAACGGAAAGAACAAACAAATAGTATTATCCCGTCTAACCATAATTTGACCACAACTTTAAAACACCACTCGGAATACATAAGTGAGTGAATGAGTGCTGTATGGTGTTCTACATGGACGTGCGGCCTCAAGCGTTGCACAATGCATGGTGCATCGTGGTTGTTGCATGATGCCATGCATCATAAACATTCTAATAGTGCTAACAAGTTCCCCCCTTGTTTTCAAATATAAAACCCACCTACGTATTTGCACTCCAACTGGCAGGTGGGAAGGGGTTTCCACGGACTATGACAATCAAATAGAGGCTATTCGTACTCGTACGCATTTGCTTTGGGGCAAGCCGTAATCGGCGTACACATCAAAACTGCCTGTGTGTCCGACGTTTCGTCGTCGTCATGTAGCAACCATTGCACTTTTATGGTAACTATGTTAACCGTAGTTATTGTTGTTCTTAACTATAGAACTGTGCGCTAGTCGCTTGTGAAATCGTTTCAAAAATATGTGAAAACTGAACAGTTGCCGGAACGTCCAACATTCCGGCAACGGCGGGACCCCAAGGTTTTAAACTATCACTTATAAGTAAAATATGTGTAATTTCTAGGTTAACCGACATTCTAGAGGTTTTGAAATTCACCACTTTTCAATCGGTGATTGATGAATTTTGCGAGGCAGCAAGAACCAACTCTTGAAAATATGGTAACGCTGGTGGATATTAATTTGTTACAAAGTATTATCTGCAATTAATCTAGGAAATGATAACCCTTGGATGGTCGATTTGGGTTTTCCAGGCCCAAATGGACTTTGATCTTTAAGCTAGACGATCCTAAATTCCTCAACTCGACTGTTAATAACGCCAGAAAGCCAATTCAGGAAATTACGGTTCCCTTCTTAGATGTAATAATATTCTCCTTCGCCAAACTGGCGGTGAGTTATTTTGGAGGGCCTCGGAAAACCCGTCCGTTGTATTTTGTGTGACAAGATCTCTTTGTGCTCTTCCATGATGTAATAGAACCAAACCATTATTGTATTGCCGACCGGTCATCATCGGAACCCAATCCAATCCATGATAAAAAGATGTCTAGGTACACCTGCGAATTGGTGTTTTAACATCTTCGTTGTGGACGATCAGACTAGGCTTCAAATTGAGTGGGATAAGTGGCAATAGTTTTCCAACTAGCCTTAGAACTTCCCTAAGTACTAATGGACAGAGAATCTAAATAATTTTTGAATCATACTCCCAGTTGATTTACAGGTCACTGCTAGTGAATCAATCTTAAGTGGAGGATGCCTTATTTTAAAACTTACTAAGTTTTCCATTACATTCCATAAAGGTATAGGGAAGATCTTCTCACAATCTGTTCGATTTCTGATCTCTAGGTTTCATTTTCCGATAACGAGAACCCGATCACAAATATATCAGATCTGGCAACGCTTTTATCATTTGTGGTCAGTTTAGTTTGACATTTCATCATGAATAGGCTGACAACGGAACGATGCTTGCTAATTGTGCAAATTTATTTCGAAAATCATGGATCAGTCCGGGAATGTTACCGTACGCTACGTCCATTTTATGGTCACACAATTTTTACCTTAATGGACATACAAATAAGCAAAATTGCCTATTTTGGAGTGAAGAGAATCCACGAGAGATTGGTGAGGCACTGTTACATCCATAAAACTCACTGGTTGGAATGCTTTCTGGACCGGTGGAATCGTTACTTCGTTAAAAGTGAGACCAGCAGGGACCTCTGCAGATATTCGATAGTTACATTTCTGCACTGGTTTTTATGCCATGTCAGATTCAGGTTCTACATCTGCACATATCCGACAGTTATTTATCGATACACAGTTCCAAGCTAGGACATGTTCAGGTTCAGTGTAACCTAGTAGAAACTTTGAGTATGAATCGTAGTTTGGAAACTTCGGACGGTGGTTACCGAACACCCGACCTAGTCAATTGTTCTATGTGGAGCAGAAGTCTATAAAGGGTGGTTACAGAACACACAAGGTAGTAGAATGCCAAAATTCTTCGGTCAGGGGTTACTGAACATCCGAGCTGTGATATCACGGGACTTAATCTTCTGTTCCCATCGTTGAAACTGTGAATTAACCTGGTATGATTATGCGGTTTTCAAGCCATATGATACCTCATCCCGTTATTCCAGGATATGGTTGAAAACGAGACGTACAATAGTCTCTGGTGGACCAATAAGATCTCTACAAAAAGGTCGTAAGATCATTCTGCTTAACTCCGAGTGTCTACTACACTCAACATGAAGTCAGATCCTAGATATTATCATATGAGGTCTTCGACGCTTTTGTCCTCTTCTTCATCCGTACAGCTTCTGCAGTAACCATGAGCTGAGATTCCAAGTCCAGACTCGTGTCTGCCATTAAACAGCGCCAGTGATCAATGTTCCTGGTCCCATGCGTCCATATCGGGTAGATATCGAACTGCTTGGCCATCTCACAGGGGTAGCCGTAAGACCCAAGAAAGGCGAAAAATCGGCCTACAACGAATGTGAAATCAACAAGCATCCACAGTTACACGTCGGGTGTTAAATAGGTTCAGTATGAGGTGCAGGTTCAAGTTCAAGTTCAAGTTCAGGTTCAGGTTCAGGTTCAGGTTCAGGTTCAGGTTCAGGTTCAGGTTCAGGTTCAGGTTCAGGTTCAGGTTCAGGTTCAGGTTCAGGTTCAGGTTCAGGTTCAGGTTCAGGTTCAGGTTCAGGTTCAGGTTCAGGTTCAGGTTCAGGTTCAGGTTCAGGTTCAGGTTCAGGTTCAGGTTCAGGTTCAGGTTCAGGTTCAGGTTCAGGTTCAGGTTCAGGTTCAGGTTCAGGTTCAGGTTCAGGTTCAGGTTCAGGTTCAGGTTCAGGTTCAGGTTCAGGTTCAGGTTCAGGTTCAGGTTCAGGTTCAGGTTCAGGTTCAGGTTCAGGTTCAGGTTCAGGTTCAGGTTCAGGTTCAGGTTCAGGTTCAGGTTCAGGTTCAGGTTCAGGTTCAGGTTCAGGTTCAGGTTCAGGATCAGGTTCAGGTTCAGGTTCAGGTTCAGGTTCAGGTTCAGGTTCAGGTTCAGGTTCAGGTTCAGGTTCAGGTTCAGGTTCAGGTTCAGGTTCAGGTTCAGGTTCAGGTTCAGGTTCAGGTTCAGGTTCAGGTTCAGGTTCAGGTTCAGGTTCAGGTTCAGGTTCAGGTTCAGGTTCAGGTTCAGGTTCAGGTTCAGGTTCAGGTTCAGGTTCAGGTTCAGGTTCAGGTTCAGGTTCAGGTTCAGGTTCAGGTTCAGGTTCAGGTTCAGGTTCAGGTTCAGGTTCAGGTTCAGGTTCAGGTTCAGGTTCAGGTTCAGGTTCAGGTTCAGGTTCAGGTTCAGGTTCAGGTTCAGGTTCAGGTTCAGGTTCAGGTTCAGGTTCAGGTTCAGGTTCAGGTTCAGGTTCAGGTTCAGGTTCAGGTTCAGGTTCAGGTTCAGGTTCAGGTTCAGGTTCAGGTTCAGGTTCAAGTTCAGGTTCAGGTTCAGGTTCAGGTTCAGGTTCAGGTTCAGGTTCAGGTTCAGGTTCAGGTTCAGGTTCAGGTTCAGGTTCAGGTTCAGGTTCAGGTTCAGGTTCAGGTTCAGGTTCAAGTTCAGGTTCAGGTTCAGGTTCAGGTTCAGGTTCAGGATCAGGTTCAGGTTCAGGTTCAGGTTCAGGTTTAGGTTTAGGTTTAGGTTCAGGTTCAGGTTCAGGTTTAGGTTCAGGTTCAGGTTCAGGTTCAGGTTCAGGTTCAGGTTCAGGTTCAGGTTCAGGTTCAGGTTCAGGTTCAGGTTCAGGTTCAGGTTCAGGTTCAGGTTCAGGTTCAGGTTCAGGTTCAGGTTCAGGTTCAGGTTCAGGTTCAGGTTCAGGTTCAGGTTCAGGTTCAGGTTCAGGTTCAGGTTCAGGTTCAGGTTCAGGTTCAGGTTCAGGTTCAGGTTCAGGTTCAGGTTCAGGTTCAGGTTCAGGTTCAGGTTCAGGTTCAGGTTCAGGTTCAGGTTCAGGTTCAGGTTCAGGTTCAGGTTCAGGTTCAGGTTCAGGTTCAGGTTCAGGTTCAGGTTCAGGTTCAGGTTCAGGTTCAGGTTCAGATTCAGGTTCAGGTTCAGGTTCAGGTTCAGGTTCGGGTTCAGGTTCAGGTTCAGGTTCAGGTTCAGGTTCGAGTTGAGGTTGGGGTTGTGGATGAGGTTGATGTTGAGGTTGAGATTCAGATTCAGGTTCAGGTTCAGATTCAGGTTCAGGTTTAGATGCAGGTTTAGGTTTTCATTCTGGTTGCAGTTTCAGATTCATGCTCGGGTTTTTGTTTTAGTTTTGGTCTTGGTTTTTGTACTGGTTCCGCTTTCAGGTTAATGTGATGTTTTTGCTCTAGCATCGAAGACTGTAAATTTATTAAAATTAATACAAATTTTATGATGTTGTAATTTTCCAAATCAAGTTAGAATTTAAATTTCTTTGTAATACAAAAATCCTATTTATGCCTCCCTTTTCAGTTGCTGGCCATTTGAATTTGTGCTCCATAAATAAAGACTTTATCCTAATGTTCCATATTTCATAATTTTCACAGATTTCTCCAAATTTCGCATAAATTATAATTCAACTTTAAAGCAAAATGATATGACATACTTTTTAACCATGTAAACACAAATTACATATTTTTTCTCGCTCTGGTTGTGGTAAACTGCCTCTTGTTTATCATCGAATCTAGTGCGTTCGTTGTCTGCGTACCCAATTAAGTTACAGCTCCTCAACAGCTCTCCTCATACGATATGTGGGTACGAGTATGAGTAGTGGCAGTGGTCGTCGATCCACTTGCGTTTACATTCCGGCTATTTTAGGAGATGTAATCATAGTTGAATGGCTGACTATGGCCATTGGCGATTGGATGTTGAATGCGTTGCAAAAGGCACATGAACATTTTCCAGATGAAAAATTGTATGAAATTATTTCTTCTCTTGATTTGGTTTGTAAAATTCAAGTAATGTATGAGCTGGTGCCCGAAATAAGTACATATATGAAATCATAATTTTTCCATGGAACTGACCCATATCTCGTGTAAATTGCTTTGGCAAAAAAAAAGTTTTGGTTTTGCAACAAAGTTTAGCAAATGATATAATACGAATATTATTTGTAAACGGGGAGACTTATGTAGTGGAATAACAGACTTTTCTCTAAGTGTAAAATGAAAATAGTTAGAAAAGAATTCCCCGTTAGGCAAACATCACAAAAGGCTCGAAGGACCGAATAAGATGTTCGTAACAATGCCAGAGTCTAAAGTGGTAAAAAAGGTTTATATTTCATGTGACACGAATTATGTTGTTGTGACGGTTTAGTTTTATTTAAATTAACTTATTTTTAATTTGGAATTGTGTAATCTTAATCTTCGTTTTTTTTTCAAATTATTAAAAACTTATTTTAAAAAACTGATACCTATTATATATTTATATATAATTTGAATGTTTTGTAAACAAGTTGTTAGACTAGACCGTTCTTTCGCCAAACTGACCAGTACCCAGTGTGTGTGGAAGTCATGAATGATGATGGCATTCACAAAAGAAAACATTAGAAACAACGATGAAATTGGGAACTTTAAATGAAAAACTTAAACAGATGACAGCGCACCTATCACGTACTATTTTAGATTGTCAGTCAACTCACGCACACTTGCACCCTCTTTACTCCACCCGATTCAAACCAACCGTTTCAAATGAATTTCATATTCAACAGTTTTTTAAATTTTTGTGTTTATTCAATGCGAAAGTGCATTGAACGCCACCGCCGCCACCTCCGTCAATTGTGGCAATTGTTTACGCACCATAGAGGTGTGGCAGCGGGACAGAGATGGCCACTTGGGTTTGTGCAACATGACACAGATTTTTCGATTGCAGATGGGGTGTGTTTTGTGTCAGAGCAATAAACGGGCATTTTAATGACGCATTTGTTATTTGGCATGAGATTTCTAACAAATTATTCATCAATTTCAGTGAGAATAACAATTGCATTTGAAATATTTTCAAGATGATCTGTCAATGTGTTAAAATTTAAAGGGAGGCGACAAATTGTGTTCATGAGATAACTATTACGATACCCATTTGTCAGGTCATAAATGGTTAAAAGAAATGTAAGGGCTCGAAGGACCAAAGATTAGATACAGCTACTATTTGCCTTTCTCCTGGTGCAAGCAGAGATTCCTCATATGTGGGATCTTGACCTTGTTTTCTACCTTGTCCCTGGCTCAAGCAGAGATTTCCTGTATGTGGGGTCTTTATCTTATCACCTACTTTTCCACTAGTTTAAACAGATATTACTTGTCTTTGGGGTCTTAGCCTTTTCAACTCTATTTTCAAGCCAGAAATTCCTTGCCTGTGGGGCTTTGACCTTGTTGCCTACCTTTTCCCGGGTTCAAGAGAGAGATTCTCTTTTCCCGGGTTCAATGGAGAGTCTGTGGGGATATGCCATTGTCACCTACTTTTCCCTAGATTCAAGACAGAGATTCCCTGTCTGTGGGGATTTAGCCTTGTTACCGACCTATCCCCTGATTCAAGCAGAGATTCCCTATCTGTGGGACCTCGAGCTCGCAGCCGACCTATCCCCTGGTTCAAGCAGAGATAACCTGTCTGTGGGACTTTGACATTGTTACATACCTTTCTCCTAGTTGAAGCTAGAAATTTCATGCATGTGGGATTTTGATCTTTTTACCTTCGTTTCCTTGGGTTCAAGGCAGATAGTCCCCGTCTATGGGGGTTTAGCCTTGTTACCTACCTTTCCCCTGATTCACGCAGAGATTCCCTGTCTGTGGGACATCGAGCTCGTTACGGACCTATCCCCTGGTTGAAGCAGAGATAACTTGTCTGTGGTCTTTGACCGTGTTACCTACCTTTCCCTGGGTTCAAGGCAGAGATTCCCTGTCTGTGGGTTCTCGAGCTCGTTACCGACCTATTCCCAGGTTTATGCAGATGTATCCTGTTAGTAGGGCTTTGACCTTGTTACCTACCTTTACCCTTGTTCAAACAGAGATTTCCTACCTGTGGGGTTTTGATCTTGTTACCTATCTTTCACTTGATTCAAGGCAGAGATTCCCTATCTGTGGGGGTTAAGCCTTGTCACCTACCTTTCCCCTGATACAAGCAGATATTCCCTGTCTGTGGGACCTCGAGCTCGTTACCAACCTATCCCCTGGTTGAAGCAGTGATAACGTGTCTGTGGCCTTTGATCTTGTTACCTACCTTCTTATGGGTTCAAGGCAGAGACCCCCTTTCTGTGAGGGTTTAGTCTTACTACCTACATTTCCCCTATATCAACCAAAGGTTCCCTGTTTGTGTAATCTTGCGCTCGTTACCGACCTATCACCTGTTCTACGCAGAGATTAACTGTCTGTGGTACCTATCTTTTTCTCCGGCGTAAGCCCGCGATTCACTGCCTGTGGGGGAATCAAAATAGTTACGTAGTAGAGTTCTTATCCTAATCAGAGATCCCCTACATATTTTACCTACTACGGTGTACAGAGTTTCCCAAATTATTATTGACATCCGACGTACTAAGGTGCATTTCATCACAAGCTGCGAGAACAATTTCGACGAATCATCGACCATTGAAAAGTTTAAGCGACATTCATTTTCGGTTCGAAGGACCAAATAGCTATAACGTTTCCCACTACCTAGTCTGCATCATATATAAAAAATGCATGGTTTCCCATTACATCCCATGAAGGCTTCTCACAAACACTGAGCTGTGCGCTTTCCAGTTGTACACTCACTGATTGGGACCTACAGTTTTACACCGATTCCGAACGGTAGTTCGAGAAGCTTTTTCATGGCTAAATGCTCGATAGTATCGCCTTCACTAAGCGAGCTGACAGTCGTCGAAAGAAATGTCAGGTGGTCAGAGCGGGTAACCAACACGCCTTCTCATGTACACAAGCCCCGCACACAACCCACTGCGCCACTGACAGCAGCATATGTGACGCAGCTTAAAGCTTCTCAAAATACCGTTCGGAATCGGTGTAAAACTGTAGGTCCCAATCAGTGAGTGAAACCTGGAAAGCGCACAGCTCAGTGATTGTGAGAAGTTCTCCCCGGTCCCTTCATGGGATGTAATGGGAAACCATTTACATATTTATTTTTTAACCCCTTAGATGTTAGTTTCCAACTTTTGAATTGCTGTAAATCTATTGTCCGGTACTAATATAATCTTTTTGTTTCTATTTTCAGGTAAATTTTGGAAATTCTCTTTAGAAAAACTGTCTGTTTACAATATGTAAGTGTTTAGAACTGTAAAGTCATGGAGGCGAAAAATGTAACATTGTGTTCATACAAGGATTAATTAATCCAGTTTAATCCCGAGGGTGTTGAATTTATAAAATTGAGAACTTATACGACATTTACACTGACCAAGATTACAACATTTGGAAGGTTAACTCCGAGAAGATTACTCATACAATTTTAATCTGTAAAATCGAAAATTTTATGTTTAACCTGTACACAATGAGTACAATTTAATGCACCACTGCTAAATGCCAATAAACTTCAACCATAATAAAAACATACACAAAAAATCATCTGTTTGACAGAAGGAAGCCAATCGAAAATTTGTGGAACGCGCCGCCGCCACCATCAATTTTTTAGAGATCACCCCGCCGCCGATATCATTGGCTCTCATCGGTTTAAAATGTGAGCGGATTCGACCAACTGACTCGATTTGACCGACTAATCCAATATTCAAGTGTGTTATTTCAAAAACATTCCAAGTTCTTACAAAACTGTCAGAAGCAAGAGCCGCCAATTTAATTTTTCTGTAGTCGTTAATTTGGTCTCATCACGGAGTTATTCTAAATTGATCTAGTCACAAAGTTGCCACCTGAAATGTCAATTTAATGTCAAATTGGTTGGTGTAAACAGCAGAGATTAGGGAACAAGGTTAGCGCTAACCTCACCGCGATAAACTACGGTCTAAATAGAGTATTAGTCTGTAAGACTATAGGCAATGACCAATCCTTTGAACTTGCCATCAATTTTAAAATCGCTCTATTTCCAATGTGGCGTCTGACATTTGTAGTGATTTAGTTTCACTTGTCTTTTTTGAAATCTTTAATGATTTTGTTCTTCATCAAATGACAATGACAACAAGTAAACCAATCAAATATCTAAAATTAGCTAAATTAGTTATTATGACTTTATGATGTCTAGATTATGAGTAAAAATCATACACGAAGGGAAAATCAGAACATACCTAAAGGTCGAAGAGTCCGAAAATCTTTGGATTGACCACAATTTTATCTATAATAGAAACAAAACTTTTTTTGATATAAAAATTAATAAGTTTGTGATGTCCAGATATCACGACACGAAAACGAAATCGTGTGAAAATCGGAACATACCTAAAGTCGAAGAGGCAGAAGAGCTTTGGTTTGACCACAATATAATGAATAATTAAAATTAAAGCTTCTTCGATATCACCCATAGTAATCCCGTCTCTCTTATGACAAGATCACGAGCTAAAAACGAAATCATGTGGAAGTTAGAACATCCTGAAAGGGCAAAGACACAGAAGAGCTTTGATTTGTCGACAAACAAACGTTTCCTCAATAGCAAAATTATTAATACTGTATTTCCGAAGTCCAAATCACGGGTTAAAATCTAAATCATGTGAGAGTCAGAACATATCTGTATGACAAAATTTGATTTGACCAAAATTTTATGAATAATAAAAATGAAAGCTTCTTCGATAACAAAAATGTAAATTACGTTTTTGTCATGTCAAATATCAGGAGTTAAAATCAAAATCACGTGAAAGTCAGAACATACCAAAAGGTCAAATAACACTGTGAGACAAAATTAGATTTTTTTTCAAAATGATGGGGTTCTGTCAACGGATTCTGGTAGAAAGGTCTAAAAAAAAAAAATATACGTGTATCGACATTTTGCCAGATCTGATCACAATTTTGTTTTAGGGCGGGTCAAAGATTCCGCCCCTCGGAATATTCCTGCAACATATCGGCATGCAAAATTATGAGTTCCTTTCTTCTGAGGTACAAACTATGTTCAGAAGTTTTATAGAAAAGATTCAGATAAACATTTTTGTGTAACAAATTAACCCTCTAACTGTCACGTACAATAACCAAAATTTTTACTTTATTTGAAAACTCGCAAAAAACTGCTCCAAAATGACGGGGGGCGTGGTCAAAATGTTCTACAAAAATGATCGCCATAAAATTTCACTATATGTGTCCGAACACTCCAAAACCCAAATCTTAGCCCAATTGCCAGATAATACGCAAAAACTAGCTGCCTTCTAAGGGTTAATAATGAATTTTGTAATTTTTCTGTTTCCATTAAAAATAATCCACATAATATAATGAATTTTGTCATATTTCAGCTTTTATCTAGCACTTGGGCTAAGATTTGTGTTTTTGGTGTCGCATAGTATAATCAGAAGAGTTTTGATTTGACCACAATTTTATGAATAATAAAAACGTTGACTTCTTTAAACGCTTCGTATGGAATGAGGTTTTTCTATAGAGATAAAAAGAGCATGTTCTATATTTTACGACATATTCCAAAAATAACAATTCGTTGATTCATAGGTGTTGCAAGATTTAATTTTTAAGTCTCGATACATTAGTGAATTAGTATTTCATTCACAGGAAACATATTAAGAAGGGAATTTACTAATCATAGACTTTCAGCGTTTGTCTATCCTTCAGCGTGATTTCAAATCACTTGTCACCATCAATTATAATTATGTTTTTTTAATCTTAATAAGGTATACAGGGTTGCCCATATTCGACGGACCCATCTGGCAACGCCATAACTTTTGACAGAGATGTCAGATCGCTTAATGACATACCGCGTTTGAAGCGTCAGTCCAAGCAGATTTTTACCATGCAACAATACACGCCACGCGAGCGCTCTGAAATAGTTGAAATTTACATTCAACAGAACAAGTCAATTGTGAAAACTCAACGTGCTTTTAAAATATTAAAAAATGTGAGAAGTGCGCCTTCTAAGAACACCATTAAGCGTTTATACGAAAAATTTTCGACTGGTGAGGCTCTTTCTAATCCGAAGAGGCCAAATAAAAGTCGACCAAGGCGATCGGCCGAGAATATCGCTGCCGTACGAGCCAGTGTTGAGAGGTCCCCAAGAACATCCCAAAAACGCCGTTCTCAGCAGTTGGGCATGGCTCGGTCCACTTTACAACGGATTATTCGCGTTGAATAATTCGAACAAATTAAATGATTAAGATTGCCAACCGCCAAATTTTTATTTTTTTCTTTGATTTTTTTAAAAAAAAACATGGGTCCGTCGAATATGGGCAACCCTGTATATTTTTTTTATAACAATCTATTTTATAAAGTGATTTATACTTTGTGCCATCATCAGCTAAAATTATGTTTTTTTAATCTTAATAAGACATACATTTTTTTTATAAGAATCTATTTTATAAAGTAATTTATGCTATGTGAATTTAAAATCTCGAGAGAAATTCGATTAAGTGAAAACCAGAACATGCTATCAAACAATAACTAGGCAGAAACCTATATAGGCAATGCAATAAATTGATCCTTCGTGATTTCATTTTAATCTTCCAGTCCTTAAGGTAATGTACCCGCTGAAAAATATTTTTTGTTGTTGCTTGTATGCAAATATAACGTGATTGTAGCTTGACGCAAATATAGTATACTTGTGCCCAAACACATTGTGTTTGCGCTATTCAATGTTACATGTTGGAGACACAATGATTAATATTTTATAATATATATGTGTTTTTTTGTTGAAATCTGCGGAAAACACAAACGTGACATACAACAAAGAAACAAAAAATCAGTAGATCTTCAATACATGAAAACAATACTTGCAAACATATACATGGTTCCTGCAATATGAGGCCAAAAGCTACTATGATTAAGTCAGAACATTACAGTTGGTCTATGACAACCATCACGATGACGCGTCATAACGCCCATGGACATAACGCCCATGGGCGTTATGTCAAACCTAAATTGGCCTTATGGGCCATGGGTGTTATGTCCCACCTAAAATGGATATAAAGCCCATGGTCACACCGGTCATGGACTTTATGTCCATCTTAGGTGTGACATAACGTCCACGGACTTTATGGCCTTTTACGGAGTTTCGCCGCAAGGCCTGGCAGTAGTGAAACCAGCGGGCTTTATGTCACACCGGTCATGGGCTTTATGTCCATTTTAGGTGCGACACAACGCCCATGGGCTTTATGTCCATTTTAGGTGTGACATAACGCCCATGGGCGTTATGTCCATGGGCATTATGACGCGTCACCAACCATCGCATTGCATTGGAACTTTTGAATGGACAGTCTCTGTTTAAAATATATTGCATTTTCTGTCATTGTTTGTCAAACAGTTATGTTCTGACTTTCACGACTTAATTTCACTTGTCACAAAAAGAAACAGTTCTAAAGGTGAAAGTAGCATCTAGTTTGTATTGAAAGCCAATGGCTTCCGTATTATGACAAAAAAAAAATATAAGAAATATAAATATAATAAAATAAATCACATGAAAAGAAGAACAAACCTATTTGACAGTGAAGATCATAATACATCATGATGTTTTGAATAAAATGTTGTGATACGCGAAACAATCTTCCATTTTTCGTTGTTTGGATGCAAACATAACGTATTAGTAGCTTGCCGCAAATATAATATACTTGTGTCCAAACACATTGTATTTGCTATTTAATATTACACAATATTTTGGGACACAATGATTAATTGGTTATAATATATGTGTTTGATTAATTGGTCATAATAAATGTGGCTTTGTTTGTTGAAAACTGCTGAATACAAAAACGTGACAGACAACAAAGAAACAAAAAATCAGAAGATTTTCAATTCATGAAAAGAATGTTTGCAAACATATACATACATGGTATCTGCAATATGTTGCTGGGGACGTTATTTTTCAGCGTGTATATAAATTCTCTGGATTTATTTCCATTGAACCCTTTTCGTATCAAGCGTTGCCAGACTACTGCGAGTATTTACTGTTTATTAATATTCAAGTGATAACAGATTTTATTTTTGGTAACTAGGCCATAAACCTTAATAACCGTTTCCTGTAACAAATTAAATACATAATTTTGTTATTAGACATTAATAATAATATCTGGTTGCTAACTCCCCCCCCTATTATGTGTGTTAACTCGAAAACTACTCCTACTCCAAAATTATCTGTCCAAATTTAACAACCAATAACATGACAAGCATCAGACCCCAAAATGCCAAAGTAAAAGGGAGTGGTGGTAGATTTGCGTGTCAAATCATATAATTTCACTTAAAATGTTTGGAAAAATGGAGGGAGAATGGGAATGGGAGAGAAAGGGAGATAGCGAAAATATAGGTCAATCAATATCTAAACATCTTAAGGGTTCAGTAAAGGAAAATTACTTTCCTACGGGAATGAAAAACGAACTATCAGTATTTCACCCTGTAAATCTTAACTTTAAGTGAAATACTAATCTTGGCAAAGGAATACTGAGATTTTACCCATGTCTTTTTAGTTAATCATCGTCATCATCGATACTCTACCATATGAATTGCCGTCGAAGTTCAAGTTTTATGTTTGGTTTTGGGTTTTAAAACGTTTGGGAACGAGTTTCCTTGTGGAACGTGAGAAAATCACTTTGTGGTCCAAGTGGTCAAACGACTACTTGACTTGTTGCATTTGCAATGCAACGTTATTTTGGTCTGTGGTTACTTTCTGTGTGATGATAATAATGATGATGATAATAATGAGGATGATGATGCTGGCGTTGCACTTGTTGTTGATGTTGTAAATCTATACGAGCTGATAAGGCTGGTCGATGGTGGTGGTAATCAACTTTTTAAAGAGCAAGTTCCGTTCCAATTAATCTTCAGTTGCAGTTTTAGTGGTTTTTCTATTCTCTTTTTTTCAATTTCTTGTAATGAAAACAAAAAAAAAATCTCAAAACTAACGCAAATCAGTGGAATATTAATCAATTGAGGGTTTTTTGCTTCGATACGGAGTTTTGTGTGAAATGAGTACCCTACAGTTGTACAACACTAATGGCCAGTTTCACAGTTGAAAATTCTCCATTTAAATGTAGTTTAAATACCCGATGCTTGTCATTTAATATGAAAATTGTCTGAGAGCTTTTAAATTGAGCTTTTAAATGACGTGTTTGAAACTCGCCCTAAGCGATGATAAATTCAATTAAATGTCAAAAAACTATAAGATTTTTGTAAAACTTTCCCCCAGCTCCAGGGAAGAAGAATATAAGTTACCAGACGCGGCGAAGTGATTTTCAGTTAAACTATAAAAAAAAAATTATAAGCAATTGTTCTTGCTTAGTTTTCGAAATATCGGATGTTCAAAATAGAAGATAGATTTTAATACGAACTCACGTTAAAACGTGTAAAAAAAAAATAAATAAAATTTTTCGATAACTCAATCTGGTTACTTTCAAACGAAAAAGCTTTCTTTGAAGTAAAAGCTTTCTTCTGCCCTTCCCTTTATTCGTCATGAGAGGCAATGGGAATCTAAGTTGCTTTTGCAGTTAGAATTAAAATTGAAAAATGTGTCTTACAAAGACGAAAGCTTCATTGTAAAAGCTGTCTTTATTAAAAAAGTGACTATCAAAAGTTGGAGCTTTCGTCTGTCTAAGACAAATTCCTTAATTGCAAATCTAACTACAAAAATTACTTGTTCCCCCATTTGATACTTCTTTTTTGGTTCATTCAACGAAAAAGCTTTGTGTCTTTGCTTTGGATTAAATGCTTTTTCTTCCTTCCCTATATTCTTCATGAGATGTAATGGATACTAAGATTTTTGTAGTTCGAATTACAATTGAAAAATTTGGCTTACAAAGACGAAAGCTCCATTGTAAAAGCTTTTTTTTATGGATAAGGTAACTATGTCAAAGTTGGGCTTTCCTTTTGGTAACAAAAATTTCTCAATTGTAATTCTAAGTACAAAAATGTATTTTATACTTCTTTTTGGCTGATTCAACCAAAAAGCTTTCTATATTTACTTTGGAGGAAAAGGAAGAATAAATCCTTTCATTGTATTCATCATGGGAGGTAATGGGAACCTAAGTTAATTTTGTAGATTGAATTACAATTGTAAAATTTGTCTTACACGAAGACGAAAGATTCATTGCAAAAGCTTTTTAATCGGAAAAGTAACTATGCAGAATTGGAGCTTTCGTTTTGGTACGAAAAATATCGCAATTGTAATTCTAACTACAAAAATAACTTGTTCCTCCGCTGAGTACTTCTTTTTGGTTCATTCAACCATAAAGCTTTCTGTCTGTACTTTGGAGAAAATGCTTTTTCTTCCTTCCCTATATTCTTCATGATATGTAATGAATACTAAGATTTTTGTAGTTCGAATTACAATTGAAAAATTTGGCTTACAAGGACGAAAGCTCTATTGTAAAAGCTGTTTTTATGGATAAGGTAACTATGAAAAATTTTTGTAAGGAAAATTTCTCAGTTGTAATTCTAACTAGAAAAATGTATTTTGTACTTATGTTTGACTCATTCAACCAAAAAGCTTTCTATAATTACTTTGGAGAAGGGGCTTTATTCTTCCTTTCCTTTTAGTCATCGTGGGAGGTAATGGGAATCTAAGTTATTTTTGTAGTTTGAATTATTATTATTAATTATTATTATTATTATTAAATTTGTCTTACACAAAGACGAAAGATTCATTGCAAAAGCTTTTTGATTGGAAAATTAACTATGCACAATTAGAGCTTTCGTTTCAATTCTTTGATTTGTAATTCTAACTACAAAAATATACTTTGTACTTCTTGTTGGTTCATTCAACCAAAAAGCTTTCTGTCTTTGCATTGGAGAAAGGCCGTTATTCTTCCTTTCCCTTTATTCTTCATGAGAGGTAATGCGAAACTAATGCTCAGTTTCACAGTTGAAAATTCTCCATTTAAATTAACTTTAAATGCCCGTGTTTATCATTTACATGTCATTTAATATGAAGATTATCTGTGAGCTTTTAAATTGAGCTTTTAAATTGAGCTTTTAAATTAGGTATGAAACTCGCCCAAAGTTATTTTTGTACATTGAATTACAGTTGAGAAGTTTGTCTTACAAAAACAAAAGCTGAATTCTAAAAGTTTTTTGTATGACAACAGTAACTAGTGCTCGGTTTCACAGTTGAATATTCTCCATTTAAATGTCATTTAATATGAAATATTTCTGTGAGCTTTTAAATTGAGCTTTTAAACGAAGAGTGTGAAACTCGTCCTAAATACATAATATTTATAAAAAATTCTTTTACAATGGAGCTTTTTAAGGAAATCTCAAAATAATCCAAATGTAACTACTATTCGGAAAAAGTCGGTCTGCTATTTTTTTATATTTCCCTGTTCCTACTACACTTCAGTAGAGTGTTTTCATATTCTCTGCATATACTCATAAAATACAACCCTGCTACTTTCTGCTTTAATAAACAGTGATGCCATACTACGTTGAAAAAGCCAACGGCGCTTCAAGAAAAACCCGCCATCATCAAAACCAATCGAACATGTTTAATCTTGAACAAATTATTCAACACCAAATTAAAAGTTTCCTGCAAAATTATTAACTGCAACACTTTGAACACTAAACTGAAGATAGAAATGCTGCCTCATCTTAGATGAGAAATGGGTACAGTTATCAACCATGGCAAGAAGTGTATTCATTCATGCAGTCATTTACGAAGATTGCTGAATGATGGCAACTTCTTGTTGCAATTAGTAGTAACTAGTAAAAGAAGTTGTAAAACTTTTTCCTTTAGATTGAATTTGATGGACATCGAAGTGAATTGAGCTTTTCTCCACGACTCTTAATGATTGACGCTTGATTGACAGTTTAATAGTTTGACTTTTCACTCTCTCTGTTTCTCTCTCTGCTGCTGTTGTTGCATTTAAAACATTTTAGAAATTTCTTTGACAGCTGATGGATCTTTTTATAAATGTCTATCTAATTTTCTTTCCGTAGCTAATGATGTTGGGAAGTGGAGGCTTTTGATTGAAAGAAACCGGATAGAATTTGAGTTGATCTTATAGTTTATTGTATTGTATTTTTCTGGGACCAACACTGTAAACTCTTAAGGTTTAAATAGTTAGAAAACTGCGCTGTGAGTTTTCGTCTTGAGGCACGTCACTTTTCCGCGTTAGACGCGTTTTTGAGTTTGTTATTTAACATGTGAGAGAATGGGGTTTCATTAATCTATTGCGAAACCTAATTTCATTTTGGATCTGAAATTCGGTCAAAACTACCATTATATCAATATGCAATTTCTTAGGTGGCCTCAAACAAACCAGAGTGGTAAAGGGCCTTATAAATGGAGGATAACATGTTTCTCCAACCGACTTCATCTTCAGCTTTTCTCCTTGTAACACCAAGCTCTCGTAGGCAATCTTCAACTTGGTCCTTCCAAGGAAGTTTTGGTCGTCCTATTTTTCGATATCCTTCGAGCACGTCTTCGTATACCTTTCACACTGGTTCTTTCTGCTTCATTCTACCTAGCCAGCGTAGGCGCGCTCTTTTTTGTTCCTCATAACTATGTCGATGTCGGGATACAGATTATACAGCTCGTGGGTCATCCGTCGTCGATACTCGACGATTTCTATTATAGGACAATATATTTTTCGGAACATTTTTCTCTCGAAGACTCCCAATGATGTTTCATCAGCGTGCGATATGGCTAAGGATTCTGCACCATAGAGGAAGACAGGTTGTATAAGAGTCTGATATAGTTGGACCTTCGTTTCTCGAGAGAGGGTCTTTTCGCTAAAGTGCTTGAAATAACACATGTTTGCAAGCACAATTCTCAGTTTCATTTCAAGGCTGACATTATTGTTTCTGTTCATGGCAGACCCGATTCGTCGGTAAATAAATTCGCCCATTACCTCGCAATTACTACAGTTATCAGCGCGTACCCTCCCATCCAAATGGGTGAATGTTCTGCGTATAGAAACCATTCATTTTGTCTCGCCCTCGTTTACTACCAAACCTACCTCTCTGATTCCTTCTCAATTCTGTAACTGTAAGTAACTTCTCATAGACTTCGCCCCATAATGCCTAAATCATCAGGTTACGCGAGTAGCATGTGACTTTTGCTGCTGTTCGGTTTATTCGCGTTGACTGCAGCTTTTCTCACGATCTCAAGTAATATGTTGAAGAGATCGCACAATAGGTTGTCGCCCTGCCTGAGGCCTCGCTTGGTACTAAATGGTTCGTTGAGATCTTAACAATCTTTACTGACGATTTCGTGTCGGTCAGTGCCATTTTACAAACGCGTGTCAGCTTAGAATGAATTTCAAGCTCCGACATAGCTTGGTACAGTTTTCCCAGTATCGGGCTATCGAAGGCGGCCTTATAAGGACATAGATGTCGATTTGATTTTGCATGGGGTTTCTCCAGGATTTATCGTAATGTGTGTGGCTTTCCGGGCCTAAAGCCACAATGATAAGGTTCGATCAGGTCTGCAATAAACGGCTTTAGTCTTTACGCTCGAGAGGACCTTATACGCGATGGATAAAAGCCTTACTCCCCGATAGTTTGCAGATATACTCGCGTCGCCTTTATTTAAATCAAAACACAGTATGCAAAGACTCCAATCGTCGGGCTTGGATTCGTCTAGCAAGATTTTGCATATGAGCTAATGCATGCACCTTTCCAACTCATAGCCGCCAGCCTTAAATAGCTGAGCCGGTAGTGCATGAGCACCAGCGGCTTTGTTGTTCTAAAGGCGAGCGATTGCAGTTTTAATTTCGCTTCAGGTACGAGGGGCAGTCTATATTGAAGTCTTCTGGGACAAGTAAAGCAGAAAAGTGATCTCGCGTTGCAATTGAAGAGACATCAACTGAAATCTATTGAAAGTTAAAAGACATTCAATTTAGAGAACTTCAATTCAAATTTAAAGGAAATCAATTTTTATTTTAGAACATAATTTTCAAAATCGGTTAATAATTTTTGAATTTTCAACTGAAGAAATCCTAATTTCAATTGAAGTCTTTTAAATTTCAATGAGGGCTTCCAGATTTCAATTGATGTGTTATAAATTTCAAGTGATGAATTTTATATTTAAATTTATATTTTTTAATTGCTGCCCAATAATTTCCAATTGATGTCCCTTTCAGTTGAATAAAAGTATAAAAATTCCAATTGATATCTTTGAAATTTCACTTAGTGTCTTTTAAATTTCAATGCATATTTTCTACATTTTAATTGATATTTTTTAAGTTTCTTATAATACAATTGCTGGCTTTGAAATTTCAGTTTATGTTTACTAAATTTCAATTAATGTGTTTTAAATTTCAATTGTTTTTTTTTAATTTCAATTGATGTCTTTTTAAATTCAATTGATTTATTTTGAATTTCAATTGACAGTTTTTAAATTTCAATTGATAGTTTATAAATTTCAATTAGTGCCTTATAATTCAATTGCCGTCTTTCAAATTTCAATTGATGCCTTTTATATTGTGTTTTCAAATTTCTATTGATGTCTATAAATTTCAATTGATGTCTTTTCAATTTCAGTAGATTGGTTTTAAATTTCTAATATAACTTTTATATTTCAATTGAGGCATTTTAAATTTCAACTAGAATTTATATTTAGTTTATTTTCAGACAAATTTTGTCAAATTTTGCTTCAATTGTTGTTAATAAAATTTCAAAAAAGGATTTTCAAATTTCAATTCGTATAGAATTTTTATTCAAATAGAATTTTTTTTAAAAAGAATTTTTATATTTCAATTGATGTATTTTCAAATTTCTATTGATGTCTTTTAAATTTCAATTGATGTCTTTTCAATTTCAGTAGATTGGTTTTAAATTTCTAATATAACTTTTATATTTCAATTGAGGCATTTTAAATTTCAACTGGAATTTATATTTAGTTTATTTTCAGACAAATTTTGTCAAATTTTGCTTCAATTGTTAATAAAATTTCAAAAAAGAATTTTCAAATTTCAATTCATATAGAATTGTTATTCAAATATAATTTTTCTATTTCAATTGATGAATTTTAAAATTTCTATTGATGTGTTTTAAATTTCAATTGATGTCTTTTCAATTTCAGTAGATTGGTTTTAAATTTCTAATATAACTTTTATATTTCAATTAAGGCATTTTAAATTTCAACTAGAATTTATATTTTAGTTTATTTTCAGACAAATTTTGTCAAATTTTACTTTAATTGTTGTTAATAAAATTTCAAAAAAGAATTTTCAAATTTCAATTCATATATAATTTTTATTCGAATAGAATTTTTATTAAAATGGAATTTTTCTATTTGAATTGATGAATTTTAAAATTTCTATTGATGTGTTTTAAATTTCAATTGATGTCTTTTCAATTTCAGTAGATTGGTTTTAAATTTCTAATATAACTTTTATATTTCAATTAAGGCATTTTAAATTTCAACTAGAATTTATATTTTAGTTTATTTTCAGACAAATTTTGTCAAATTTTACTTTAATTGTTGTTAATAAAATTTCAAAAAAGAATTTTCAAATTTCAATTCATATATAATTTTTATTCGAATAGAATTTTTATTAAAATGGAATTTTTCTATTTGAATTGATGAATTTTAAAATTTCTATTGATGTGTTTTAAATTTCAATTGATGTCTTTTCAATTTCAGTAGATTGGTTTTAAATTTCTAATATAACTTTTATATTTCAATTAAGGCATTTTAAATTTCAACTAGAATTTATATTTTAGTTTATTTTCAGACAAATTTTGTAAAATTTTACTTTAATTGTTGTTAATAAAATTTCAAAAAAGAATTTTCAAATTTCAATTCATATATAATTTTTATTCGAATAGAATTTTTATTAAAATGGAATTTTTCTATTTGAATTGATGAATTTTAAAATTTCTATTGATGTCTTTTAAATTTCAATTGATGTCTTTTCAATTTCGCTAGATTTATTTTGAATTTCAAATATAACGTTCATATTTCAATTGAGGCATTTTAAATTTCAAATAGAATTTATATTTTAGTTTATTGTCACACCAATTTTATCAAATTTTGTTCCAATTGTGTTAATAAAATTTCAGGAAAGAATTTTCAAATTTCAATTCATATAGAATTTTTATTCGAATAGAATTTTTATTAAAATGGAATTTTTCTATTTCAATTGATGTATTTTCAAATTTCTATTGATGTCTTTTAAATTCCAATTGGCTTCTTTTAAATTTCGATTGATTTGTTTAAATTTCAAATAGAATTTTTATATTTCAATTGAGGCATTTTAAATTTCAAATAGAATTTATATTTTAGTTTATTGTGAGACCAACTTTCTCCAACTTCGTTTCAATTGATGTTAATAAAATTTCAAAATAGAATTTAAAATAGAATTTCTAATTCATATAGAATTTTTTTTCAAGTCGAATTTTTATATTTCGATTGATGTGTTTTAAATTTGAAATAGAATTTTTATATTTCAATTGATTTTAATTATATTTCGAAAAAGAATTTTCAAAATTGATATATTTTTCAAATTCAAATTGTTTTTTTTTGAAATTCAATTAGAAATGGCGTAAAACCCAAAGTACACAAATATTTTAACATTCAAATATTTTCCCCAAGTTTCCATGATTATGCAAAAAGTGGCAACGCTGGCTGTTTAGCCCTCATTTCCTTTAGGTTATGCTCTTATTATTCATATAACGTTATCAATGGGATTAAAATCATTTATTTTTGACAGTTCATAATTGATGACTAATATATTTTTTCTATCGCGTTAGTCAAACGAAACTGATAATTATGCAAGTGAGTCATTAAGCAACCCCACATACAACTCAAAAATTCCCAAATACTTCCGGCAATTGTGAGATTTTACTTTTGCTTGTCACCGAATTAATCTTCGTCTCTTCTTTATTTCTTAATAAATGCAAGTTCAGGAATAATTTCATTAAACATTCCAAACCCCAAATGTTGAGAAGAAATATGAATTATTCTCAATGGTCACCATTATTCCTCTTAAGAATTTTTTTGGATTTGCCTTCCGGCTGGGATGCCAGTTTCAGCTGTGTCACTACGGGTCATACGTATGATTATGTCATAAAGTCACCACACTAGCGAATTGTGTCATACTATATTAAATGACATGCCAGATATCTGCCAAATGATGGTGATGATGCATGAAGTGATAATCATACACATGTGTCTATAATATGAGACCGTGTGTCGGTTCAAAAAATTATCAAAGTGTATTCGTTTTCGTTTTCAATTTCCTTTTTATTTTTATATGAAATCAAAAAAAAAAATTGAAATGCTATTAAGAAAATTGAGAGATGTCATGCGACATCTTGTCATTAGATATTTCCTGTCTCATATTGACTTACTAAAGTTCAAATGCCAATGTCAATTATAACAATAACATTTTTACTTAAATGTAGTTGCGTAAAATATAATAAAGACTACCAATATCACAATTAAAAATTTTTAATAAAAATCAGAACAAACTACGATACAATTTCAAGAACATTAGTAATTATAAATATATTATAATTCGCATCAAACATATATACAATCTTTATTGTCACACGCTGAACAATTTCGGCCCCAGAATTACATGGCAGGAACCATGTACAGGTTTGCAAGCATTGGTTTCTTGAATTGAAGATCTGCTGCTTTTTTTCTTTAGTGTCGTTTTTGTTTTCAGCAATTTTCAGCAAAAACAAAACACGTTTGGGTCACAAATACATATATTATAATCTACTAATCATTGTGTCCCAAACATGTAATATTGAATACCAAACACAATGTGTTTGGGCACAAGTATAATATATTTGCGACACATTACATTTGCACCCAATCAACAAAAAAAAAATTCATCGTGAGTGCATAAATTATAGGAAGGAATTGTCTCAAAAAACTGGTTTATTTTAGCTTCTCTTAAGGACCATTTCGGAAACTAGCAAATTTTTTCACAGATTAGAGGAAAAAACTGATCTATCAGGTCACAAGAAATTAAACCACATCTGCTAATATACGCTGAGAAAAAAAAACGGTCCCAGCAACATATTGTAGGAACCATGTTTGTGTTTGCAAGCATTGTTTTCATGAATTACAATTTTACTGCCCTTTTGTTTCTTTGTTGTCTGTCACGTTGTTGTTATTCGCAGTTTTCAATCAACAAATCCACATTTGGGTCACAAAGGCATATATTATATCACATTAATCATTGTGTCTTCAACATTTAATATTAAATAGCAAACACAATGAGTTTGGACACAATTATACTATATTTGCGACAAACTACAAACACGTTAGAACAGACCGATTTTTCAGCGTATACGCGTGTAGGTCAAGATCATTGCGTAACATTTTCCACGTATTGGTCCGACAGGTTTCCAATTCATGCGACCGACGACGAAACGATAAATTTGGATCTTCTCCACATTTTCGTTTACAGCGGCGATATTCTCTTCAGTACACGCTGAAAAATCGGTCTTTTTTGTTGTGGTTTGGATGCAAATATAACGTGTATGTAGCTTGTCGCAAATATACTATACTTGTGCCCAAACACATTGTGTTTGCTATTAAATGTAACATGTTTGAGACACAGTGATTAATAGGCTATAATATATGTTTTTGAGATCCAAATGTAGCTGTGTTTGTTGAAAACCGCCAAAAACAATAACGAGACAGACAACAAAGAATCAAAAAGGCAGCACATCATCAATTCTTGAAAACAATGCTTGCAAACCTGTACATGTTTCCTGCAACATGTGCGCCATAAAAATCACAAAGTCGTCTATAAGCTGTGCGAATCGATGATTGATTTTCAAAGCAAATTTGGATAATTAGTTGTAGTTTAATAATTAATAGGAATAGGAATAGTAATGGTAGTGTGCGCGCCACTTGTGCATGAGGTCGTGGGTTCGATCACTGCTCTGACCACCTTAAATTTCTTTCGACGGTGGTCACCTCGCTTAGTGACGGCGACACTATCGAGTATTTAGCCATGAAAAAATAAGCTTCTCAAAATACCGTTCGTAACCGGTGTAAAACTGTTGGTCCCAATCATTGAGTGTAAAACTAGAACGCGCACAGCTCACTGGTTATGAGAAGCTCTCCCTAATCCCTTCATGGGATGTAACGTAAAACCATTTATTTATTTTTATATTCCAAACATATAGTTTGTAAACATTTTATAATTTATTGTAAACATATTCAAAAACAACTTCATACTCAAAAATGCTGTCATGCTGCATTCAGGTTTTTTAGTTTTTGGAACCAGTTTTTTGCTAGGACGAAAAGCAGCGTGCGGAAATGAAGATAAATAGACGCACGCAGCTCGCTCACGGACGCGTGCGTTTTTTTGCTTCTAGTTTCTATTTTACATATCACGTCTAACGAGTATATGCGATTTTCACATCTCGTTTTACGGCTCGCGGCGAGTGCGCAAGTTGTGGGCGTGCGTTTTCCCACTTAAATTCCGAATTGAGCAATGACAATGTTGCCACATTTTCAATTTCAAGAAATGGCAACAAAAAGTTATATTAGATAAATTTTATTAGCATTTCTTGCGAATGTAAATTTTATCAAGCAGAGCCTCAAAAGCAGAAATTTGGAAATGACTACGTATACTTTTGTAGAGGGCCGATCAGTAAGTTCGTGACTTTTCGAACTTCCCTCATAGTTATATGAAATGCATCTAGTACCACCTGTTAATAGACTACTGTCAAATTTTGAGCAAGTTCCGTCATCTACTTTGCGTTTAACAGCTGTTCAAAACAGACAACCTCGTGCATTTTTTTAAAAATGGAAAAAAGTGAATTTCGAGTTCTCATTAAACATTATTTTTGACAAAAAAAACCGTCAATCAAACCAAGGAAAAACTTGATAAATACTATGGGGACTCTGCACCATCGATTTCAATGGTAAAAAGTGGTTTACTACTGACCTTCGTTGTGGTCGCACAAGTACAAATGACGCTGAACGTTCTGGACGGCCAATTGAGGTTAATACACCCGAAAATGTCGAAAAAATCCACGATATGGTGTTGGCCGATCGAAGAGTAAAAGTTTGTGAGATTGTTGATGCCATAGGTATTTCATATGGCAGTGTGGTTTCGATTTTAAATGATCAGTTGGGTTTAAGAAAGCTGTCTGCAAGATGGGTGCCGCGTTTGCTCTCAATTGACCATAAATCGTGTGACAACTTCAGAGAAATGTTTGGAGTTGTTGAAATTGGTCTACGAATTGGTACCTCATCCGCCATATTCCCCGGATTTAGCCCCCAGTGACTATTTCCCATTTCCAAAATTAAAGAAGTGGTTCGGTAGAAAGAGATTTAGCTGCAACAATGAAACTATTGATCAAAGAAATGCCTATTTTATGGACCTCGAAAAATCCTATTTGTTTTGCAAGGGATACAAAAAATTGAGAAACTTTTGATTAAGTGTATTGAGCTAAAAGGAGATTATGTTGAGATTATGTTTGCAAAAAAAAAAACTGTGTTTCATTCAAAAAGTCTCGGACTTTTTGATCTGACCTCGTATCTCTAAATTTTAAGGATAGATTTTTATTTCCGATTGAAAACAAAATTGGAATTAAATTGTTCACAACAACGCGCGGTAAATGTTATACATATTGATCATGATAGAATTATCTATCAGGTATAGTCGTTTAAACAGGTGATGACATTTTTTCCATGCCATTTTTCGTTTCACTTATCAAAATAATATGAATATATTTTGTTTTTATACTTTTTTGTATTCTTGTATTGTTGGTATATATTTGTGTAGAGTTTGACAACTGAAACGAATGAACGAAAATAAAATGTCTGTTGTTGCTGCTTACAACTACAACAACATCTGCTGCTACCATGTATTTGTTGGCACTGGCTACAAAGGTGCTGCCGTATCTAATTTTGTTCAAAAATAAAATGTCTGTTGTTGCTGCTTACAACTACAACAACATCTGCTGCTACCATGTATTTGTTGGCACTGGCTACAAAGGTGCTGCCGTATCTAATTTTGTTCAAAAATAAAATGTCTGTTGTTGCTGCTTACAACTACAACAACATCTGCTGCTACCATGTATTTGTTGGCACTGGCTACAAACGTGTTGCCGTATCGCATTTTTTTTTCACCCAATACAGCAAATGTTGCCACATTTCGTAGTATTAAGTGTGGATCGTTTTATTTGGAGAGTCGGAAGTTGCAATAGCTTAATGGAATACAAAATAGCCTTAATAACTAAGGACCATTTCTATCCAGTGTAAAAATCTGTTGTCATTTCCTCATCCCTTTCGACAAAAAAGTTCCGTATGAATATGTCTACGTTTGACAATTTTCATAAATTTGTTAACTTTCCAGAACCAGATTTTTGCTTCTACTTCAGATTTGTAAATTTTTAGTTATGACTCTTTTGTAGTTAAGGTGCGACATGGTCATCATGTTGTATTTTCTCGAATGTTACTGAGCCGCCGTTTTGAGATCCGGTATTGTCTGACTAAAAGTTAAAGTGTTTTCCACTTCGCACCTTTATTTTTTACTTGGAGTTTCTTATGATTTATGAGACTTTAATTGAAATCACTCAAAAGTGAATGGATTTTCAAATAAAATGTTTAGACTAAAACTTCAAATTGAGTTGATGACACCTTTGTGTGGCAGATAATGATGAGGTCGTTGACTGCTTAAGTAGGGTATGACCCCTTCTAGTAGCAAACATTTTTAAAATTAAAATTTTCTACTTGTATTTATCAAAAAAAACAAGAAGTAATAAACGAAGCGTAATATTTCATTTGAATAACAAATATATATGTCTGTTTTAATATTTTCAAATTTAAATTTCTGGGTTGGAAATAAAAACGAAAAATATAATTAAAAGCAGTAAAATTGTTATCTTTTTTGTTTTGGCAAATTAAAAACCATTTTACTCTTTCTAAAAAACACAAAAGAAACAAACAAATTACATACTTTAATAAAAAATTTGTATAAAATATAAAACTAAATAACAACAATTACATATTCTCATTTTCTCTTTTTCCATTATTTTCTCATTTAAACAAAAACATGTTTGGAAATTAAATTGTTTATTTTATGTTTTAGGCAGCTGTCAAAAAGTTTACTGACCGCAACATTTATTGTCTTCTTTACTAACATTTAACTATGTTAACCTGTAGCGGAATAAAACTACATACCCTCCCAAATAACAACATAATTAACAGCAACATAGCTGTCCTACTTACATACACGGTTGTATTTCCTGCACACAAAGTTGGTTTGTTTTGTATGCAATTACCGTTTGCTTGCTGTACACTGTTAAAAAAAATAGTGCGCAATTATTGTGTTACGTCCAGGTTGTTCAAGAGAATCGTTAATGTTAATCTTAGCCTACGTGTTAGTTTAGTTTTCATTGTGGTTTTAATTGAACATTTTTACTCTTGTGGGTTTTCTCTACCTTCCTATAATATTCATAGTTTAAAGTTTTGAAATTTGTTCTCCTTTAAAAGAGGGATGGTGGTTTAAACTTTTATGAACCCATAATTTTGTTGGATTTAGACAGAGGAGGGGGCTTTGGCTGTGGCGCCAAACGAAGCGTAACATTTCATGGTGTATTTATTTAAATGAAAATGGGTTGTCCAAGCGTGCAATTGTTTGTTTTGTGTGGTGAGCATGAACAGGAGAAATGGAGGTGAATTTATCAGCGACATTTAAATTTTATGCAAATTTAAAGAAAATTTGTAATGCGAAAAATGAGGGCGTTACAAAGAATGTATAGGTACCAAAGTTGGTACCTAATCACAGTTCTATGATTACACAGAAACACCTCTGGGTTAGCTTTAACTATTAATTATGTTTGCGAAGTAAAACATCTCATTACGATTGGGGGTTTTCAATACCTTTGCAATAGTTGTAACTAAATTCCCTTTCTTTTAAATTTTTCCCCTTTGTGTTTTAAAGGATAAAAGTCAAACTTTCACCTCATAAAGAAAAATTTACTTAAATCTCTCCTTTTTTTGTAATACAAAAATTGTAACGAAAATTTTGTAGCAAACTAGCCAAAGAAGGGGCAACAGTTTTACCCCTTTGCAGAATTTCGTTGATAGTAGAAACTCCTAAAATCGCAACTATTTCCCATAAATCAAATAAAAAACAAAAGAAAGAAAGTCACAATTTAATGCTTGATTGAGTTCATGGCAAAGTTGAACAATCACTCATTAGTCAAAAAGCTAATTTTGTCCCCCTTTGCAGAATTTCGTTGATAGTAGAAACTAATAAAGTTGAACAATAAATCATTGATCAGAGGGTAAATTTTGTCCTCCTTTACAGGATTTCATTGATATTTTCCAATCAATCAAAAAAAAATCAAACGAAGAAAAATCATATTTGAATGCATACTTTAAGACAACGTTGATTGACAACAGGGTAAAATTTTTCCCGCTTTATGAATTTTTTCTGCATTAGAAACTTCAGCAGGCGAATGGAACACCGGAGACTATTTTTCAATCCTTTTAATTTCTTATTTGTAATTTAAAACAAATCAATTCGTAAACCAAAAGTTTTTGAAATTGGAAAATTACCCGTCCTTGAAAAGTACCAGTCTTTGAGAGGGGGAAATAAATCCCCTGTAAAGATTGTGTCTATTTGTTGTAATAACAAACAAATTGCCTGCTAATAAATATCGTTGCATACCTCGTTTGCTATTGATAGCAAACTTTGTGTTTTGAGATTTTTGGATACCCAAATGGGTTACAGTTAACAATATCACCTGTAATCCAAGATACTGGCCGAGGGCTTCAAATAGTAGCGTTCTACCTTGACATCAGCATTCGGCTGCTTCCAACGCAAACGGCAATCGAAACCAGACTTGGATTACAGGTGAGGCGGTTGTAGATAATGTCACGAAACTGTCGGCATATGCACGCTGCCTGTCTTTTATTGTTGTTTGGGTGCAAATATAATGTGTTTTTAGCTTGTCGGAAATACAGTATACTTATATCCAAACACATTGTGTTTACTACTCAATATTACATGTTTGAGCCACAATGATTAATAGCTTATAATATATGGTTGACCCAAAAGAGGCTTTGTTAGTTGAAAACTGCTGAAAACCAAAAACGGGACAGACAACAACAAAAAAGTATCAGATCTTCAATTCATGAAGATTTTTCATCTTATAGGCGTCATCGCTTCTTAATTGTATCCTTTCTAAAATGTTGAAGAGATCGGAAGATGGATGTTGGGCTTGTTGATCTTGAGATCGCAATCATGCGTATTGCCCCACAAAAGTCTAGATTAACTTTTCATGATATCATTATTCTATTTTAATATTTAATTTCTTTATTAAGCAATAATGAAGGTCGAGATGTTAAAGAGATCGCAATATTGAATATTGCCCCACAAAACTGTAGAGTTTGCCTGCAGTAATTCTACTAGTTGGGTATTGTGGACATGGACAGCATAACTCTTAATTGCATCCTTACTAAGATATTGAAGAGATCGGAAGATGGAGGTTGGGTTTGTGCAAATCTACATTGGCTGCTAAATGGATAATACTTAAGTTAACTTTTGTAATTTATGGACCTTCTTCGTGATATCATTTTAACATATAATTTCTTTACTTTGCATTGATGAATATTAAACTGATGAAGAGATCGCAATGCCGACTATTGCCCCACAAATGTTCAGATTTACTTTTACCTGCAACCTTTTTCATGTTATTATTATATCATTTTAATATTTAATTTCTTTATTAAGTAATGACGAAGGTCGAGATGTTGAAGAGATCACAGGGCGGATTATTGCCCAACAAAAGTATAGGTTAATTTTGCCTGCATTATTTCTACTAGTTGGGTATTTTATTGTTAATTGTTATGGGGTTTCCTCTTAGGGGCAACACATCTGCTTAATTGCATCCTAACTAAGATGTTGAAGAGATTGCAAGATGATTGTTTGGCTTGTCCAAATCTAATGTTATTTAGTAAATTTACACAATTTTTATAATTTATTGGTTTTCTTCGTGATTCATTATAACATTTTAACATTCGCTTTCTTTATTGAGTAATAATGACGGTTGAAATGTTGAAGAGATCGCAATTCTGCATATTGCCCCAAAGAAGTCTAGGTTAACATTTGTCAATAACATTCTTCAAGATATTATTATACTAGTCTAATATTTAATTTCTTTAATAATGAAGGTTCAGTTGTTGAAGAGATCACAATGCTGAATATTGCCTCTGAAAAGTATAGGCTAATTTTGCTTGCAATATTTCTACAAGTTGGGTATTGTATTGTTAGTAATTACAATTCTTCTTCTTACTCAAAACATGTTTTCTTAATTGCAGCCTTACTAAAATGTTGAAGAGATTGGAAGATGAATTTTGGCCTTGACCAAAGCTAAGATAACTGGTAAATCCATAATAGATAATTTTTGTATTATATCGACTGCATATCCTCTTCATTATAACATTTTAACATTATATTTCTTTATTTAGTACTGATGAAGATTGAGATGTTGAAGAGATCGCAATGTTAATTATTGTCCCATAAAAACCTACGTTTAGTTTTAAACGGTAAATTGTAAACCTTTACGTGTAATATTTCCACAAGTTTGGTATTGTATTGTTAATAGTTAAGGGGTTTCCTCATATGGGCAGCTTACCTTCTTTATTTTATCCTTACTAAGATGTTGAAGAGATCGCAGGGTGGATGTTGGGCTTGTTCAAATCTGTATTGGCTAGTAAATGGATAGGAGATACTTTTTTGTTACTCATAGTATGCAAATCGAATTCATTATATAATTTTAGAATTTATGTTCTTTATTAGGTCAAGGTGTTGAAGTGATCGCAATGCTAACTATTGCCCACAGAGCCTACGTTTAGTTTTAAACGGTAAAATGTTATGCTTTGCCTGTAATATTTCTAAGAGTTGCGTTCTGTATGTCTTAATAATTGCATCTGTACGAAGATGTTGAAGAGATCTGAGGATGGATCTTCCGCTTGTTAAAATCTGTATTTGCTAGTAAATAGATAATACATAATTGTTGTAATCTATGGAGCGACATTAGATAATTTTAACATTTATAATCTTTGTTCAATAATATTGAAAGTCGAGATGTTGAAGAGTTCGTGACAGGCCTGCGCGCAGGGGGCGGGGGGGAGGGTTTGGGGGTTAACCCCCCGAAAATATTTTTTTTACATGGAATGCAAAATAAATTTTGTATTTATTTTTGGTAAAGTGGTAAAACCCCGCCTTCAAAAATAAATTCCTGCGCACGACCCTGGTTCGTGATGCTAACTATCGCCCTACAAAAGCAACATTGGGTGTTAAAGGGTAAAAGGAGTAGTTAGTAAATACATTAGTAAATAGATCATTCAATAAATTTACACAAATTTCCCTACCACCCTCGTTTTTATTGCAATGAACATTTTTATTGATAAATAAAACACATAAATAGGTGACAAAAGAGGTTAATCAGTGCCCCTATTAACTACGAGCATATGAATGTAATAAAAAAATGTGTGAAAAAATATTTCAAAGCGGTCAAATTAATTGACTGGAAACGAGGGTCTTTTTGTGGCCTATTTTATGTACACACACACACATATTAATCTATAGTTTATGTAGGTTTTTATGTACATATATTCACTTGTATGTAAATATGTATGAATATTCACATGTATATGTAAATTTACATGCAATATCCTCTATGCACTTTTACATTTCCATATACTCGTACATTTATATACGTTATCGCGTAATGCATATGGAAACTACAGTGCTGGCTAAATTGTTACAACTACTGGGAATATTTTCCAGTACTTGAATAAAGTCTTACAAGTTTTCGTTTGGGGACGGTTGTTATTTATTCGGTCTTTTTATTGGTACTTTTTTATTTTGTTATTCAAGCTTAGGTCCATCTATGTCTCTATAAATAGAGATATAGTTTTCTAAAAAAGAACTTTTGCAACTGCATCCTCATACTTCCTGGCAAACCGTATAGCTATTTTAGATCTAGCCACAGATCTTCATCAGCGGTTGTTTGTTGTTTTCCCTTTTTTTATATTTATGATAAGACAAGAAGGTAAAGAGCAAAATCATTCACATGGAAAAAGTGTACACATATATACAGGAAGTGTACACAAAAGAACAAACAGTATACAGACAAGTACAAATTTGCCAAAAGTGTACAGAAAGGTACACAAATTTAGACATCAAAGTACAGAAATGAGTACACAATAATACATTTTTACAAATAGTGTACACAAATGTATGGAAAGTGTATACAAAACTGCAAAAAGTGTACACGAAAAAAAGTGTACTCAAAGATACAAAAAACTTTACACAAAAGTACAAACGGTGTACATAGTAGAACACATTTGCAAAAAGTGTATAGAAAGGTACACAAATTTGGACACCAAACTATAAAAAGGTATATACAATAGTACAATTTTACAAATAGTGTACACAAAAGTACAGAAAGTGTATACAAAACTATAAAAAGTGTAGACGAAAGTATAAATTTGAACAAAGTGTACACATGTATACAGAAAAGTGTAGCCAAAATTTCAGAAAGTGCACAGACAAGTACAAATTTGCATTAACTATATACAAAGGGAAACAAATTAGACACAAAGGTTCAAAAAGTTGAACAAAATATTACAAATATTTAAATAGTTTATACAAAAATACAGAATGTGTATACAAAGCTATAAAAAGTGTACCTAAAAGTA
The DNA here is from genome assembly GCA_963931995.1 of Phaonia tiefii. Classification (NCBI taxonomy): domain Eukaryota; kingdom Metazoa; phylum Arthropoda; class Insecta; order Diptera; family Muscidae; genus Phaonia; species Phaonia tiefii. The sequence goes on from OZ008371.1 coordinate 21,732,963, forward strand.
CAAATTTATAAAAGTTTACACAAAGATACACAAAAGTTCAAAAATATTATAGAAAACTACAAAGTGTTGACACGAAAATACAATTTTAAAAAATTGTACACATATACATATACAGAAAAGTGTACACAAATTTACAACAAGTGTACAGACAAGTACAATTTTTCAAAAAGTATATACGTAGGAACAAAAATTTGGAACGCAAAAGTACAAAAAACTAATAGTACAAACTTACAAATAGTGTACACAAAAGTACGGAAAGTGCATGCAAAACTGCAGTATACATTTAAAAAAAACTTTACATAAAGATACACAAAAGTACAACTAGTGTGTACAAAAGTACACAAAAGTACAAAAAAGTATACTATTACAAAGAGTGTACACAAAAGTACAAAAAGTTACCAGAAGAGTACAAAAGTGTACACAAAAGGACAAAAGTTTACACAAAAGTACAAAACAGTATACTATTACAAAGAGTGTACACAAAAGTACAAAAAGTTACCAGAAGAGTACAAAAGTGTACACAAAAGCACAAAAAGTTTACACAAAATTATAAACAGTGTACATAAAAATGCAGAAAGTTTACATAGTATTAAAAAAGTACACAAAAGTTAAAACGTGTACGCGAAAGTACAACAAAAATACGCACAAACAATATACACAAAAGTGCAAAAAATCTTTACAAAAGTATAAAAAGTGTGCAGAACAGTACAAAAGTATACGCAATACTATAACGAGTGTACACCAAAGTACAACAAGTTAACAGTAAATTACAAAAAGTGTACATAGTAATAAAAAAGTACTTTAGTGTACAAAAGTGCACAAGGTGTACGCAAACGTACGAGAAAAATATACACAAAAGTACAAAATGTGTGCATTCAACTACAAAGAGTGTACACAATAGCATAAGAATGTCCACGATAGTACAAGAAGTGTATACAAAAGTACATATTGTGTCCAGAAAAGTACAAAAAGTTTACACCACAATATAAAAAAGTACACCAAAGTACACAAAAGTGCACAAGGTGTACGCAAACGTACGAGAAAAATATACACAAAAGTACAAAATGTGTGCATTCAACTACAAAGAGTGTACACAATAGCATAAGAATGTCGACGATAGTACAAGAAGTGTATACAAAAGTACATATTGTGTTCAGAAAAGTACAAAAAGTTTACACCAGAATATAAAAAAGTACACCAAAGTACACAAAAGTGCACAAGGTGTACGCAAACGTACGAGAAAAATATACACAAAAGTACAAAATTTGTGCATTCAACTACAAAGAGTGTACACAATAGCATAAGAATGTCGACGATAGTACAAGAAGTGTATACAAAAGTACATATTGTGTTCAGAAAAGTACAAAAAGTTTACACCAGAATATAAAAAAGTACACCAAAGTACACAAAAGTGCACAAGGTGTACGCAAACGTACGAGAAAAATATACACAAAAGTACAAAATGTGTGCATTCAACTACAAAGAGTGTACACAATAGCATAAGAATGTCGACGATAGTACAAGAAGTGTATACAAAAGTACATATTGTGTTCAGAAAAGTACAAAAAGTTTACACCAGAATATAAAAAAGTACACCAAAGTACACAAAAGTGCACAAGGTGTACGCAAACGTACGAGAAAAATATACACAAAAGTACAAAATGTGTGCATTCAACTACAAAGAGTGTACACAATAGCATAAGAATGTCGACGATAGTACAAGAAGTGTATACAAAAGTACATATTCTGTTCAGAAAAGTACAAAAAGTTTACACCAGAATAGAATACACAAAAGAACAAAAAATTTACACAGCCTTGCAAAAAGTTTACACAGAAGTGCAAAAAGTGTACACAAAAGGATAAAAGGTACACAAATTATACACATAACTACAAAAAGTGTACACAAAAGTACAACAAATGACGGCTGAAAAACTAATTAGTATCAAAAATATACTAAGTCCATTAAATACATTGAGTACATATCAACACACGTACATAAATCCATCCATTCGCCACTTGTGGTAACGCAATAACCCACTGTACAAGGTCCCATGGCGTGGCTGTCAGTGGTACAATGGTTAATGTGCGTCGCTGCTGTGCGAGCTAACGTGGGTACGGTCCCTGCTCTGACCACCCTACATCTCTTTCGATGACGGCCACTTCGCCTAGTGACGGCGACACTATCGAGTAATAAGCCATGAAATAGCTTCCCAAAAAACCATTCGGAGTCGGTGTAAAACTGTAGGTCCCAATCTGTAAGTGAAAACTGGATGGCGCACAGCTCAGTGATTGTGAAAAGCACTCCCCTTCCCTTCATGGGATGTAATGGGAAAATATTTATCTATTTTTTAAGTCCAATGGTACTCACTGTACAAGACGAACGACAACGGTGTTATTACGAGACGACTGAAGAAAACGATGTCCGAAAAAATATTCGCTCATCACGAAGACGTCAAAACTGACGTCTGTACATAGGAATGAAGATTTACAGTCATCGGACAACAACTCGAACTGCAAAAACAATTTCAACACATGAAGTTCCACTTCTGTCATGTGCTTTTTTATGTAGGAAAAAGGACCAGCTTCTTAAAAAAAATTATTTATTAATTTAATAGAATGAATAATTTCAAATTTCAAAATTAGTACTTTTCAATGAAAAAAAACCATTCAAATTCGATTGGTTTAGTTGGGGAGTCGGAGTTAGGGATAGAGTTGGTATTGGAGATAGAGTTAGACTTAGCTTTTTAGAATTACTGAGTTGAAGTCGAACTTTATAAAACTTCAAAGAAACTCACTGCAGAGTGTGGGGGTATAGATTTGTTCCACCGTTGTAGGAACAATGGTAGAGTGCGCGGCTCTTGTACAAGATAACATGAGTCCGATCCCTGCTCTGATCAACTTACATTTCTTTCGACGGCGGTAACCTCGCTTAGCGATGGCGACACTATCAAGTACTTAGCCATGTAAAAGCTTCTCAAAAATACCATTCGGAACCGGTATGAAACTGTAGGTCCCAAAGGGTGAGTTTAAAACTAGAAAGCGCACAGCTCACTGGCTGTGAAAGGGCTCTCCCCAATTCCTCCATGGGATGTAATGAGAACCCATTCTTTTTTTTAGATTTTTTCCACTAGTGAAATTAAAATCCATTTTGAATTTTTTTATTTATTTCCAATCCCTCACATATTATGAATGTTATAAATCAGGCAGTAACTTTTGATGAACTTTATATTTGGAATTTTTCAATAGTTGTTGAAATCTAGTATACACTGTATTAATATTTAAGAAACGTTGTATTTTTACGGCAACATGATATGGCTATCGTAGCACATTTAGAGTCTGTTGTTGGTTAATAAAAACAATTTTCAAGATAGAAAAAACAGATTTTCATTAAATCAATTTCACTATTTTTTACAGTAAATATTAATAGATTTCAATAAAGTCATTGATGAATAAACACTGGTGGCAAAAAAATGCTTTAGAGCTGTGAAATTAAAAAAAAATTAATAAAATTGTACATAGGTGTTTTTGCAGACCAAACGGCGAATTTAAATAGTTAAAGCTACAGGGTATATTGGAAAAGTTTTCAAAGTTAAATAAAATGTTTTTAAGTACAACCACAGGAAAAATAACCGAATTAGCTGTAAACGAATTTAGAGGTTGCTACAAACTCTGTTCGACATCATCACAATAGATTTACTACAACCGAATTAGAGATTGCCGCAACCTATTAGAAGTTGATTTAAACGAATTTCAGTTGTGGCGACTAAATTCTGGCGTGACAACCTCAATTCGGTTGTGGCGAGTGCAATTCGATTGTGGCAACTTCAGTTCGATTGTGGCAACTTCACTTCGATTATGGCAATTGAAATTCGGTGGCAACAGCCGAATAGACGTTTGCTACAATCTATTTTCAAACAATTAGTTCTGGAAGTGTAGAAATACAGGTTTGATATTAGCAAAGTTTTGACCTCTACTGTATATCCTGTTTTTTCTATAAGTCGTTTGCATTTTTTTCCCTTCCATGGGAAACTATTCTCCGCCTTATCTTATGCAACCCCACTGTAACTGCATTGTGTCGATGTTCTTGGGCAGCATCAATGCCACTTGCGTGTGTGTGGTGGTTGCAAGTGAGAAAATTTCACATTTGTATTATTAATAAATTAAATCAATTTATTTTGTTATAAATAAAATGTCATTATTCTCAATGAATGTGAATACACCCCATTGATATTGAGTGCAATTCCAAGCACAATTTGTTGCTCACTATGAATTTAACATTTAAACTTTTTCCACCCGTAAAATCAATACTGAGTCGTCGGAATTGAAATAAAATGCCGTCATTTTCTTAGAATGACATCATATTTTAGTTTTGTTTTGTAAAACTGTTAAATGTAAAACAAAAGAAAAGTCATTATCAATTTTCAGTTTAAAAATAGAAATTTCTAATGATCTCGAATTTCCAACACTACAAAAATATATTTAAATCAATTCTAAAAAAAAGAATCAATCAGTTCTAAAAACGAAAGATCAATTCTAAAGAAAATGCAATCAAATCTAAACACAAAAAATCAATCAATTCTGAAAAAAATTCAATCAATTCTGAACAAAAATTCTGTCATTTATAAAAGAGAGTACATTTCTAAAAAAAAGAAAACATTGTCAGCTGCTTAGGTTTGGAAATTTCACGATTCTATGCCCCAACAGCTGTTATGTTTTTTGCATACAAAATCAAAACAAAAATCAGCTGGTTTTGAATGCCATCCATTCAATTTCGTAAGCAACTCTCCAAAATCAAAACAAAGATCAGCTGGTGTTGAATGCCATCCATTCAATTTCGTAAGCAACTCTCCAAAATCAAAACAAAGATCAGCTGGTGTTGAATGCCATCCATTCAATTTCGCAAGTAACTAGTAAAGAAAATTGCAGATCTATTTTTTAAATATTTATGAAATATAACTTAATTTCTTTATTGTTCTTCAATTCAATTCTCTATAAAGGAAATCCCCATTCCAATTCCCGTTATGTTTATTTTTTTTTTTAAACGGAAACAGACATTCATGAGTTCCCCTCTGTATTATAGACTGCGAGTAATAGATAATTGCTGAGGTTGTTCGCTTATATTTTTTGTTAATTTTTTTTGCCAATAAATTTTTTCAATTTTATGGTTCAATGATTAAAAAATTGTTGTCGATTAAAAAGATTAAATGTTGTAGAACAAATAAATGCAATAAAATGACAATTACGATGCAATTTGTAAAAGAACAAAAGACGAGGGTTAGCAGATTGTTACCTCTCAAGAAAAGCAATAAGTAAGTTGTTTATCCCGTCAAAGATAATTATAGCTTAATTTGTACGGGCAGTTAAACGATATCAGGCGTCATTTCAATTTCCCGCCTAAATTCCGACTTGAGCAATGACAATGTTGCCACATGTTTAATTTCAAGAAATGCTAATAAAAAGTTATCTTAGTTAAAATTTGTTATCATTTCTTGTGAATGAAAATGTTATCAAGAAGGAAAGACTCAAAGCAGAAAATTTTCAAATAGCTTACACATGGTAAGTTCATACAAATTTATTTATTTAATGGAAGTATTTTGTTTTTATACTTTTTTGTATTCTTGTACTGTTGGTATATACCTGAGTAGAGTTCGACAAGTGAAACGAATGAACAAAAATAAAATATATGTTGTTGCTGCCTACAACTACATCAACATCTGCTGCTACCATGTATTCATTTCATTTCCCTTCATTTGATTTCAATTCATTTCATTTCATTTCCCTTCATTTGATTACAATTCATTTCATTTCATTTTATTTCATTTTATTTCATTTTATTTCATTTTATTTAATTTTATTTCATTTTATTTCATTCTATTTCATTTTATTTCATTTTATTTAATTTTATTTCGTTTTATTTAATATTATTTCATTTTATTTCAGTTTATTTCATTTTATTTCATTTCACTTCATTTCATTTTATTTCGTTTCATTTCATTTCGTGTCATTTCATTTCGTTTCATTTGATTTCAATTCATTTCATTTCATTTTATTTAATTTTATTTCATTTTATTTAATTTTATTTAATTTTATTTAATTTTATTTCATTTTATTTCACTTCATTCCATTTTATTTCGTTTCATTTCATTTCGTTTCATTTCATTTCATTTCATTTCATTTCATTTCATTTCATTTCATTTCATTTCATTTCATTTCATTTCATTTCATTTCATTTCATTTTATTTCATTTCATTTCATTTCATTTCATTTCATTTCATTTCATTTCATTTCATTTCATTTCATTTCATTTCAATTCATTTCGTTTCATTTCATTTCATTTAATTTCCCTTGATTTCATTTCATTTAATTTCCCTTCATTGCATTTAATTTCATTTCATTTAATGTTATTTCATTTAATTTGCCTTCATTTCATTTCATTTCCATTCATTTCATTTCCCATCATTGCATTTTATTTTATTTTATTTTATTTTATTTTATTTTATTTTATTTTATTTTATTTTATTTTATTTTATTTTATTTTATTTTATTTTATTTTATTTTATTTTATTTTATTTTATTTTATTTTATTTTATTTTATTTTATTTTATTTTATTTTATTTTATTTTATTTTATTTTATTTTATTTTATTTTATTTTATTTTATTTTATTTTATTTTATTTTATTTTATTTTATTTTATTTTATTTTATTTTATTTTATTTTATTTTATTTTATTTTATTTTATTTTATTTTATTTTATTTTATTTTATTTTATTTTATTTCATTTTATTTTATTTTATTTTATTTTATTTCATTTTGTATCATTTCATTTCATTTCGTATCATTTCATTTCATTTCATTTCATTTCATTTCATTTCATTTCATTTCATTTCATTTCATTTCATTTCATTTCATTTCATTTCATTTCATTTCATTTCATTTCATTTCATTTCATTTCATTTCATTTCATTTCATTTCATTTCCCTTCGTTTCATTTCATTTAATTTCATTTCATTTCATTTTTATACACTTCTTTATTTTGAGTACACCTTTTCTACTTTTCTACTTTTGTGTAGAATTTTGTCCGTTTGTGTACACTTTTAGTACTTTAGTGTACATTTTTTCTACTTTATACATTTGTTGTATACACTTTCTGTGGTTTTGTGAACTCTTTTTGTGTTGATGTGTACAATTGTTGTGCTTTTGTGGTTGCTTATTGCACTGTTGTTTACACTTTTTGCACTCTTGTGTACATTTTTTGTTCTTTTGGGATCGAATTGGGAATTAGTACATTGTACTAATTTGAACACATTTAGTATTTAGTACTTCTGGCTACACTTTTGGCACTTTTATTTAGACTTTTTGTACTGTTATGCACATTTTTGTATTTTTTTTTGTCTTATTTTTGCTTTTGTACATATTTAGTACTTTGTGCAAACTTTTTGTAATTGTGTGTATACTTATTTTACTTTTGTGTATACTTTTTGTACATTTGTGTACACTTTGTGTTTGTTTTTTGTGCACATTTTGCATCTTTCTGTAGTTCACGCAATTCTGTGCACTCCTTTTGCAATTTGTGTGCTCTTTGTGCCTTTGTTTATACTTTTTGTACTTTTGCGTAGACTTTGTGTTATGTTATGTGTATTTTCTATACTATTGTGTGCACTTTTTATAGTTTGCTTACATTTTCTGTACTTTGTGTAGTACACAATGTGTACACTTTTTATACTTTTGTGTATATTTGTTGTATGTTTGTGTACACTTTTTGTATTTATGTGTACTTCTGTGTATTTGGTTGATGTTTTTGAGTACACATTTTGTAGTCAGTGCACATTCCGAACATTTTTGTACCCTTTTTGTATCTTTGTGAATACTTTTTGTACTTTATGTTAAGTTGTTGTACTTTTGTGTCTACTTTTGTACTTTTGTGTACAGTTTTTGTAATTTTGTGTACACTTTTTGTATTTTTGGTATGTTTTGTATTATGTATGAACTTTTGTACTTTTGTGTACAGTTTTTGTACTTTTGTGTAAATTTTTTGGCATGATTTGTAGTTATGCATGGACTTTTGTACTTTTCTGTATACGTTTTTTTTTAACTTCGTGTAACTCGAAGTTCACTATACTTTTTCTGCCACATCCGAATTCCAATATCCTCCCATAAATAGTTTTGATTCAAAAGAGGAATCAAAGTACAAAAGTTCATGTTTGACCAGTCCCTTTCCAAAAAACGATTTTTTTCGAATTTTCCCAGGTGAGAATAAAAAACAGTTGTCTTTTTAGATTTTAAGGGTGAAATGGTGATCTATAATTTACAGTGACACCTGCCACTTTTTCGTAGGATTTACAGATAATATACGTTAACAAAAATATACACATATAAGAAATATTTAATGTCATCAACAATTACATTAAATATTTAGTCACACATTAAAATTTTAGTCGGGATTCAAAATGGAGGAAAATCTACTACAAAAATCATGAAATTTAATACAAGGAAAGAAAACCACAGTTTGGAGGGGGTCGTTTGTCTCAAAAGAATTAATTTTGTCCCAAAAACAAAAGAAATTTTGCAGACAAACAAACGAAATATGATTGTAAATATTTCGTTAGTTTGCCTGCACAGTTGAATTGATTTCCCCAAATAAAAAACCTTTATCGTTTATAAGAAATTATTATAATTTTCTTTTGCGGTAAATGCAAAAAACGTTTGTGGAAACGGGTAAAACGAACAAGTGAGTAAACCTCATATGAATTGTTGTCCCTTGAATTGTTAAGGCAGGGTTCGTCTTGTGGCAATTCCTGCGATAGTTCAGTGGAGAGACGCACGGATTTTCAAGTATCGTATCCATTTCTGGGAGAGCGCAAGACCTAAATAAATTAGCACTTAAAGTAAAATAAATATGAATGTATATTAAATGAATAAAAAATTTTCACACTGAACATTTGTTGTTTGCTTCAAAAACTTTTTGCTTTTAAACGTTTGACTCCACGCGGATTTGAAACTGGGCCACTACGCATCTCCCGTTTTCTAGTCGTATGTGCTACAGCCATAATACATTTTCGTTTCTCATAAAATGAGAATTTTCGTTTGTCGCAAATAAATTTCTGAAACGAAGAGTAGTTGTCCAAAATTTCGTTTGTGGGGAAAGAAGTTTGTCTTTAGCGTGCATTTTTGTTAAACAACAGTCAGTTTCGTGATTTTCAGTGTTATGAAATATGTCAAATTCCTTTATTAGCAGGAAGAACAATTACAATATTTAACAGTTTTCTTTTGAAATATTTCCATAATATTGAGTGTTCCAGTATTCAAAGCAATGGCGGCAACATTGCGGCTACAATTTAAACGAACATGAAAAAACCCCCAAGTACCCGGCCATTATAGCCCAAAACTGCCACCACCCTTAATATCTCGAAAGGAAAACAAAGAAAAAACTATTGCATTTCACTTGAAGCAATTTAATTTATAAAACCTAGAAAAAACGCAATTGCCACATGCAACCAAATGCGGCATCATACCAGTGTATGATGACATATTCACATGCAACAATATCTGAGGAAAATTCAAACAGTTGTCGTCATTCAACTACTCATGTGGCGACAAAGTGTAGCCTCGAGCAATTTTCCTAGGGGGGTTGGTTGGCCGGTTGGTCTGTTGTTCCAACAGCAAAAACACTTTTGTGTAGGAGAAATGGAAGAAAAACGACAAAAAAAACTAAAACTGGACATGAAAATATATAGAAAATCATGAAAGGACATAGCATATGCAAATTTCTATGTGATTATGTGAATATACAGTGAAATATATATAGATAAATAGCAGCTATCATTTTTCCTGATGTCTTTCATTCAAAACTAAGTCCTCTTTTCAATTCATTCATTGGCCACCATGTAGCACAGACTGTCCTTTTCTATAAGGACTTCTGGTTACACACAATTTGACATTTTCTGTGGTTGTCTATCTTTAAATTGTGTAAAATATGTACTTCTACCCAATATCATTTAAGAAACATATGAAAGAACCATTTTTATTCCGTTTGTATTCGATTTTTATCATTTGTGTGACCATCTTTACGGGCAGGCTGGCATACGCAAAGCATAGACATTTTAGGAAAATGGTTGCCGCAAACAATTTTTTTTGCTGCACCACTGTCACAACCGTATTTATCCATGACGAATGTCCACGTAGTTATTTTTGCCCATTTCTTCTACTCTCTCTTTGATACTTCATTAACAAATCAGTTAAAGAACAATTTTTTCGGGAGAATGTTTGCCGCAAAAATATATCTTTTGCTACGGATATACCTCGTGTACCACATCAGTTGAAACGTTTCCCCGATTGAAAAATGTTTATCGTAAACGTTGTTTATATTGCTGTAAACGAACGTATGCAATTTACTTTTATGACAAACATGAAAACGTTTACACTCAAAATTTATCTGTCACTTGAATTACTTCTATCTTCCTCCAACAAAAGGCTTCAGGCCAACGCCAGACTTAGCTCGGTGGACAAACCCGCGGGCTTATAATCATGGAGCCTCAACTTGAATTGAAGTGAATCGAATTGAATTGAATTGAGTTGAACTGAATTGAATTGAATTGAATTGAATTGAATTGAATCGAATCGAATTGAATTGAAAAGAAATGAAATGAATTGTATTGCACTGAACTGAATTGATTTGAACTGAACTGAACTGCACTGAATTGAATTGAACTGAACTGAATTGAGTTGAATTGAATTGAATTAAAATATATTGAATTGAACTGAACTGAAATGAAATTAATTGAATTGAATTGAATTGAATTGAATTGAGTTGAATTGAACTGAATTGAATTGAACTGAATTGAATTAAATTGAACTGACTTGGATTGAATTGAACTGAACTGAACTGAATTGATTTGAATTGAATTGAATTGAATTGAATTGAACTGACTTGAATTGAATTGAACTGATCTGAACTGAACTGAACTGAATTGATTTGAATTGAATTGAATTGAATTATATTGAATTGAACTGAACTGAATTGAACTGAATTAAATTAAATTGAACTGACTTGAATTGAATTGAACTGAACTGAATTGAATTGACCTGAATTGAATTGAATTGAACTGAATTGAGTTGAATTGACCTGAACTAGACTGAATTGAATTAAACTGAATTGAATTGAGCTGAATTGAACTGAACTGAATTGAATTGAGTTGAGTGGAGTTGAATTGAGTTGAGTTCAATTGAATTGAATTGAACTGAACTGAATTGAATTGAATTGAACTGAACTCAACTGAAATGAACTGAATTGAATTGAATTGAACTGAACTGAATTGATCTGAATTGAATTGAACTAAAATGAAATGAAATGAACTGAGCTGAATTGAATTGCATTGAACTGGATTGAATTGAATTGAAATGAAATGAACTGAAATGAATTTAGTTGAAATGAAATGAACTGAATGGAATTGAATGGATGTGAATTGAATTGGCTGGTTGACTATTCGAAAAAGGTATTGAAACCGTTTAACCTTTTCGCCGGGTTTCCGGGTTTGAACAACCTAAAAGCCACCTATATAATTTGAATCAATAACTTTATGAACAATTAATGTGAAGCTTATAGATTTTCAAAATTTCAACGTTCCGCTACCTCGATAACTAGTGAGTTATCGAAAATTTGTATTTGGTTAAAGTTCTGATTATTGGTTTTTGTAACAGAAATATAATTTCATGAAAAGTTAAATTAAAACAAATCGATTTTCCAACTTTCAAAGACAGTTACTAATAATTTCAATTTAATTCGTTTGGTTTATTGTTGGGAGTTTAAACAAAAAAATATTTTGATGAAAATTTAAATAACATTTTATTGATTTGCCAAATTTTAACTTCCGATAACTCGATTACTAGATGAGTTATCGACAATTTTCATTATCATTTCATTTCATTTCAAATTTCATTATATAGAACAATTATTGGAGCTTAAACAAGCGTGATTTCATAAAAATTTAAACCTAAGCTTATCGAAAATATTATCAGTTATCGAAAATATTTATTTCCTTATTTTAAAATTTATTGGGTTTTTAACAAAAAAACTATTTTTATGAAATAATCCAATAAAATGCGATTTTCCAAATAGCACTGCCGATAACTTAATAACTAGTGAGTTTTTTAAAAAAAATTATTTAATTATTTGGCAAAAATTAGTGGATTTTATTACAAAAAATAATTTTTAATGGAAATTTAAATGAAAATTTATCGATTTTACAAATTTTGACTTTAGATAACTCCATAACATAGATAGTTATGGACAGTTTTTATGTCATTATTTGGCTAAATTATAAACAGAAATAATATAATTTATAATTATAAATTAGAAATTTAAAAAGAGAAATTATGAAAAATAATAAAACAGTTGCCGAGCAGGCTTATTTAATTATTTTGTAAAATTAGTGCCTTTTTATCAAAGTGCCTGTTTTTATGAAAAAACGAAATAAAGTCTTATCGATTGTTTGAACTTCACTTTATGATAACTCAATAACATTGGGAAGTATTGAACATTTTAATTTAATTATTTCGAGAAATTATTGGTTTTTATAAGAAAAATTTATTTTTATGAAAAATTAAATCAAAACTGATTGATTTTTCACGTTTCTACCTCCGATAACTCGATTATCAAAGATTTGGATTTAATTATTCCGAAAAATTATTGGTTTTTATAATAGAAATTTATTTTTGAGGAATATTAAACAAGAATATTAAATAAAAACTTATCGATTTTTCAAATTGCATCTTATGATAACACGATAACATTGGGAATTATCGAACATGTTGATTTAATTATTACGAAAAATTATTGGTTTTTATAAAACAAAATTTTTTTAAGAAAAATTAAGTGAAAACTTATACATTTTTAAAGTTTCTACTTCCGATAACTCGACAACTAAGTATACTACCGAACATTTTGATTTAATTATGTCGAAAATTTAACAGTTTTTATAACAAAAACGTATTTTTATGACAAATTAAATGAAAACTTATCGATTTTCCGAGTTTGTACTTTCGATAACTCGATAACAGTGTAAATTATGGAACATTTTGATTTAATTATTTCGATAAGTTATTGCTTTTTTTAACAAAAATGTATTTTTTGAAAAATTAAATCAAAAGTTATTGATTCTTCAAGTTTCTACCTCCGATAACTCGATAACTACGTGAATTATCGAAGATTTTGGTTTAATTATTTGAAGAAATTATTGGTTTTTATAACAAACATTTATTTTTATGAAAAATTAAATCAAAACTTATAGGTTTTTTAAATTACATCTTATGATAGGTCGATAACATTGGGAATTATCGAACATTTTGATTTTCTTATTACGAAAAATGATTAGTTTTTATAAAAAAAACTTATTTTTAAGAACAATTAAATGAAAACGTATCGATTGTTCAAGTTGTTACTGGCGATAACTCTACAACTAAGTGAATTATAGCACATTTTGATTAATTATTTCGAAAAATGATCGGCTTTTATAAGAAAAACTTATTTTTATGACTAATTAAATGAGAACTTATCGATTTTTAAAGTTTGTACTTCCGATAACTCGATAACAATGTCAATTATGATTTTTGTGTTTCGAAAAATTATTCGTTTTTGCAACAAAAACTTATTTTTATGACAAATTAAATGAAAACTTATCGATTTTCCAAGTTTGTACCTCCGATAACTCGATAACTACGTGAATTATCGAACATTTTGATTTTTGTATTCCAAAAAATTATTGGTATTTATAACGAAACATTATTTTTAAGCAAATAAAATGAAAACTTATCGATTTTTCAAGTTTAGACTTCCGATAACTCGATAACTAAGTGTGTTATCGACAATTTTTATTTAATTATTTCGAAAAATTATTGGTTTTTATCATAAGAATTTTATTTTTAAGAAAAATTAAATGAAACCTTATCGATTTTTCAAATTTCTACTTCCGATAACTCGATAACTAAGTGAGTTGTCGAAAATTGTTAATTGACTATTTCGCTTAATTATTGCGTTTTTATAGCAAAAATCCATTGTAATGAATGAAATTATGAATTTGCATCGATTTCTTCGAACTTTAACATCTGATATCTCGAATACTAATAAAGATATTGAAAAATTGTGTGCGTCCTTGAATTTTGTGTTTGTCTTTTACATTTATTTAGTGACTTGTAGTTTTCAAGCCTTCCGTCTTTGAAGAGACATTAGTAAATTGACTCCTCGTTGGTCGTTGCGACTGTTCATCCTTTTTGTAGATTATACTTCGATTCTTCCTAGCTTCCTTTCTTCCTTTTTCTAGTTAGTCAATCTGCCTATTAATTTATAAAAACAATCCTCTTTGTTGTGCTGTTGTTTACTTTCCACATTATTTCTTCGCTGTTCGAATTTAGAGCGCCGGATATCAAATACAACCATTGGGGCTGTTGACTGGCGCCAGTTATCATCATTAGCCGCAGCCAAATCACTCAATTACTCAGCGGGTTTGAACAATCTCTACTGATTTGTAATTTATCGTTATGATTCAAGTATTTTTTCTTTAAATTTTTATACTATGTATGTTTTTTAATTCTAATGTTTATATTTTTCTATAAAAGTAATTCCGATAACTTTGTTAACTGGCAATTCGGTCTACGTACATGTATTTATGCTGACAATAATTGTTGTGCTGATACGGCCAGGCCTCCAGGGAGTGGTGGACTACTGGACTACTTTTTGTTGAGACTCTAACAAACGCTTGAAATGGGAAATAATAACAATAATAAATTAATAATAATTTAGTTTTTTTATAGAATGTATAAAAATATGAGACAGATTACACAGTATCCAAAAGTCTGGATTTCAAAAGGTTCAAATAAATTACAAAGTTGTACAAACAAATTATCAAAAGTTGACAAAATTGATAAACTGGCTTAAGAAGGCTTTCCCGGGGGTAGTTGAGCTCCAATCATTTTCGGGATATCTAAAGTTTTCTACGGAACGTCTTTCTAAAAGCCTTGGAGAGCATATTAACTTGATCTTCCATTACATGCAATCAAGAGATAGAATTGAGCTGTCAACCTTCAGTTCGGAGACTTGTTGGGAGGGACCAACAATTTAGCGCCGGTTCCCAACGGTTTAAGAGCTGTAAAATACTATATAAGAATTTTGAATATTAAATATTTATTAAATTATTATTTTCGAATTTAATATACTTACAATTGTTTTCTCTTCTAATTCTAGGTAGGTGACTTTTAAAAATAAACGAAAGAAAAAGGCGTAGACTCCTAACAGGTATGTGCAACAATTATAGCCTAGACATGATAGTCTATGTTATGATATCACTGGATCTAGGCAACCAATCACTGGTCCGAAGTGTGAAATTAACTGTTCCACGAACTGTTCTTGCAATAATGCCTTAGTTTCCTTGACTGTGTGACTAGTAGCGCCATCTTGTGGAAAGCTAATGTCGGCAAGATCACTTTAATCAATTTTCAATTCAAATAATATTCGGTTATCACAGTCCTGTATCGGGCGCCATTCAAAGTTACGTTCCAACTGGTTTAATTGTTGAAGAAAAATGGACTGATGATTGCACCAGCCCATAAACTCCACCAAATGATATTTTGCCTGAATGTAATGACAGCTCTGGAAACTCTTCGGGTTGGACTACAGCCCATATACGGCAATTTTGATTATTGACATTTCCGCAAGCCTGAATAGTCTCATCTACAAACAAAACACGGGATCTTCGAAAACAGTGGATCTTCTTCAAGCTTTTCCAGTGCCCAAATACTGTAACGTTGACATGATGAAATGTCAAAGAATAAATACAATAAATATCTATTTTCCCATAACATCCCATGAAAGAACTTGGGAGAGTTTCTTACAATCAGTGAGCTGTGCGGTTTCTTGTTTCACCCTCACTGATTGGGAGCTCTAGTTTTATATCGGTTCCTAACCGGCTTTTGAGAAGTTGTTTGATGACTAATGACTCCATAGTGTCGCCGTCAGGAAGTGAGATGACCGTCGTCGAAGGAAATGTAAGGTCTCCGACTACCGGATTAGACGTATCATCGAAAAGGGATAGTCACGCCAGAAACCGTCGACAAAATCCGTGGAATGATAGTGGACGATCTGAAAATGACTATGTGATTGTGGCGGCTGAGGCAGTAGGCATCTCAACTGAGCGGGGGTTCATCACACTATAGATAAATATTTGGTCAAAAAAAGCTATATGTGCAATGGTTGCCGCGATTTCTCACACTAGGCCATGAGCTCAACCGTGTGACCTCTTCGAAAGAGTGTTTACACGCAAAGAAAAAAAACTCGTTCCTCCCAAACGAAATCTCAGATAACTGAAGTTTGTTTGGGGACTGTAGTTCGTTTGGGGACTGAAGTTCGTTTGGGGACTGTAGTTCGTTTGAGGGCTGTAGTTCGTTTGGGGACTGTAGTTCGGTAGAACCGAAAAATGTTTACAGCAAACGAGTTATGAAAAACATAAGCTGAATAAACGTTTGAGAGAAACGAAAAACGATTCCGCCAACTGTTCCCTCGGTTACAGCAACCGAGTTGTAGTTGATCCTAACTAAAAAGACGTTTGGGACAACTGAAAAACGTATGCAGTAAACGAGTTATGAAAAATGAAAGCTGAAAAAACGTTTGTGAGAAACGAAAAACCGTTCCACCAACTGTTCTATCGGTTACAGCAACCGAGGTGTAATTAAAACTTTTATTTATGGCTTCCATAAGCTATTTTTTATTTAAATTTCCAACTTTTATGATTTTGGTTTTACCCATAATGTTTGTTTAAAAAAAAAGTTGGCATTTTTGTCTATTTTTTCACTGTCTACTTGCACGTCTGTCTCGCCTTGCAATCAAATAACAACTAAAAGCGCAGCAAACTATAACGCCTCAATTGCCCATCCAAGATACATATATCGACAAGGTAGAAGCATTAGAGAGTGTGACCACTTTGTGTATGCGTGACTGTGTATGCCAAACGAGTGGATAAGACTGTGTATACAGTCGAGAGAATGAGCGAAATTTACGTTCTTCGTAATCTGTGCTCTGATTAGAAAATGGCTAATTTCAGTTATCGCAAACGATTTTTAACTTGCGGCAAATGTAGTAATTTTGTTCGCGTTTAATGCAAACGAGAAATCGAGAACGAGAATCTACACATATGCGATATGAGTTTCTGTGGGAGAACTACATGAACGGTTGCGATTAATAAATTAATACAAATCAATCAAAGTATTGTTGTGGCAACCGAGCAATAAACGTTTTTTTTCTTTGCGTGTAGTGGTGTTCAACCGGATTCCAAGAAGTTTTTGCACCGTTTGCGAAACATGGATCCATTACGACACACCAGAGTACACAGAACAATCAAATCAGTAGGCTTCTCCGGGAGAACGTGTAATAAAGAAAGCGAAAGTGGGCCGGTCGGCCAACAAGGTCATGGCTACAGTTTTTTTGGAATGCGTGTGGTGTCACGTCGCGCACACTAACCATTGCACCTGCGACTACCAACAATGCTGTCAAACAATACTAAACAAGAAAACTATGACAGTTTGACAGCAGAGTTCGTAATAGCTCGCAAGCGAATCCCTCCCATGACAAAATCAAACTCGCGGCTCACGAGCTTTATGACAAATTTGAATACGGCGGCTCTCGGCTCACGGGCTCTCTCGGAAATTTCAACACATCGACTTTTGTCCCGCGTTCTTGATCGTAAAATTGTTTGCCGACTCGCAAGTCGGGAGCTGACAGGTTAAACATTGGCTCGCGAGCCAGCTTCCAAATTCATGAGTTGGCTCGCGAACCGAGAGCTGATAGATTTAACTTTGCTTCGGGAGCCGTACCGAGCTAGTGCAAAATTTTCAAATAAAGTGTATTATTTTTGACGTGTACAACTTTGAATTGAAATGAACTAATGATATTACACAATTTCAAACTGAATATTGACTGTACGAGGGTGGATCAATAAGTCCGTGACTTTTTGAATGAAACACAGTTGTTTTTTGCAAAACAAAAAAAATAATTTTTCAACATAATCTCCTTTTAGCTCAATCTACTTACAACAACTTTGTACAACTTTGAATTGAAATGAACTAATGAAATTACACAATTTCGAACTGAATATTGAATGTACGAGGACGGATCAATAAGTCCGTGACTTTTTGAATGAGCAATTTTTTTTTTGGAAAAAAAAAATTATTTTCCAACATAATCTCCTTTTAGCTCAATACACTTAGTTCAACGTTTCTCCAATTTGTGTATCCCTTCCAAATAATAGGATTTTTCGAGGTCCATAAAATAGGTCTTTGATCAATAATTTCATAGTTGGAGCTAAATCTCTTTCCACCGAACCATTTCTTTAGGTTTGGAAATAGGAAATAGTCACGATAACTCCGGAGAATATGGCAGATGAGGTACCAATTCGTAGCCCAATTCGTGGAATTTTGCCATTGAGACTACACACGTGTACACCCGTGCATTATCTTGATGAAAAATAACTTTTTTCTTGGCCATATGGGGTCGTTGTTTTTAAATCCTCGTTAAATCGTTCCAGTAATTTGGCATAATATTCGCCGTTTATTGTTTTTCCCTTACGAAGGTAATCGGTGCGGATTATCCCGCGTGCACCCAAAAAACAGTCGCCATCTCCTTATATTATACCTTGGCCTTCTTCGGAGCCGGTTCACCCGGAGAAATCCATTGTTTAGACTGCTGGTTGCTCTCCGGAGTGTTGTAATGAATCCATGTTTCATCCACAGTTACAAAACGCCGCAAAAACTCCTTCGAAATCCAAACAATCATACGATTACAAATTTAGTTGTTTTTAGATCCTCGTTATGTTTAAAGTTGTAATTTCCTTTAAGGCTGTAAGAGATCATGTTTTCTCCGGTT
This sequence comes from Phaonia tiefii, assembly GCA_963931995.1. NCBI lineage: Eukaryota > Metazoa > Arthropoda > Insecta > Diptera > Muscidae > Phaonia > Phaonia tiefii. The sequence continues at coordinate 21,751,868 of OZ008371.1, forward strand.
AGTGAAAAAAATGTAAATTCCGCGGGTGGGGTTCGAACTCACATTCGCTGGACGATCGTTTCGTAGGTGTGTATTTACACAAGTCACTAACCGAAGACATTTATTGATTGTGTGCAGAGCGATTGTTGTCGCTACTTACACATTGCTTTCCTACTTATTACGTTTATGGTCAATTGAGAGCAAACGCGGCACCCATCCTGCAGACAGCTTTTTTAAACCCCACTGATCATTTAAAATCGAAACCACACAGCCTCATGAAATGCCTATGGCATCAACAATCTCACGTTCTTTTACTCTTCGATCGGCCAACACCATATCGTGGATTTTTTCGACATTTTCGGGTGTATAGACCTCAATTGGCCGTCCAAAACGTGCAGCGTCATTTGTACTTGTGCGACCACAACGAAAGTCAGTAAACCACTTTTTTTTACCATTGAAATCGATGGTGCAGAAACCCCAAAGTAAAGGGTTTTACAATAAGAGCGCTACAAATTGAAATTCTTTATTCCTGTGAAAGTACGTTCGATGCCATTATGTATGGAACTCAATTTATTTTGCGTGGCCACCACGTGTACGCTTGCAGAAGTCCAGACGCTGAACCCAATTTTCGACGGTTTTCAAGCATAAATTGGCCGATACTGCTGCAATTTCATGTTCGATATTCGTACGAAGTTCATCAATCGTCGCTGGCTTGTTGGCATAGACCATAGACTTGACGTAGCCCCACAGGAAATAATCTAACGGCGTCAAATCGCACGACCGAGGCGGCCAATCGACTGGGCCATTTCGTGAGATAACACGTTCACCAAACTTGGTTTCCAATAAATTGATTGTGGCATTCGCTGTGTGGCTTGTGGCGCCGTCTTGTTGGAACCACATGTCCTCCAAGTCCATATTATCCAATTGGGGCCAAAAATATTCGGTTATCATTGAACGGTAGCGATTCGCATTCACAGTAATGTGCCGGTCTTGATCATCACGGAAAAAGTACGGCCCAATGACGCCGCCGGCCCATAAACCGCACCAAACCGTAATTTTTTCGGGATGCGATGATGACTCATGGATTACGTGAGGATTGCTGTCTGACCAATAACGCATATTTCATCGTATGACGACCATAAATTGGACGTAGCGCTCTTTAAGTTGAGGCTACTGACTTCAAATTTCTGTAGTACATTTTAATAATTTCGACTCGTTGTTGGCTAAATCTTTCCATGATAAAATGGCAAACCTTACTGAAGAGAAATGTCAAAAGAGCGGGGAAAATATGGCGTCGTTTGCTGTCCCTATCGATTTACTTTTGTAGCGTCTCTGTTGAAAAACCTTTATATATCATGCTTTTCCTTGGTTGGATTGACGGTTTTTTTTTCGGAAAAAATAATGTTTAATGAGCAGTCGAAATTCGTTTTTTTCCATTTAAAAAAATAAAAATGCACGAGGTTGTATGTTTTGACCAGCTGTTAAACGCAAAGTAAATGACGGAACTTGCTCAAAATTTGACAGTAGTCTATTAACAGGTGGTACTTGATGGCAATAGTGTTGCATTTCATATAACTACGGGGAAGTTCGAAAAATCACGGACTTATTGATCCACCCTCGTATTAGAAAGTTATTTTTATGTCATTATGATGCCGAATGATGGCATCCGTTTCATGACGTACACTGGATAACGAAATTGATTTTAAGGAAACAACTTGATGAAAACTTATAAAACTCTAATATTGAAGAAATCGAAAAGTTTTGCTTCAAACGGATGCCATCACTGGGCCTCTGGCTGTCTGACCGAATTGGGCGCGAAATTTTTTTGGGGGAATTTCAAGAGACTCTTGAAAACAAATTTCAAATGGGCCTGGTAAAGCGCAGTCTATTACGCTAGTTTTAAATAAAATGCAATTCCATATATACCTGGTAGTGGAATATTTTCTTGTGGTTGAAATGGCAGCCCTTGGCAAGGAAAGGAGGACATTTTAGAGAATACTTTCGGCTTTGGACACAAAGAATATGTATGCACATAAATTCAGGGGTTTAAATTAATTTTAATTAAAATTCCACCTTAAAGATATTGACAATTTGATAAAACTAAGTTTATTGTGTAACGCACGCTAACAAATCTGTCTTTTTCTTGTTTGGATGGAAATATAATGTGTTTGTAGCTTGTCGCAACTATAGTATACTTGTGTCCAAACACATTGTGTTTTCTGTTCAATATTACATGTTTCAGACACAATGATTAATAGGTTATTATATATATTTTTGTGATTCAAATAGGGCTTTGTTTGTTGAAAACAAAAAAAAAACGTAACAGACAACAAAAAACAAAAAAGCAGCACATATTAAATTCAAGAAAACAATGCTTGCAAACATATATAGGGTTCCTGCTGGGGATGTTTTTAACAGCGTGTGCTATTAATAATGTAGTAAGTAAATTTTGATCTGTGTCACATGATTTATAAAAAAATAATGTGTAGTTTTTGGTGTTGGACACAACAAAGGAAACAGTGTAATGTAAGCACAATCATTAACAACTACTTGAGTAGGCTGACTATACTATGTATTACGATGGAGTATAACAATTTGAGCGTTCATCGCATGAACGCACAAATAAACTACTGATTAATTTATAATTGAGTACATGTAATATTCATGAAATTGATTACATCCGAGTTTGCCACAATGTAAATGTGTAATAAATATTATGTGTACTGGGATGGGGTGGTTGTCAATGGGTGGATGGATGGATGATTCATAATCATTGGCATCTTATTTTTTTTTGTTTTTTAAGGGAACATGAGTAATACTACATATTTCACTTCCAGCTAAATCAAAAAATCACTTGAACTTCATGTTATAAAAAAAATTGGCAAATTACCCGAAGCAGCAATTCAAACGTCAATGATTTGAAATGCGAAATTTCATTAAATCCAAACCAACATTTATACAAAATTTAGCAAACTAGAGTAGCAACAGTATTGAATAATTTGCTTTGGATTTGAATTGTAACTGATTGATTGAACACTCGTAAATATCGAAAAACGTGATTTATCGACAGTTGCAATTGCAATTTAAATACTCGGTTTTATACAGTTCCAAATGATTCCAGTTCCAATTTCTAAAATCATTTTTTATTCAAATTCCACCAAATCAATTGCAGCAGTAGAGTGTGTAAATTGCCAGGGCGGGACTTGATTAGTGTAAGCGTATAATTGTGTACAATTTCGTACACAATTTCATGTTAAATTACAAATGAATGATATCATGAACTGGTTTGTTTTCGAGACATTGACAATATAAGTTTTGATATAAAAAAAGTTTGTACTGATTACAATTGAAAATACATGTTTTTCAAAAGGCAAACTTACACTCGAAGAAATATGTTAGTGTTTGTAACATGGTTTTCTTAAAGGCTAAGGCAACCTGAGCCATGTGCAGGGTCTTTCCTTAAGATCCACTAAACTTTCCGAAATAAGAACTGCATAGTTTACCCTTCTCTGGGGTTTGAATTCAGAAGCTTTATTGGTTTTCTTACGATACAAACAAATTTAATTTAAAGAAACAACATCAATTGATGCACTCGTTGAGCACACTCTTCTGGAAAAGGTTGGCGATAGATTTGGATAGTTCATGAACTATGTAGTTCATTTTGGGTGAACAGACATCACCCTCACGAACATAATGCACATGTTCGATATGGCGAGTATGTTCGTGATTGTTATGTCTGGGCAACTTAAATGAACGAGTTCCAGAACTAGTGAACGAGTTCGACCCAAGTCTAGTTGACAATACTTTTCTTTTCTGTTGGAGAACACTCTTCTGGGAATAGTTTAGAACCGCTGAGAACATCCTTCTGGAAATGGTTTGAGGACACTCGTTTGGGTTCGGTCTGAGACCACCCTTCTGAGATTGGTTGGACAACAGTCTTCTGGAAACGGTTGAGAATACCCTTCTGGGAATGTCTTGAGAACACTCCGTTGGGTTCGGTCTGAGACCACTCGTCTGGGATTGGTTTGACACCACTCTTCCGGGAACGGTTGAGAATACCCTTCCGGGAATGGTTTGAGAACATTGCGTTGGGTTTGATATGAGAACGGCACAAGACCGCTTCGATTCGTCCTTCAGCGCGGGCAACTTCTCTTCCGATGGCCAGAACTGGATCGGGAATCGGATTTACATCACACAACAAGAATATGTGGAATAGTCAGCCGAAGCCGCTATGGTGGGATAGTCAGCATAGTCCGCCGAAGCCGCTATGCTGGAATAGCCAGCCAAGGCCGCTATGGTGGAATAGTCAACCGAAGTCGCTATGGTGGAATAGTCAACCGAAGCCGATATGGTTAAATAGTCAATTGAAGTCGCTATAGTGGAATAGTTAACCGAAGTCGCTATGGCGGAATAGTCAGCCTAAGCCGCTATGTTGAAATAGTCAGCCGAAGCCGCTATGGTGGAATAGACAGCCTAAGACGCTGTGGTGGAATAGACAGCCTAAGCCGCCATGGTGGGATAGTGAACCGCAGTCGCTATGGTAGAATAATCAGCCTAAGCCGCTATGGTTAAATAGTCAATCGAAGCCTCTATGGTGGAATAGTCAACCGAAGTCGCTATGGTGGAATAGTCAACCGAAGTCGCTATGGTGGAATAGTCAGCCTAAGCCCCTATGTTGAAATAGTAGGATAGGATAGTGAGCGTAAGCCGCTATGGTTAAATAGTCAATCGAAGTCACTATGGTGGAATAGTCAACCGAAGTCGCTATAGTGGAATAGTCCGCCTAAGCCTCTATGGTGGAATAGTCAATCGACGTCGCTATGGTGGAATAGTCAGCCTAAGCCGCTTTGGTTAAATAGTCGTTAATAGTCGTGAGAAAGTGGGTTCGATCCCTGCACCTTGCATTTCCATCGACGACGGTCACCTCGCTTAGTGATGGCAACACTATCGACTGTGTCATGAATAAGCTTCTGAAAATACCTTTCAGAACCGGTGTAAAGCTGTAGGTCCTAATCAGTGAGTGTTAAAACTAGAAAGCGCACAGATTACTGCAAGCTGAAATTTAATGGCCCCAGAAACATATTGCAGGAAACATGTACATGTTTGCAAGCAATGTTTTCATGAATTGAAGATCTGCTGACTTGTTGTCTCTTTGTTATCTGCCTCATTTTTGGTTTTAGCGCTTTCAACAAAAAAAAAACACATTTGGGTCTCAAAACCATAAAGCAGAGCCTATTAATCGTTGTGTCTCAAACATGTTATATTGAATAGCAAACACAATTTGTTTGAGCACAAGTATAGTATATTTGCATCGAAACTACAAAAAACGAGAAATTTTTCTGCGTGTGGTTGTGAGATGCTCTCCCCAATCCGCTAATGGGATGCAAAGGGAACCAATTTGTGTACCTATTTTTTTTTTGCCGTGAACTCGGTTTTCGACCTATCTGTTTTTGTACTTTATGCACACTTTTCAAACAATTAATTCTGTGAGTGCATTCTTCAAGGCCCACTTAGAGAGTCTCCGTATAACGCCCTGGTTGTCAGCGCTGCATGTGGAAGAGTATTTGCCCTGCAGTGCAATTGCCATGTTGTCATTCTATGCTACGAGATTGTAACCTGATCCGTCTAGGGCAACCTAAATATTATGCTGTGCTAAATTTCCGGAGAACAGCATACACCGAAATATTCGGCTGAGACAACCGAATTAGCTGCTACCGAAATTAGATGGTGCCGTAACATAATTTAAAGGTTATCAAAACTGAATTAGAGGTTGCCATAACCTAATTTAGAGGTTATCGCAACCGAATTATAGGTCATCACAACCGAATATAAGATGTTGTCACAACCGTATTAGAGGTTGTCTCAACCGAATTAGATGTTATCATGACCGCATTAGAGGTAGCCATGGCCTAATTTATTGGTTGTAACAACCCCAGCAAAGGTTTCCACAACCGCATGAGAGGTTGCCACAACCTAATTTAGAGGTTATCCCAACCGAATTAGAGGTTATCACAATCGAATTAAAGATTACCACAACCGCATGAGAGGTTGCCACAACCTAATTTAGAGGTTATCACAACCGAATTAGAGGGGAGCATTTAAATTTATTTATTTTAAATTCTAACAAAAGTTTAAAATTTCAATTGGTAAATTTCAAAATTAAATAGATATTTTTGAATTTAAATTGGAAATGGTGTAAAATAATTATTCTAAAATTGTTTTCCTGAAAAAATTTAACTCTTCTCAGGTGTCTATTTTATATTCCCTATTTTAAACTGATACAATTTTTCAGTAGTTTCTCACTTCCAATGATTGATGGACATTTCAATTTGTTGCCAGTCGGTGCGTTATTGTTGTGTTCGATGATAATGATGATGATGATGACACTGGCGATGAGAATGATGATTACAATGGCGATGAGGATGATGATGACGATGAATTCCATTGTTTTGTTCAATTAAAAAATTGTGGAGAAAGGCCTACTCAATCAGTTACCACCACCACTTCCCCATGATCCACGCAACCATTCATCCATTTGTCGCATACACCAGCAACTTACATGCAACATTGTTGACGCATTCGCCTTTACATCACCTCACCATTATCATTGTAATCATCATCATCATCATCACCATCGTCGTCATTCAATTGGAATCATATTAGAGAAACACGCAACTCAACTGGTGGTGATGGTGGTCGTCGTCTCGTTCATTAGGCCTGCTCGTTGGCATCTCCTCCAGTCTGTTGTTGCTTCTATTATTACTTTATTGTATAGACCAAACAAAAGCACAAAAACACACATTTTCTTTTTAATGTTTATAATTTTTCTATAAAAAACAAGAGAGAAAAAACGAAATTATTGATAGATGATGATGCCTTTTGTGGACACGGGACCATATATGTATAAACGTAGTCTCAGACTGAAGTAGTCATAGATGGTCATCACTTTGTACAAAGTCGTTAATTCATACACGAGATTGGAATATTGTGTCTATTGAATCTATGGGAATCATTGAAGTCAGTTGCAAGGTATAATGGTTTCGGATGCAGGGATTAACATGTATTTGGACGGACTGACAAGAAAAGACATGAGGATAGACAGACTGATGGAAGGTAGGGGAACAACTAGGAAAGAAAAACAATCTGATGAACAACGGATAAGGAGATGAAAGGACGGTCATATAAAGTAAAAGAAAGTTACAGTAAAACGAGGGAAGGGAATCTAAGGTGGTATTCAGTCCGCAGATAAGGAAACTATCACGTGTTAGTCCAAATGGCTTTAGAGCAAGAAATCAGTCTCTTCTTTTCCTTTTGAAGATATTAGAAAGGATGTTTGACTCATATCGGCATAGTTGTCCACGTGCCACCACCCATTATTAAGGGCAAATCTGTGAAAACAGCTCTACACACTCTTGTTAGATTCAGAGGGAAATTCATAAGTATATATCTCACATTTGTCGATGAGAGGATGCATTGAACAACGCCTTACCGGGATCGATAAAATCGGCTGTATCAACTCTGACTGCTGACCAGGGGATCATTAATTTGATATATGAACGGCTTACGCGTTGGCGCTTAACTTTGTCCCTGGGCCAAATGATCTTAACTAGAAATGTAAATTGAGAAACTGCTTTAGGCGGACGCACAGAACTAATTACATGAAAAGAGGTTGTAGTAACCGTTAATTCGCCTGTTGCCACCGAATATCGATTGCCACAACTGAATTTAGTTCCCACAACTGAAATTCGGTTGAAACAACCTCGTTGTCTAATTGATTCGGTGGTGACAACCGTCATTTCAACCAAATGGTTGTTGCAACCATTAATTCGGCTGTTGCCACCGAATTTCTGTTGCCACAACCCAATTGAGATTTTCCCAACAACTGAAATCCGCTTGAAACACCCTCGCCTCCCAATCGATTTGGTGGTGACAATTGAACCTCAAATTAGATTCGTTCTAACAACTATCAATATCTGACAACTATCAACCATAAATTCGGTTGTTGCAACCAAATTGCAGTTACCACAACCGAATTAAGGTTGTCGCGACTGTCTTTAGTAACCCCTAGTACGGTTGTGACAATCTCTAAAGCTTTTGTGACAGTATCTATCGTAATTCGAATGTGGTTTTATGTTATTTGAAAAGAGGTTATAGCAACCGTAAATTCGGTCGTTGCCACCAAAATCTGGTTCGGTTGTTGCCACCGAATTTCTGTTGCCACAACCGAATTGAGGTTATCACAACTGAATTAAGTCCTCACAACTGAAATTCGGTTGAAACACCCTCGACTCCCAATCGATTTGGTGGTCACAATTGAACTTCCAATTAGATTCGTTCTATCAACTGCCAATAAATTCTTTTGCATCAACTGAATTTGGAATCATTTCGGTTGCGCCAATAGTTGGGTTTAAAACCTAAATTGAAAGACCCAGCTTATCACAACATAAAGTGTACGAATTCCTCATTTTGTAATGATTTATAAGAATATAGGAAATTAATAATAATTAATAAAATAATAACACTTTCTCTCGAAACACGTTTTTAACTAATAGGCAGTACATTTTTATTAACTTGTGACAGCCCACCAATTCGGTTGTGACAACCTCTGATTAGGGTTGTGGCAACTTCTAACACGGTTGTGAAAATTTGTGACAACATGTATTTCAGTTATAATAACCACTAATTCAGTTGTGATTACCTCTAGTTGAGTTTTGACAACCTCTACTTCCTGTTAAAGATAATTCTGCTGTGGCAACCTCTAATACGGTTGCGGCACCCTTTAAATTCGATTGTGGCATCATCTTAATTCGGTTGTGAGAACTTCTAAGACGGTTGCGATATACTCTCAATTTGGTTGTGGCAACCTCTAATACGGTTGTGGCACCCTTTAAAGTCGGTTGTGGCAATCTGTGAATTCGGTTGTGACAACTTCAAAGAGTGTTGTGATAACCTATAAATTCGGTTGTGACAACTTCCAAGATGGTTGTGATATCCTCTAAATTCGCTAACCTCTAATACGGTTGTGCCACCCTTTATAGTCGGATGTGGCAACCTTGGTTGTGACAACTTGTTACACGGTTGTGACAGCCTCTAATTCGGTTGTGACAGCTAACCGATTCGGTTGTGACAGCCCACCGATTCGGTTGTGACACCCTTTAAATTCTCGTTGTGGTAACCTCTAAATTCGTTTGACACAACTTCTAATACGATTGTGACACCCTCGAAAAACGGGTATGTCGATCTCTATTTCGATTTTGACATCCTCAATTCAGTAGTGACAACATGTATTTCAGTTGTGATAGCTACTAATTCAGTTGTGATTATTTCTAGTATGGTTTTGAGTACCTCTGCTTGTGATTAATGATAATTCGATTGTGGCAAACTCTAATACTGTTGTGACAACTTTTACCACGGTTGTTAATCAGTCCCATTAATTCGGTTGTTTCACTCTTTAAATTCGGTTATGAGAACCTCTGAATCGGTTGTGATAATCTCTAAATTCGGTTGCGACAACTTCTAACACTGTTGTGACAACCTCTAATTCGATTGCGACAACCTCTAATTCTGTAGTGACAACAAGTATTTCAGTTGTGATAGCCATTAATCCAGTTGTGATCACCTCTAGTATGGTTTTGACTACCTCTATTTACGGTTAAGGCTAATTCAGTTGCCTCAAATGCACTGGTTAGTATTTTTCATTAGCTACACGAATCAGCAAACAAAGTCGTAGCATCTGCTGAAGACCCGGTTATTTAAAGTCAGGGACAACACCTTTCCACATGCAGAGATAAGTTCCATAGCGTTATAAGGTGACTCTCTAAGTGGACCACCGAGAATAGGCGAGTGTAGATCCGAAGAATTGTGTAGTATTTATGTATACAACTTTTCAAGACTTCATTAAATGAATGAAAACGTTTCTAGATGGTATTAACAAATTTCATTGATTTTATGTTGAATTTCAGTGATTTTATGTTGAATTTCGTTGATTGAAATGAAAGTTACGTTGCTTAGTTAGAATATGTTATTTCTGTGTTCCAATGACATGTTTGTTCGACGGAAGAGGAGATAGCAATTTTTAATATTTGTAAAGGATTTCATAATATGTACAAAGATGTGTTTCACAATATCTATGACAATTATTCCTCATGTTATGAACAAATTTCATTGAAAATTAATGAAAATTAATAATATATAAAGAATTTCGTTGATTAAGTGATGAATTTCACAGGTTATACGAAATACTGGGTTTATATGATCTACGAATGAGTTTCAGTGATCCAATCAAATGTTTCTGTGGCTGATTAATTAACAAAATAATTCGTAATATTTATGAACAAATTTCGTAATATTTGCAAATATATTTTCTTCATTGAAAGACGGGGAAAGAGACAGAAAAGGAACAGAAATGTAGAGGGAAGGATGGATGGACGACTGAGGGCAGATTAATAAAAGGACAAACTAACAAGCAGTATCGAAAAGTAAAGGGGAGGATGATCACACGTATAGATGGACTAAAGAGGAAAGGAAGGACACGTGAATCAAAGGACAAATTAAATAGCAAAAAGACAGATACAAAACTTTACGAAGACAAACGTGCAAACTGAGTAAGGACGAGCAATACGAGAGAGGGATGAACAAAGCGAGGGAAACACACAATTAAATTAACGTACGGACAAACAGAGGCCAATCTGGCCACACAAACAGACACATATAACATATATACTAGTCTCTAGGAACTACTGAAATAGCAATTTCCTTGAAATTAGTTCCAATATTTTTTGCTGGGTATTCGAATGGATATAACATCTCCCCCTTTCTATTGAGTTGAATTCAATTTAAAACTTAAAACTGTTTTCTCAATACTAATGGATTTTAAACAATTTTATAAATTAAAGTTGCATCAAACTTCAAACATTCAGGAGCATCAATTGTGTAGTATTTTTCTTTATTAACTGCCTGCCAGCTGGCTGATGTTCATTTTTACAAGCCATTTAGCTGATGACCATCAATTTTCAATTAAAAACCTCCTCAATTGCTTTCTCAACACAGCCCTCCCATTCGAAACAACTGCAGCAAATCTATGGAAAAGTTGATGGATTTTCTTACAAGTAACGATAGGTTTTTTTTTGTACAATATAATTTCCTTTTACAGTAATTTAACAATTTCCTGAGGGTATTTATTGTTGTTTTGTTGTAATGCAGCAATAATAAAAAAATACTTATAAATATTTACAATTACCAATTAACATTTTCATCAATTGATAGGCAATCAACTTTAACATTTTTCAAAATAGGAAGATGATATTCGAAAAACGAATTGAATGCGAACTTTTCAAATAAAATTTTGGTAATTTAATCTCTAATTGAGCTTTAAATTTGAATTTTAGCTGAAGGACTTAGTCGCCAGTGCTATAAATCTTAATATTAATCTTGTATTCACTATAAGTTTTTAATATATCGCAAATAAATAAATAAATTTGAATTTATTCCAGTGTTGGACAATCAAATTTTCGAATAGAGAAGAAGATATTTTGAGAAGAAAGAAAAATATTCGAGACGAAAGAACCATAACTGCTGGAAATAATCCAGTGTACAACTTTTAATAATTGCATTGGAAAATAGTGCAGCAAATTCAAGCAATTTATTATCTAACGTTTCATTGCATACATTTGATAAATTATACGCTGGAAAAACTCCGCCCCATTAACATTTTGCCGGAACCATATATATGTTTGCAAGCACTGGTTTTTATGAATTGAAGATCTGCTGCTTTTTGTTTCTTTGTTGTCTGTCAAGTTTTTGTTGGTAGCAGTTTTCCAAAAACACAACCACATTTGGGTCACAAAGCCATATACAAGGTAGCGCAAAAGTAAACTTCCGATGTTTTTTGCCTGTAATGTAAAAAAAATGAAAAACTTTGATTCTTCTTGTGGATTATTTTTATTTGGTCTTTTAATTTTTTTTACATCAAGTCAAGAATATGATGTCATGTAAATGGCCGCCGCCACAGTTGATTGTCATTTGAGCCCTTTTTATGACATTTTCCATCACTTTGGCCAAAACTTCCGGCGATAGGTCCTCACATTCTTGACGGATATTGTCTTTAAGAGCTGCAAGAGTCTGAGGCTTGTTGACATAAACCCGCGACTTCAAAAAGCCCCACAAAAAGAAGTCTGGAGCGGTCAAATCAGGCGATCTTGCTGGCCAGTGCAAATCGTCAAAACGGGAGATTAGGCGCCCGGGAAATGCATCCTTCAGTATATCGGTTGTGGCACGTGCAGTGTGTGCCGTTGCACCGTCCTGTTGGAACCATATATTTTCCAATCCCAATTCATCAAGTTGCGGCAAAAGGAACTCGTTGATCATTGCTCTGTAGCGTGGCACGTCGTCTGGTCGATGTCGACGGCGCTTCCACGACATCCTCGGCTACAGCAGCAATATTCTCTGCAGAACGGCTACTCCGGGGTCTGCCACGCCTGGCAGCATCTCGTGTTGTGCCAGTCTCTTCGAGGCGAGCGGCTAAACGTCGCAGTGTTTTCCCAGTAGGCGTTGGACGGCCAGGAAATCTGCGACGAAATTCACGTTGTGCCAAAGTCACCGACCGATTATTGGTCAAATAAAAAGTCTGCAATATTTCGCGTTCTGGAGCAGTGTAGCGTAACATTGTTTATTAACGTGTATTTCGCATGTGTTTACTACAAAAATGTCAAAACAGAACTGACATTAGGGGCCAATCGCAAAATTTATAGCATTTTCTGATAGGAGGATTACTTTTGCGCCACCTTCTACATATTATATCTTATTAATCATTGTGTCTCCAACATGTAATATTGAATAGCAATCACAATGTGTTTGGATACAAGTATAGTATATTTGCGAGAAGCTACAAATACCTTATATTTGCATCCAAACAACAAAAAGACAGATTTTTCAGCGTGTGATTCAAAACAGAGATAGTGTTTATAATCTGTAGGTAGTCTTCCTCCCACTAGCAACTTCTTCCCTGGCTCAAGGGTGTGGTTCCAAAAAGTGCGTGTGGTTCAAAACAGAGATAATGTCTATAATCAGTAGCTAGTCTTCCTCCCACTAATAACTTTTTCCCTGGCTCAAGCCAGAGATGCCCTCTCCGTGGGGTATAGACCTAGAGAAACCTAGAAACCTAGAGATTTCCTCTCTAAGGGGTTTCGAGCTAGTTACCTACGTTTCCCCCGGTTCCGGGGCTTGTGGGATATTGCCTTTGTTACTTATATTTTTCCCTTGGTTTAAGCTAGAGGTTGCCTCCCTGTGGAGTATCGAACCTGCACTCTACGTTTCAACTGGTTCAGGCCAGAGATTCTCAGGCTGTGGGTCTTGCCTTTGCTACCTGTCTTTCAACTCAGAGCTTTCCTGCCTGTGGGGTCCGGACCTTTTTGTGTACCGCTCCCCTGGTGCAAGTCACACATTCCCTGCGTGTAGAGTTTTGGTGTTGTTAGGTACGTTTCCGTGGATCAAGCCAGAGGTTCCGAGAGCCAGAGATTTGAAAATTTAGTAAATATTTTGGATTAAGTCCAAGTAGGATTTGTAGTAGGTCAAAAGGAATTTTAGCGAAGCAGAGTCCCTGCCTGAGGGATGTACAAGCTGGAAAAACTCCGCCCTAGCAACATATTGCCGGAACCATGTATATGTTTGCAAGCATTGTTTTTTTTTATGAATTTAAGAGCTGCTGCCTTTTTGTTTCTTTGTTGTCTGTCACGTTTTTGTTGGTAGCAGTTTTCCAAAAACACAGCCACATTTGGGTCACAAAAACATATATTATAACTAATTAATCATTGTGTCTTCAAATACAATGTGTTTGGATACAAGTATAGTATATTTGCGAGAAGTTACAAATGCCTTATATTTGCAACCAAACAACAAAAAAGACTGATTTTTCAGCATGTGGTTCAAAACTTAGACAGTGTCTATAATCTGTAGCTAGTCTTCCTCCCACAAACAACTTTTTCCCTGATTTGAGCCAGAGATTCCGTTTCTAGGAGGTATTGACCTAGTTACATATGTTTCCCTTGGTTCAGGTGAGCGATTCTGTGGCTGTGGGATATTGACTTTGTTACCTAATTTTCCCTTGGATTAAGCTCGAGGTTCCCTCCCTGAGGGGTGTCGATCTTGTTACCTACGTTTCAGCTGGTTCAGGCTAGAGATTCCGTGGCTATGATGTATTAACCTTGTTACCTAATTTTCCCTTGGATTAAGCTAGAGGTTCCCTCCCTGAGGGATATCGATCTTGTTACCTACATTTCAACGGGTGCCGGCAAAGGGTTCTCTGGCTGTGGGAACCAATCCAGTGCTTTCCTGCCTGTGGGTTTCGGACCTTGTTGCGCACCTTTCCCCTGATATAATCCAAAGATTCCCTGCGTGCAAGGTCTTGATGTTGTGAGGTACGATACCGTGGAGCAAGCCAGATATCCCGGGAGCCAGAGATAATCATAAACAAATTGTAAAATTTAGTAAATGTTTGGGATTTAGTCTAAATATGAATTGTAGTAGGTAAAAGGGAATTTTAGAATTCGTAGGTTAGAATTATTAGTTAGAATTATATATGGCGTAAATGTTGGCTCTCAAGAGGTTAACAAAGTTGCTCCTTACAAAGTGTATGGAATTTTAAATACAGAGGAAAATTGACTCATGCACTGGAATGCCAACAAAGAAAGCGAGTGAAGCTCATTGTTTCTCTGCTCTCTACAGTATCTGACTATAGATATTCCAACCATGTTTAACTAAAATTACATAAACTAAGTAAAAAGTATAAAATAATCACGTTATGACGCGAGAGAGAATTGCGTTTGAGTGAATCGCGTCGACTTTTTGGTTCTCTTCTACGAGGGTTACCAAATTGCGCATTTTGTTTCTTTTCTCTACCTGTACATCCTCTTTGCTTCTTATAAAGAAATTATTTAATAAAATTGGAATCAAAAATTTTGTTTCTATTTGGCAACATATACTTAGGTTATTGTTTGAAAAGCTCTAAGGGCGAGTTTCAAACTCGTCATTGAAAAGCTCAATTTGAAAGCTTACAGAAAACTTTCATATTGAATGACATTGAAATGACAAACATCGGGTCCATTTAACTGGAGTATTTTCAAATGAGAAACTGGGCATAAAAATTCGAAGTTTTCAATGTAAAGTTTGCATATCTGCGGTGTTTAAAGGGTTAACGCGCTTATACTAAACCTCAAATGAAAGCTTAAGGTCTTTACGATAATCTGTGCTGGTTTTATCTTTCCGTTTTTAGTTCTGATTATAATATATATCTTGATTTTCTTGGTATAGAAAGTTGTAGACATAAAACTATATTGTGAAATTGGGAACACCATGGTTTATTTACTAGATGAAAGCAATTTTGCTTCTTTTTTAATAAAAACAAATTTTTATGATGTCTGTTGTGTATAACATTTATTAAATTTGTTTAAAATTCCATTCTAATTGCAAATAAAATTAAATAGTTTTTTTATGAGAAACTTTTATGGTAGTCAGTTTTCAAAACGCTTGAAAGTCCCAAAAATAACAACAATAACATTTGTTTTGCCCAAATTCAGAACAAACAAACGGAATAAAAAAAAAAACTCAAACTTGAAAAAAATACAAAATAATGATGTTTAAGTTAATGATTCCAGTGATAATGATGGCAGTCAGAATGATGATGATGTGGCCAGTGATAATGATGATCATGGTGATAATGATGATGTTGTTGATGATGATCATGTGATAATGATGATTTTGTTTTTAGTTTTCTGTTAATCACATTGAGGGTGATGACGCCATCCCATGGACTGTATATACTACACACATATTTATGACTGTGAGACGACGACGACGACGACGATCTCATCCCAAAATACTGACCATTTTCTTAATTTTAAATTTAAAATAAATTGTGCTGTTTTTTTGTTACCGTCTAATTTTGTGTTTTGGTTTTTTTTTGGCTTGATATTTTAATGAAGACGAAGAGAATTTATGGGGGTATCCATCCATCCGACCATCCATTCAAGTGCGTGCGAGTCTCTAACGTCGGTCGTCTTATAATCTGAAGTGATTACCATATGTTGGCCCGTCTGTCCGTTTGTATATTAACAAAATAACATGAAGTGGGCCGACCTTCAAAAGTGCTGCCTGCCTTTTTCTACATTAGTCTCAATAATTTAAATTTTTAACATAATAAATGGCGTTTTCTTCTTGAGTCTAGGGAGGGAGTTGATTTTGTAATAAATTATAATTTTGAGTTGTTACACATTCCACTGCCGTGGAATAGAACACAAAACAATTCTGCTTGAAAAGGGTTAAAATATTCAATTCCCTTGGAGATGAAACAAAGATGTTAATTAAAACAAAATAAGATAAAAGTGTTAAAAATCAAAAATAAATTAATAGAACAGGTCTAAGTGAATCATTCATCAGCTGCCACCAACTCCTAACCTAGCCTAGGGGGGTATTAATAGAAGACCCATAAAAGAGGTTTATTAGTGGATTATTGTATGGAAAGTTTTCTGGTCATACACACAAGGGAAACTTCGTTCTCCACAAATGAAATTTTAGATAACTAAACTTCATTTAGGAGCCTTTCCGGCAAACGAACATTTATGTTGATGAGCAGCTCATCCAACTAGAAAACGTGAGCCGCCGAGTAGGCCAGGCTCAAATCTCCGTAGAATCAAACAATTACATTTTTTATAAAGGATGTTATTATTAGTTTTTTATTTTATTAGTTTTATGTTAATTTTTTATTGCTATTTTTATTCAAAAATCATTTTTGAATAAAATTAATATTAACGATGAAGGTCGAATATTGAAATCGAAAAATTTCATATTTATTTTTTATTTAATTTTTTAATATTTTGTTTATATTAAAATTTTTTTATATTTTTATATTTTTTTTTTGTGTTTTTATTTTTAAAATTTTGTTTTATTTATTTTGGATTTTTATCAATTATTTTTTTTATATTACATATTCTTTTTTCTAAATTTATTTTTTTAATTTTTTAGTTTTATTTTTATCTGTTTTACTGTGGATTTCCATATTTTGTTATTTTTTGTTATTGATGTGTTAACATCTATAGGCACGGGTAGGGAAATCTATAAAAGTGAACACACGCAAACAACACACAGCGTTAGCATCACATACGTGGTTGTTGTACAACAATAGTGTCTAGTATGATGGTATTGATGTAGCGGCAGCGAACAAACAAGCAGGTCTATTGCGGCAACGAACAAACAAGCAGGTTTATAACGGGTTTTTCAACAGAGACGCTACAAAAGTAAATCGATAGGGACAGCAAACGACGCCATATTTTTTCCCGCTCTTTTGACATTTCTCTTCAGTAAAGTTTGCCATTTCATCGTGGAAAGATATACGAGCCAGCAACGAGTCGAAATTATTAAAATTTACTACCGAAATTTGGAGTCAGTGGTCTCAACTTTAAGCGGCCGCAACAATCAGCGATGAAGCTCATTTTTGGCTGAATGGCTTCGTCAATAAGCAAAATATGCGTTATTGGTCAGGCAGCAATCCACACGTAATCCATGAGTCATCATTGCATCCCGAAAAAATTACGGTTTGATGCGGTTTATGGGCAGGCGGCGTCATTGGGCCGTACTTCTTCCGTGATGATCAAGACCGGCACATTACTGTGAATGCGAATCGCTACCGTTCAATGATAACCGAATATTTTTGGCCCCAATTGGATAATATGGACTTGGAGGACATGTGGTTCCAACAGGACGGCGCCATAAGCCACACAGCGAATGCAACAATCAAGTTATTGGAAACCAAGTTTGGTGAACGTGTTATCTCACGAAATGGCCCAGTCGATTGGCCGCCTCGGTCGTGCGATTTGACGCCGTTATATTATTTCCTGTGGGGCTACGTCAAGTCTATGGTCTATGCCAACAAGCCAGCGACGATTGATGAACTTCGTGCGAATATCGAACGTGAAATTGCAGCAGTATCGGCCGATTTATGCTTGAAAACCGTCGAAAATTGGGTTCAGCGTCTGGACTTCTGCAAGCGTGCCCGTGGTGGCCATGCAAAAGAAATCGAGTTCCATACATAATGGCATCGAACGTACTTTCACAGGAATAAAGAATTCCATTGGTATCTAAAACCGGTTTTGTTTCATTTAAAAAAACTTTTGTAGCGCTCTTATTGAAAAACCCTTTACAAGCAGAGTATTGAACAGTATAGAGAACTCATGGAACGAATTGTATGCCTCAAAAGCACTGGTGACATCTGGCGAATGAACCAAAACGTATTACTCTGTTTTTTTCATAACTTGGTCCATTCATAATTTTGATGTGAAAAATTGATGCCTTTTGAAATATTTCTGATTTTTGTAATGTTTTATGTAATAACATTGTCAAAACGGTGTATTTATATTGAAATAGTCTAGAAAGAGAATAGGTCTCGTTTATGCTCTTTTACTCAGACTCTCTACATGAGAGCGGAAAAAGAGTGCAATAAGTTCTCTATACTATTCAATACTTTTTGTCGTCGGTCTGTTTATGACAAAACAAAAACAATTATTTCAGTGACCTAAATATTGCTTTATTTATTTAACAATATTACATCTAATGTTAAAGCAGATGTAAGAAAAATTAAAGTGCAATAGCAAAAGAGCCTTCAGCACAAAAACTATTCTTTTTTTTTATTTTCCAATGTAACATTTACTAATGTGTTCATAGAAATCAAACAGGTTCCGTGTAACAAAAAGGTGTTAACACATCGCCCGTGAGTTCGAACACTCATCGATTTTTTTTATTTAATTTTCGTGAACGCAAAGAAAACTTTCCTTCCCAACAAAAGAAAGTTTAGTCACATAAACTTTGTTTGAGGAATTTATTTGAGGAATTTATGGCAGCACATTCGAAAGAGAGAAACTACCATTTGTGCTGAAAAGTTTTGAATAAATTGATGTTTTCATTCGACTTAAAACGACAAGATTGGGGAACCCAAATCAACTTGCTTTCGTCTAGAACGCGAACGAGATAGAGATAGAAAAACAGGCTGCCAAATTCCAATTGATGGCAATTCAAAGACATCAATTGAAATTCATAAACCTAATACATAAAATGAGTTCTGAATTTCAATTGACGCCTTTCAAATGCAAATGATGTCGTGTAAATTACAAGTTATGTATTTTAAAATTCAATTGGTATCTTTTAAATTTCAATTGATATATTTTAATTTCCAATAGAAATTTCAAATAGAAATCTCAAATATCGTAGAAATTTCAAAATTCCAATTGAAAGTTGTTTTGAAAATTTAAAACCCGAGAGGCAAACTGCGTCGTTGCAGACAACGCATTTGGAGACAGAAGCATATCGCTCACTAACCAGTCACAACCGGATCTGGTCCCTAAAAGCCTCGTGAAGGCGAAATTCGCGCACAACATGGAGCTAGTCTTTGACGGGCGCATCTCAATCACACTACTTTCGACCAGCAAGTCTCATTCTGTGCAAGAATGCGTTAAACGACTCTTGACGTGTCAGTATGCAACCAAGGCTTAAATAGAAACTAAAACCAGGGTTGTTCCCCACGTAACCTACATTCGGAATAAACGTATACGTAACTCTTGACGCTGAAATCCCAACGGCCCTGCCAATCAGATGTGACTAACGCATCCAACCCAACCGCTTATTCTTACCGCTCACTCTTACCCCAACAATGAACAAATCTGACTCACCAAGTGCGTACCCTCCTTGATTTTAAAGTCCATGCTGCGACGCATCACCTCTGGATCAAGAGGAGTTGCATACTGGCATACAAAAGCAATAACATTACCCTCTGAAAAAAGAATAATCTACTCTGCCTGAATACACTTCTCGCACAATCACACCCAACAGAGGATTCAAATGTTGTCATGCCAACAAAAGGACCCCTGTTTGCGGTCCTAAATGCTTGACGACTCAAACTCCAATCATTCCTCAAAACGCGCCTAACCAAACCGATCACATTGGCTAGTTTGAGTTGAGAGTCTCCCTATATGAGGCAAAATGTTCATTCTTTCTCCCATGGTGGCTCCGAGATACTTTACCTCTGTGGAGTACCGGACCGCGCCACCACCACTAACACGTATGATTGGAGAATGAAACTTGAAACTACCCTTCAGCAATATATTGTCACTGTCGTTTCCACCGATATACTAACTCCTCCACGCTCGCCTCACCGAGTGACAATGATTGATGATCTGACGATCGTATCAATTCAGGCACAGTAGTTAGGCATCTAATGATGAACTTGTCACGAAGTTCGAAGTTGGTCATGTCATTCCAACAAAAGCCAACAGTTTTTCAATTAGAAAAATGTTCCTGATCTTGTAAACTTGTAGTATGAACTTCTCATATATTAACCAAAAATACGCATTATGGCCGAGGATAACTGTTCCAACTTGGAACTACATCTTCCTTCGACTATAATGAGTATGTCATCAATTTAAGCACATATCTTGCATACAGCATCAAGTTCATGCAAGAGTGTATTCATCATCAGATTTCACACAAAGGGAACACAAATGGAACCCAGCCCACATCCTCGGACCATGGCGACAAATTCAGATCTATTTGCCCCTACTAGTATAACTGGCTTTCTGTAGGAGAAGTAACTTATCTAGAGTGCTACTTCCTGATACCCTCGCCCCACTAGTCTTTCTTTTCTTTCGTCCAACTCATAATCACACGCACCCTTAAAGTCGCCGAAAAGACATGGAACACACTTCTGAGTAGGCTCTCCAAGCTTTCCTCTTAACGTGCGCCCAGGTATCTTCAACAATTCGACATGCTGGCAGCAACTCTCTCACTCAGTCTCTGCACCAATATTATTTCCAGTACTTTTCCGAGTGTGGCCGTCGGTGGTGCAATGGTTAGTGTGCGCGGCTCTTGCACATGAGATCCTGGGATCGAACCCTCCCCTGACCACCTTCAAAAAAAAAATTTCTTTCGGCGGCGGTCACCTCGCATAGTGACGGCGACACTATCGAGTATATAGCCATCAAAAAGCTTCTGAAAATACCGTTCGGAATGTAGGTAGGTCCCAATCAGTGAGTGAAAACTGAAAAGCGCACAGCTCAGTGACTGTGAGAAGTTCTCCCCGGTCCCTTCATGGGATTTAATGGGAAACCATTCATTCATTTCACTTTTCCGAGTAATGGGAGGAAACTAATATCCCGATATGAACTAGACCTACTCCTGTCCTTATCGATCGACTTCAAGAGCACAATGACGCGAAGTACTTTCCACAACGTCATGTACACACCGCACTCTTACCTACAGTCGACTCAGGTGATTGGATTTCACTTTAAAGCCGATTGTTAAGATCGTTCGCGTGAAATATATTGATCAACATCAATTTGTTTCGTTGCGAAATGGGCCGGCAACATATCAGTGTGGACAACTTTAAAGTACAAATGTATTTTTGATGTGTTAACATCTATAGGCGCGGGTAGGGACTAAACTCACAAAGTGAACACATCCAAACATAGTTAGTCCGACTGCGATCACAGATTGTTTGGCGTTAAACTCCTCCGAAATGGCTGGACCGATTTGTATGAAATTTTGTGTGCATATCGGGTAGGTCTCAGAATCGGCCAACATCTATTTTTCATACCCCTAAATGATAAGGGTGACCCACCCCTATATAGAACACAGATTTGTCCGACTGCGAAACACAGATTGTCAGACTGCGAAAAAAAAACACACACTGATGTAGCGGCAGCGAATAGTTGTCTTGTGTGGGTGCGGAGCACTCTCAGAGCAAAGAGAATAATGACGTGGTTATACGTATATAAAAATGAGATAGAAAGAGAGCAACTACAATTGTGTGAACTTGTGTAGCGTATATATGAACATAACAATGTATGTATGCACATGTGTCAGTTGCTTTGCATTCTCTTTGTTTTTTTGTGGGAATACAACAAAAAGTATTAAGCAAGAAAATAATGACACATGTGCTTGCACTGGTCTTTAAATAATTTTAAGTATTAATATTATTTAAATGTAACGTCATCATATGATTGAACGCTGTTTTTTATTTTCGATTTTCGATTCGATTTTTTTAAATGAATTGAACGAGAGTTGACAACATTGATAATATTTTTAACAATAAAACATTAAAAGTTTGCTCGTTACATGTTGCTGACATTTCGAGCGAAAAACTACACGCTGAAAAGTCTGTCTTTATTTGTTGTTTGGTTGCAGATATAACGTGTTTGTAGCTTGTCGCAAATATAGTATACTTGTGTCCAAACATATTGTGTTTGCAGTTCCATATTTCATATTGGAGACGCAATGATTAATGGGTTATTATATATGTTTTTGTGAACCAAATGTGGCTTTGTTGGTTGACAACTGCTGAATACAAAACCGTGACAGACAACATAGAAACAAAAAAGCAGCAGCAGATCTTCAATTCATGACAACAATGCTTGCAAGCATATACATGTTTCCTGCAATATAATGCTGCGGTCGTTTATTTCTCAGCGTGTACAGGTGCGGAAACATTTTATCATTATTTCGCAGGCAGTTTTTTACACGGACTTTCGTAAATATTTGCACGATATTTTGTACTTAGGCCACATGTAATTTAAGGTTGAAATTATTTTCGTATTAAATTTTTAAATTCTGTTTTTTTTTTGCTTTAATTTTTTTATAATTTCCATTTAATTCACCATCTTCTAGCACAACCTTGTTGTACTTCACATTACCAAGTTCGTGCACAGTTTTTGCCGAATTCATTAGATAATAATGAGAAGTTTTTTAAAAAAAAAATTCAGTTTCCTCCATTCATTTGAAATTTTAATTACAGTATAACAAAACAAAAAAAACAGTTTCAATTGTTTCATATGATAATGCGAAAAAAGGGTTGCGCAAACGGAAACGCTACTGTAGGTTTTTCTATTTTTGATATGACATTTTATAACAAAAACGAAAATACGCAGGTTGCTATGAAAGTTTTGTTGTGACGTTCCCTAAAGCTGTTCTCTACAATATACTGTCTTATATAGCATCGAAGTTTTCCTCATTGTTCCCTCCCTCTCCCCTTCGTGCTGTTGTTGACGAAATGAAATTAGCAACAATAAAATTGTTAACACAACCGGCATATTAATTGTTCCATCCTCGTCCGCGAGTATTTTTCTTGTTTGTCTAAAATTATCCATATTCATCGACATGAATGAGACTACTGACAACGACGATTCCCTCGGTATTGTTAATTTATTTGTTATTATTGGCTACTGTTGTTGTTGGAGTTGAGAAGTTTTTTTTGAGAATTCAAATACATTCACCCATGTTGTTGCTATTGTTATTTGTTTAGCAATTTTTTGTTGTTCATTTCATTAAAATTTATTTGATATCCATGGATGATGACATAAGCAGCTCGTAAGTGTGAATGGCATTCCATGATACAATTTTGGAAACAAAACAAAAACAGCAAAAACAAAATCTAAGTGAGAAAAAATAATAATTGGACGGGCTGAAGGTTGAACAGACCATAGTTTTAAGCAGGGTTCGCTTTGACTCGCGAGAAAGGAATCATAGTTCGACTGGATGGCTCTCAAATTTCAATTGATGGGCTCAATAAACTTATAATATGAGTGTCGTAATATCATTTTAATGTCTAAACAATGGCAACAAAGATTTGACATAGATCCTGTACAGTAAACCATGGTCCCTCTCTAGATAGACTTAAAACCAGGGTTCGTATTAGCTCACGAGCGAACCGTTCTCGAGCCAATATCTTGCAGGAGCCAGAGTTCAACATGGCGGTTCGTAGCAGCTCACGAGCGTGCCGTTCTCGGACCCAAATCTTGCGGGACTAGAATTCAACATGTCGGCTCACAAATTTCAATTTGTCAGCTCTCGGCTCGCGAGTCAGCTCCCAGCTATGGCTCCCGGTTCGGGAGCTAATAGCCGCGAGATTAAATTTAGCGCACGGCTCGCGGGCCGTCTACTAATGTTGAAAATGTAATATAACAAAGTTGGGAGCCGGCTCGCGAGCCAAGAGCTGACAAATTTAAATTAGGGAGCCGACATGTCGAGCAAGATTTTGGCTTGGGAGCGGGTCGCTCGTGAGTTAATTCGAGGCCTGGTTTTAAGTCGATCGATAGAGGGGCCATTGTTTATTTCACATGATCCATGCCAAAGTTTTGTTGCCATTTTTTATACATCAAAATTAAATTACGACACACATGTTATAGTTTCATTGGGTCAGTACACGCTGAAAAATAACGCCCCCAGCAACATATTGCAGGAACCATGTACACGTTTGCAAGCATTGTTTTCGTGAATTGAAGATCTGCTGCTTTCTGCTTCTTTATTATGATAGACACCAGTGTTTTCAATAGTTTTCAACAAAAAAAAAATCCATATTTGATCCACATATAATATAACCTATTAATCATTGTGAAGCAAACATGTTATATTGAATAGCAAACATAATGTGTTTGGACACAAGTATACTATATTTGCGGCAAGCTACAAACACGTTATATTTGCATCCAAACAATAAAAAGACAAATTGTTCAGCGTGTACCCTTATGACTTATGGTAAAGCATTGATAAGCGTGCTGGTGTACTGTACATGACAACACGGGTCTTAGCCTCAAAAAGGGCATCTTTCAGTTATTTCAGGTAGGGTTGTTTTGCTAAGTGACGGCGGTCCTAGCGCCTTTTGAAACATTAAAAAGCTGCTCAAAGCTGTACCGTGTTCGTAGTGTGTTCAACATTGTAGGTCAACAAATACCTGTAGGTTTACCAAAAATGGACTCTATGAGTTCAAACTTTATGTTCACTAAACATTGACATCGCACCGATCACTATTACCAGAAATTCTTCTCCTTCACTTTACAGAAGAAGAAGAAAATTGACCCGTCCTTTGAAGCAAACAACTTTTTTGAGTTAAAAAAATGTTCTTCGTAGATATTACGAAACCCTCTAAAAATCCTACGAATTTTTATATTGATATTCAGACACGTTTCAAAATTTTGAGAAATTTGAACTTCTCACAATCACTGAGCTGTGCGCTTTCCAGTTTTCACTCACTGATTGGGACCTACAGTTTTACACCGATACCGAACGGTATTTTGAGTAGCTTTTTCATGGCTATATACTCGATAGTGTCGCCGTCACTATGCTAGGTGACCGCCGCCGAAAGAAATTTGAAGGTGGTCAGAGCAGGGTTCGAACCCAGGACCTCATGTACAAAAGCCGCGCACACTAACCATTGCACCACCACGTGAGATATACAATTAAGTAAAAAATAAAAAGAATCTTGACTGGTGATTTTGAAGCGCACAACTTTTGTGGGTTGAAAAAATATTTTTCGTAAATATTACGAAATCTTTTATAAATCTTACGAATTTGTACATTAATTTTTAGTCAAACAAACATTTTGCTGGATCAATGAAAGCAAAATAACCGTCAGTGGTACAAAGATGAGAACGTGGGCTCGATTCTCGCTTTGACCACGTTTAATTTCTTTCGCCGACGGCTAACTCGCTTAGTGACGGCGGCATTATCGGGTAATAATTAATTAATTAGTCATGAAAAAGCTTCTCAAAAACGGTTTGGAAATGGTGTAAAAGTGTGGGTCCTAATCAATGAGTCTAAAAATGGAAAGCGCGCCACCCACTGATTGTTAAAAAATCTGTTGACCGGTTGTGATGGGATCAGTTGTCATTGAAAAATATTTATTTATTTAATGAAACAAATTCATGTAAAATTCATCATGCAATCAGTAAATTTGTTTTCATAACATTTATGAAATATTTTCGTAGGTTTTATGAAACCTGGCAATATTGGTTTTTGTTAATATCACGAAATACTTATTAATATTACGAAATTCTGCTCAATACCACGAATACGTTCGTTAATATTTAGTGAAAGAAGTACTTCATTGGAACAATGGAAACTAATTCATAGATTCTATGAACGAACAACTTTTGTGCATTGCAAAATTTTATTCGTACATATTACGAAGGCCTCCATAAATATTACGAATTGGTTTATTAATATTAAGCCATTGAAACATTTCATTGTATCAATGAAACTAATTTATAGATTATATAAAAATTTCATAGAACCTATGTAACTTATCATACATTCAATGAAACTTTAGACAGTTTTTATAAAACCTAAAAAAATTGTTTTCATAAAAATTTGAAAATCCTTTACAAATCGTAAATTTTTTTAAATTAATTTTTAAACAATTATATTATCTCCGTTAATATTTCGAAATTTTTCTTAATATTACGAATTATTTAATTAATTTTTAGCCAAAAAAAAATTTGGAAACAATGTAAACTAATTCATAGATTGTATAAACATTTCTTAGAATTTATGCAATTTATCATACTATCAAAGAAAGCTTTCTTAGATTTTATGAAAGCTAAAGGTTATATTCTTAAATATTAGAAAAACTATTTTAGGCTAACAATTCTGGTAAAATTGTATGGGCCAATATTTTGGAATCCTCTTAATATGTACTACGAATTCCTTAATTTATTTTTTGCCAAAGAAAAATCTCATTGGAGCAGTGATTCCATGAAAGGACAACTTCTGTGCATTGCAAAATAATATTCGTAAATATTACGAAATTGTTCAGTAATATTACGAATTCCTTTATTAATTTTCAGAACATTTCAACACGTTGAAAAATAATCGCCCCAGCAACATATGTACATATTTGCAGGCATTGTTTGCATGACTGGAAGATTTGCTGCCTTGTTTTCTCTTTGTTATCTGCCTCGTTTTTTGTTTCAGCGGTTTTCAACAAAAAAATCCACATTTGGGTCTAAAAATCATAAATTATGGCCTATTAATCGTTGTGTCTCAAACATGTTATATTAAATAGCAAACACAACGTGTTTGAGCACAAGTATATAATATTTGCGACAAGCTACAGACACGTTATATTTGCATCCAAACAACAAAACAAGACAAATTTTTTAGCATGAAAGAATCTAGAAAATATATCATGCAATCTATGAAACTTTTCACAGAATTTATGAAACTAAAAAATGATCTTCGTAAATATTAGGAAATCGTTCGTAAATCCTATGAATATTTTCCTTTATTTTTGGATAAATAATCGTAATAAAGTTATCTGCATTAATATTAAGACGTCCTTCTTAATATTACGAATTATTTCATTAGTATTTAGCCAAAGAAACATTTCGTTGGAACAATGAATTTTTTTACTATATAGATTCTATGAGCGAACAACTTTAGAACATTGAAAAATGTTCGTAAATACTCGTATTACGAAGATCTTCATCAATACTGCGTATTTCTTAATTGATTTTCAGCCGGAGAACATTTCATTGCATCAATTAAACCAATTCATAGATTATATGAATATTTCGTAGAATCTATGCAATTTATCATACAATAAATAAATCTTTTCACAGATTTTATGAAAATTTTCTTCGAAAATAGTAAAAAATCATTCATAAATTCTACGAATTTTGTTAATAATGATTAGTCAAAGAAACATTTCATTGGAATGATGGAACTTAAAGAATTGTTTCTATGAGCGAACAACTTTTGTATTTTTGAATAAATTCTAAAATTGGCCTAGGGAAGTTGAAAGCGTATACTAAGGATACTTGATCGATCTGGGAATATTAAGAGCGCCTTCGGAAGTTGTTTGAATTTAATTAAATGGTATTTAGTATATTTATTTAGTATTTGGTATATTCTTTGCAGATTAGTGTAACTTTATCTCAAATTGAGAGATTTAAGAAACTTTGTGATTATTGTATTGTTTGCCATTATGTTTGCGATTGCTCCAATTTAGTTTCGAAGGTAACAATGTTTTACCGCCGATAACCATTGACGCCGGCCTTTCTCGAATCAATAGCGATTACTTCATCCGCCAATATTCAAACGTACTTGTAAAACTATGACCTCATACTCTTTTTGTTGCTGTTGTTTATCGCAATCTGTGCTAAACACGTCACCATTAATTTATCTACATGTTACGGTGTGATGCACAGTGGTTTGAAATTGAAATGCAAGAGTTAAAAATTGTATATTACTTATATTTTGTTTAGAAAATGTATATGCTAATTTAGAAAATATGTAGCCATGAAGAAGGTGCTCCAACCGTCCGTGGAAAAGTCTGAGAAGTGTGTAGGACATCCCCTAATTAAATTCAAAACTGGCTGTTAGCAACAATACTGCTTCTCAAAATGAGGGACAGTGTGATATATAGAAAAGTCAGCGAGTCTGTCAGTTGTTTTTTACGAACTGACCACTTGCACTAGTTTTGAACACGAAAATGTTAACTGTTCCTTATTTTAAGAACTGTTCTATTGCACAACCTGCGTAGTACTTTGGGTCTAGCAAAGGAACTAGTTCCTATCAGCTGGATACATTGTCGGTAATTAGCTGCCTGTATTACTAATTACAAACCAATTAATTAAGGGAAAATGGGTAATCTAGCAACAATAGTGGTCATCTTAATGAATGATAGAGAGAGACAGAGGCGAGCGAGGGTGCCTAATGATTTTTTATGAACTGACTTCTTGCACTAGCCTACTACTTGGGGTTAGTGAAGTAAGTAGCTGCCTGTATAACAAAGCTGGTGATTTAGTGGAAACGGTCACCTACAAAACTGGTGGGTAGCAACAATACTGCTTCTGAAAATGAGCGACAGTGTGATAGAGAGTCAGCGAGGCTGTTAGTTGTTTTTGTCAACTGAAATTTTGACTGCTCCTTCTCTGTATTACTTTGGAATTAGTGAAGAAATTAGTACCTATGAGCTGGGTACGTTGTCGGTAAATAGCAGTCTGTATTATTTTGTACAAACTGAGGATGTGGATGATGACCTACAAAACTGACCTGTAGCAGTAATTCTGCTGATAATTATGAGGGAGAGCATGATATAGAGATAAGTGAGAGAGAGTGTAAATATGAAATTTTTAAATTGACATCTTGCACTATCCGTTGACAGGAGAGTGTTGACTGTCCCTTCTCTGCACTATTGTGGAGTCAGTAAAGGAACCACATACGGTTGAGGTAGTTACTTTGAATTTAAGTAGCTGACTGTATAAGTAAAGGGTTTTTCAACAGAGACGCTACAAAAGTAAATCGATAAGGACAGCAAACGACGACATATTTGTTCCCGCTCTTTTGACATTTCTCTTCAGTAAGGTTTTCCATTTCATCATGGAAAGATATACGAGCCAGCAACGAGTCGAAATTATTGAAATTTACTACCGAAATTTGGAGTCAGTGGCCTCAACTTTAAGAGCGTAATTCATCGGAAAATCATCTTCAGCGATGAGGGTCATTTCTGGCTGAATGGCTTCGTCAATAAGCAAAATATGCGTTATTGGTCAGACAGCAATCCACACGTAATCTATGAGTCATCATTGCATCCCGAAAAAATTACGGTTTGGTGCGGTTTATGGGCCGGCGGCGTCATTTGGGCCGTACTTCTTGCGTGATGATCGAGACCGGCACATTACTGTGTATGCGAATCGCTACCGTTCATTGATAACCGAATATTTTTGGCCCCAATTGGATAATATGAACTTGGAGGACAAGTGGTTTCAACAGGACGGCGCCATAAGCCACACAGCGACTGCCACAATCAATTTATTGGAAACCAATTTTGGTGAACGTTTTATCTCACGAAATGGCCCAATCGATTGGCCGTCTCGGTCGTGCGATTTGACGCCGTTAGATTATTTCCTGTGGGGCTACGTCAAGTCTATGGTCTATGGCATAGACTCTGTGCCAACAAGCCAGCGACGATTGATGAACTTCGTACGAATATCGAACGTGAACTTGCAGCAGTATCGGCCGATTTATGCTTGAAAACCGTCGAAAATTGGGTTCAGCGTCTGGACTTCTGCAAGCGTGCCCGTGGTGGCCATGCAAAAGAAATCGAGTTCCATACATAATGGCATCGAATGTACTTTCACAGGAATAAAGAATTTCATTGGTGTCTAAAACCGGTTTTGTTTTATTTAAAAAAAACTTTTGTAGCGCTCTTATTGAAAACCCCGTTATAACTAATTACGAAGTTGGTGATTTAGTGGAAATGAGTGGGCTACAAAACTGACGGGTAGTAACAATACTGTTCATCATAATGAGAGAGAAAGTATGATAGAGAGAGACCTGCGCGAGAGTGTAAATTGAGAGAAATATGTTAACAGTCCCTCATCTGCAATACTTTCGGGTTAGTAAAGGAACTAGTACTTATGAGATAGTTACATTTCAAAGTGCGAGAGTGTAAATTGTTTTTTTTAAACCACCTCTTCCACTATCCCTTGAGAGAAATATGTTAACTGTCCCTCATCTGCAAAACTTTCGGGTTAGTAAAGGAACTTGTACTTATGAGATAGTTACATTTCAAAGTGGTGATATGGTAGAAATGGGTGACCTACAAAACTGGAGGATAGAACAAAATGCTCAACATAGTGAGCGAGATTGTGATCCACAGAGATGGGAGCGGGGGTTTAATTGGTTTTATGAACTAGTGCAATAGTGCAAGATATCCGTGAACAAGCAAATGTTGACTGTACCTTCTCTACACTACTTTGGGGGTAGTAAAGAAATAAGCTCCTATGGACTAGTTACCTAGTCGGTAAGTAGCTAATTAGAAAGCCGGTGATTTAGTGCAAATGGGTGAACTACAAAACTGGCTGGAAGCAATAATAGTGGTCATCTAACTGGGTGCCAGTATGATAGAGAGAATGAGTTAAGCAAGAGCTTTGTTTTCTATGAACTGACATATTGCACGACCTGTGTAAAGGAAATATTTGACTGTCGCTCCTCTGCATTACTTTGGGATTAGTAAAGGAACTAGTACTTACGAGCTTATTCGTTAGATATCAGCTGCAACATAGTTTATCGATTAATCTATAATACTATACTTTAAATTGTAATTTTGGTTAACCTATAGTGTTAACCATTTTCTGCAGTGCATTTTTTTTTCAAAAAAATAATTATAGTATAGTTGTTCCCACTTTTTCTATACCTAAAACCACTGTACTGCGACTGCTATCAATGGTTTAAGTATGAATGAATTGAATTTCAAAAAAAAATGCAGGCACCAGGTAGCATCTAGTATCTAGGCGACAACTTGTATCTTATAGAACATTTAAACTCATAAATACTCGTACAGTGTTAGACCGGTTCGTAGAGGTTCAATGATGTAGATACCCCGGCAATAGACGAGTAGAGAGAAATAAAGAGTAGCGGCAAAGACAATAGTCTGTGATGTGAAGTGATGATGGCATCATTTTTTGTTTTCCTTTCAATTTCATTACATCGTTTGTGTGCGAAACATGAAAACCTTGAGTTTGTTTGTTTGTTTTTCAATATTATAAGAAATATTTTCTGATTTTTTTTAGTTTGAATTAATTTCAAATGAAATTTAATGAATAATTTTTGTTTTTCTCTCTTCTCTTTACAGCATTTATTTAAAATAGCAAACCAGTCCATCTGTTAGTTTACTATATACACTAGAATCACAATCTTTGGATCCGTTACCCTGCAACGCGTCAACTACGGAATCTACTATATATGACCAATTGAAATTGGGCGCCGCCTTCTAAAATCACATGTAAGTACGAAAACTGTCTAAAATAATTTGACGTTATTTATAAACATTATTAGAAATTTAAAATATTTTCAACAAATGTTACAGACGTTTGTTGGGATTTGTTATTATTAGTATTTGTTTTATAGTTTGAGGAAAATTCTTAAAATATAGTAAATATGTCAATGTCTAATGAGAATACCCAGCAAACATACTCAAAAAAAAAAGACGACTATTAAATTTTAACAAAAAAATTGGAACGTGAAAAATCTCAGCACTCAATTACATTTTCCATTGATAGACTGACAAATTACTCATATATTGAAATGAAAATCGATGAATGGTACCAACAAAAAAATTCATAAGAAATACCTCAATATTTAACGAAGTAAATACGATACGAACAACCACGTAACTTCAGTTAGAGATAAGTCTGTACGGGCAGTCGGTGGCATAACGAGCTAGACGGTGCCCTAACCGACGCTGTATCATAAACATCGAAACGATCTTCCAGTGGATGTGAGTTCGAATCCTACCGCTGCTGTTTAATTTTTTTTTAAATAATCTAAATTTCTAAAAATACTTCGGATCCAAGGCAAAAGAAAACTAAGATACAATTTTGTTTGTTAATACATATGTCAAATTCTTCATCGACTGACAACGAAAATATTTTTGATAAATAAGGTACAAATATTTTCGTAGATGGGTGAAATTTTGCATCGATTGAAAAATAATATTTTTCCAATAAACAACCTACAAATATGGTAGCTGATCTGTGATTTTTTTATCACAGTATTTTCATATATTTTGTTTGAATTTTCAAATTATTTAATTGAATTGGAAAATTATTTTTTTCTGTGTAGTTAAACAATTTTCTTTTAGTAAATAAAACCGATTTTACTTTAAAAGCTTAATTTTTTTCCCAAGTTATAAGTTAACGTTGGGAAAATATGATAAGTACAGTACAAGTTTTATAAATTGGCAACAGTGTCAGTGTTGCCAACTGAAATGTGCAATGATCGGCCGAGAACGATGTACTAAAGTAGACAGTTAAAATTTCTCTTCACTCGAATGCCAACAAATAAAACGAGTGAAGCCTTAATCATTCTCTGCTCTCTCTCTTACTCTCTTCATTGAAAATTTCAATACACGAGCAGCTTTTTGATAGTCTTATTGTATCTAACTATACAAATTCCGACCATGTTGAAGTAAAATTACATAGACTATACAAAAAGTATGAAATAATCAAGATATGACCCGAGAGAGAAATGCGTTTGAGTGACTTGGGACCACTTTTTGCTTCTCTTTTACGAGAATTTTTGCGCACATCTTTTGGTCGTCTGCTTCTGGGTCTTCTTTGGATCGGCTAAATCGGGGTTGCTTAATTAACGAGAACGATGTACTAAAGTAGACAGGTAAAATTTCTCTTCACTCGAATGCCAACAAATAAAACGAGTGAAGCCTTAATCATTCTCTGCTCTCTCTCTTACTCTCTTCATTGAAAATTTCAATACACAACCAACTTTTTGATAGTCTTATTGTATATAACTATACAAATTTCAACCATGTTGAAGTAAAACTACATAGCCTATACAAAAAGTATGAAATAATCAAGATATGACCCGAGAGAGAAATGCATTTGAGTGACTTGGGACCACTTTTTGATTCTCTTTTACGAGGGTTGCCAAATTGCGCACATCTTTTGGTCGTCTGCTTCTTGGTCTTCTTTGGATCGGCTACATCGGGGTTGCTTAATTAACTTACTGAGACTCCCCTTGTCCGAATTTAGAGCTTCGTTCTTCCTCGTTATGATTGATTACAAATATGCCGTGCCATACAAATTACAAAAAATTGACTTCCCGAGGCCCATTTGAGCAACTTAGTGTCATTCTAATGAACAAAAATGTATGTGTTGAGTCCCTTCCTTGACACACGTTGTCTAGAGAGTACCCCGTATTACCATGGGATGTCTTTCTCCGCCTGCATTACCATTTTGTTATAAAGTATAATAGGCTAGTTTAGGTACAAGTAGCTGCCATTATTGACACACTTGGGCTAACGAGGAATACCACATGCAAAGAAAAAACTCGTTCCTCCCAATCGAAACGAACTTCTGTTAAGCTAGACATGCCATTTCGTTTGGGAGAACCGAAAAATGTTTGCAGCAAACGAGTTATGAAAAATATAAGCTGAAAAAAACGTTTGCGTTGTTTCGGTTACATCAACCGAGTTCTAGTTACTCCAAAATAAAGAAAACGTTTGCGAGAACTGTAAAACGTTTTCAGTAAACGAGTTATGAGAAAGCAGTTCTCCTTTCTCATAACTCGTTTACTGAAAACCTTTACGATAAACGAAAAACGGTTCCGAGGTTCCGGTATGCCAAACGAGTGGATAAGACTGTGTATACAGTCGACAGAATGAGAGAAATTTACGTTCTTCGTAATCTGAGCTCTCATTAGGAAAATGTCTAATTTCAGTTGTCGCAAACGTTTTTTTATATTTGCGGCAAATGTAATTTTGTACGCGTTTGATGCAAACGAAAACTCGTTTGCAATAATATGATACACATTTGCGATATACAAGTTTATTTGGGACAACTACATGACCGGTTGCGATTAATAAATTAATACAAATCAATCAAAGTATTTTTTTCTTTGCGTGCACGGGACATCTTCTTTCATCTTCATCGTTGGGGAAGTTAAGGTCGTTGTGTTGGGTTATGTTAGGTATTAGAGGCTGGCACTTCTGATACATAATCTAACGAGGACCGTTGTGATACCACGGAACATGTTGATTTGTTCCCATCGTCGGTGTGGTTAAGGGACATTCCAGTTTGTTTCCCCTACCCGGTTTTTTAGAATATGACTGACAAAGAGAAGTATACTAATACCTTTCAAACCAATTTGTTCTTCTCAAAAAATCATGAGATCCTCCAGCTTAACTCCCTGCATGCCTGTCAGATCCAATTGGGAGTAAGATCCTTAAAATGTTTACCTACTTATACAAAGGACTGGCCAGGAACGCTGGAGATGGTTGACCATCTCGTGCTCGTCTTCATTCCATCAACTCCTGCAGTAACCATCAGCTGATTTGTCAATCTTTGTCAATCATAACCCATTGATCTCGTCTACAACAAGCAAACAAAACTGTCGATCCACACAAACGAAATTCTGGACAGTTACATTTCGTTTGAGAAATTTATTTGCGGCAAACGAAAATTTGTTTAGTCCATGTGGTAGCACATCCGACTAGAAAACGAGAACCGCCGAGTGGCCTAGGTGAAAATACCCGTATATTCAGATGTGATTGTAAATATTTTTAGACTGGCGAAACATTAGGTGGACTGGAAGTTCCTCAAATGGGAAAGGAAAATTTCGTTCCGCATTAACGAAATTTTACACAACTAAACTTTCCTTTGCGGAATTTGTTTGCGGCAAAGTAACATTTATGTTAATAATAATCGAAAAACATCTCGGACATGTAACAGCGGTAGCATATCCGACTAGAAAATAGAAGCTGCCGAGTTATCCAGGTTCAAATCCCCGAGGAATCAAAATTTAATGTATTATATTTGTAGCTGGTCTCAAAAATATGATACTTGTGTCCAAACACATTGCGTTTGCTATTCAATATTACATGTTGGAGATACAATGATTAAATAGTTATATTATATGGTTTTGTGAGCCAAAAAAAAACTGCTGAAAACAAAACAGTGACAGACAACAAAGTAACAAAAAGCAGCAGATCTTCAATTCATGAAAACAACGATTGCAAACATATACATGGTTCCTGGTATATGGTACTGGGGCTGTTTTTTGACAGCGTGTACATATCATCCAGTGTTGAAAAAGGGCCTGCTGGAAAAATCCAGTTCGTAATAGGTCTAAACCAGTAATTTGGTAATTCGGACAAGGCGAATGGGCTTCAGCTCCCTTTAAAGGATAAAATTGGAATTCAATTTTTCACTTTTATTTCTCGTATATCTTAGGTAATGCAATTTTTTTTGGACAAGCCTGGTTCGAAACCGGTATAAAACTTGAGTTTCAGGCCATAGTCTCTTAATCCCTTCAAGGTATTACAAATAGGAATTCCATATTTTGTTGTTATTTACTCTAAATCGTCCATGGTGAAACTCTAGTACATGCACGGTGAAAAATTTGGGTGTAAATATAGCGTGTGTTATAAATATAGTATACTTTTGCCCAAACACATTGTGTTTGCTATTCAATATTACATGTTTGAGACACAGTGATTATTAAGTTACAACAAATATATGTTTGTAATTCAAATACAGCTTTGTTTGTGATACACACACAGCCAAGTTTGCTGCTCTTTTTACATAATTTTTTGCCGCTATGCTTTGTCGCGAGCAAAATAATGAAAGAGTGACAAAGAGAGATTGTTCTCATCCAGCGTTATTGATATTTCAAATATACAACAGTATTTTGGCATTATTTCTTTTGAAAGGGATTTATAAATATTCCTGAATGCATGTGTAACTGGAATAGAGTGTCTTATGCTGTCCGATCAGCTGCGTCCAAATTTCATGCATTCAGTCGTCAATCGTTTGTTTGGAAGGAATCACACGAGTGCTTCGACGCAAGTATATGGATGTTTGGAATGAAACACGCATATGGTTCCATGCAAAAATATGCATCTTTGCATGCCAATGTTTGCATTTAAATATAAGTGAGTTTAGGATTTGAGAATATATGAATATTTGGAGTCTGTTCCAAACATATCCATGCTTGTTGCACAATGTTTTTGAGTGAATATGTTACAAAGGCCGTTCTTTTCAGTGTTGTGAAAACGCGGATTTTGGCCCCGTTCTCTCGATCTATCATTTCTTTCAGTGACGACGAAACTATAATTAATTCTGAAAATAGATTTTCATTGGATTTTTTTTCTGTGTGACTCAATCGATTTCATGTAATAAAGTGACATGACAACAATGCAATTTTTAATGGAAAATCGTAAATAATTTCCACTATGATTTAATGGCTGTTACATCAATTAAATTTCAATTATCGTCGACATCATCACCATAATAAACTTTTTGGATAACGAAACTTTATTTGGTAACATAAACTGTGGTTGGTGTAAAAAGCTTCGAAAGGAGAGAAATGTACAGGCAGTCGGTCGTAAATTACTCAAACGCAGACGAGAAGTCTTTCGCCACAAATCGCAACTAAGTGGAAAAAACAAAAACTGCTCGGAAGGATAACAAAGCCAGTGATGACAACATGCGGTGTGTAAACGTGTGACGCCAGTTTTATGGAGTAACACGACGACGGCGAAGGCGGCAACAGCGACAAGACAAATTGTAAAAAAGGCATAAAATAAAACAACAACATGAATATCCTGTGGAAGGAGAAAACTTTCAATAAGTGCATACGCGCGCTACTAACAATCACACGCACACATACAATCGCCGGGACCTAAGTATTGCATATGAAGATAGGACGTTGGCTGTTATCTTGACGCCATCCAGGATGATGACATGATTGAAGTGTCTGTTTTAGCCATACCAACCTTTGAGCCATTTGCAAAAGTAATTTAAATCTAATTTCCGGTTTTTTATGATTAATCAAAAGCGAGGACAAACATTTAACAATGAACAACCAGTAAAACACAAATAATAGTACAAGATTGCAGGAAATACCAAATAATGTAGCCTTAAGGCAACATAAGCATGTCCTTTCTACTAATATACATACATACATCTACAGGCAAATACGTCCCAATAACGTCACTCCCGTTATCCGGAATGACGCCTATGAATTGCAAAGCGTCTGGCCCACTGTGGACACTGGCGTCAACACACATGCCACGATTGGAGGCGACAAACTTAATTAAGGAGTACAAAGAAAAAAAGGCTCCGAAAACATAACTAAATGATATCCGGGGAAAAGTGTACAAATATGGGAATGTGCACACAAAAGGAAAAACTTTCCAATGCGGCTGTATATGTCAATTTCAGTCATAACTTCGTCATCAGAGAGAGAGAGAGAGGTAGAGGTAGGAAGATGGAGAGAGGGAGTAAGTGAATAAGATTAGGTTCTGTATGGAATTCGTTAGCACTTGTATGAGGGAGGACATTGTGGATATTTGCCCAATTACTGACCAATTATTGAGTAACTTAAGTGTAAGCTAAACTTTTAGGTATACCCACGCATGACATGTTAGCCGAGTTAACCCATTAAGGGCAGAAAGGATGTTGAAAAGGAGATGTCTTAATTCTAAATGTATCAATAGTACAGGTGAGATCTGTAGATCTTTACTAGAATCTTAACTAAAACGGCGCCAGCAACATATTGCAGGAAACATATACATGTTTGCAAGCATTTTTGTTACGAATTGGAGATCTGCTGTTTTTTTCTGTTCCTTTGTTGCCTGTCACGTTTTTGTGTTCAGCAATTTGCAACAAACAAAGCTGCATTTGGGTCACAAAAACATATATTTTATTATGGTACAAACACAATGTGTTTGGATACAAGTTTACTATATTTGCCACCAGCTACAAACACGTTATATTTGCATATAAACAAGAAAAATATATGGATTTTTCATTTATAACGACTTTAGTTACTTCGTTTGTGTAAAACGCGTTGATGGTGCAATGGTTAGGTTAGGTAGAAGTGACTATCACTATTGACACAGTTAATCCAATAAGGACCGTTGTTATACCAAGGGACGTCATATTCCTTCTCCATCATTGAACCGGCAAATTCACCTGATATGGTTAGAGGGCATTCAAGCCATAAGATACATCATCTTGATATTTCAAAATGTGGCTGAGGAAGAGACATACATTACTCCCTGGCGAACCAATAAGTACTCTGCAGAAAACTCCTAAGATGAGGCAGCTTAACTTCCTGAATATATGATAGATCAAATATGACGTAAGATCCTAGATATTGTCTCCTACTCATTCAAAAAGCCTGGCAGTAGCATAGAAGATGTTCGACGCTCTTGTCCTCCTTTTTATTCCCTCAGCTTCTGCAGCAATCATGAGCAGAGATACCGAGTCTAGACCCGTGTCTGCCAATTAAATAGTGTGCATTGATCACAGCTACTAGTCTAGAGATATCTTGTCTAGTGAGGGATATCAAGTTTTGCCTACGATTTAGGTCATAACTTAGCCATACTTGCCTGGTGATCTTGCAGTTT
Source organism: Phaonia tiefii (assembly GCA_963931995.1). NCBI lineage: Eukaryota > Metazoa > Arthropoda > Insecta > Diptera > Muscidae > Phaonia > Phaonia tiefii. The sequence goes on from OZ008371.1 coordinate 21,790,590, forward strand.
GTGTTAACCCCAGAAGCATATAGCAGGAACATTTATATGTTTGTAAGCATAGTTTTCATGAATTGATGATCTGCTGCTCTCTGTATCTTTTTTGTCTGTCACGTTTTTGTTTTCAGCAAATTTCAACAAACAAAGCTACATTTGGGTCAAAAAACATATACTATAGTCTATTGAACATTGTGTCTCCAACATATACTAGTGAATATATATACTATTGAGACAATGTGTTTGAGTACAAGTATAATATGTTTGCGACGAGCTATAGTATATTTACATCCAAACAACTAATAATAATATCTATACTAGCACATCTGGGAGCTTCGGGTTTAAGCATGAGCTTGCTTGCAAAAATGGGCATGCCCACATGCTACATATCCAGTGGAACAGATAAGGTAACTCCTAATTTTGCCAGCTCGTCTGTTGTATGGTTCCCGGCACCCATATAATGTGAAAATCGAACTGGTTGGCCATCTCATTCCGAGATTTGCGGCAGTTATTGAAGTCAAGAGTACAGATTGCAGAGATTTTCTAGCAGACAGACTGTCGCAATAGAAGTTAACAACCCAGGCGATGATGACGTTTCATCCCAGCCAAAGGGCGACTTCTCCGATTGCCATGACTTTTGCCGGAAAAACAATTCAATGTTTTGGTAGCCTTTGTGCAAAGTTTAGACCCAGCTCTTTAGAATAGACTCTAAACCCTACTTTGTCATCTAGTTTGGAGAAGCCAGTGTAGAAGCCTAAATGCCTCCTATATCCTGGGATGCGTTCCTTCCAATCTCTCCTGTCTGGGTTATAACTGGAGAAGTTTTTCTTAAATATTGAAGTGGGTGTTATGTAGTCGAATTTTATTGTGGATAGTCAGAGACCCCTAAACAACGACCCATGACCATATGGCCTGGTGATTCATTGCGAGGCATGCCGTAGACGGATTGCCGACGTTGCAGCCATTTGCCTTTCGAGTTCTAGTGGTAACAGGTGGAGGACAAACGAGGGCACCCGTCATACATACTATTGTCATTCTCTGGACTTTTGTTAACATAGTTAGGTAAGTGGATTTTTTCCAGAACCGGCTATCAAACAACAATGCCGTAGAGCGATATCGTTCGAAAAACAGCTGTGTATATCCAGTAAACTATTTTCGGGGATAGTCCCCATCGTCCTCCTGTGTCCATTTTATGCCAATATAAGAACACGTTGGCTCTACTGATCCCATCCATAGTATTTGGCTTGAAACTAAACTTTCTTCCGGGGATTACACCTAGATGTACTATATTTTAGGCAAATTTCTCTATCATATAGAGGCAAGGGATGAATATCTGGAATCTATTGTTTTATGCTAAAAAATACGAGCTGGAGTCACACAAACACAATATGTTTGTATACAAGTATACTATATTTGCGACAAGCTACAAACATGTTATATGTGCATCCAAACAATATCTATATCGTTCAATATTTAAATCCTCGATGAAAACTTATTCCCGTTCTCCCATCGGCCTTAGGCTCGTCAGAATGGCTATGTATTTCTCGCTCGCCATCGACTAGAAACCCGTCCGCATATAACTACTTCAGTGGGGTTAGTTATATATAAGTTTACCGGCACTATTTTCTCTGGAATGCGATCGGCTTCATCTTCACCGTTCCTCCATCATACATATTCCGTGATCACCTTAGCCTGTACCTCAAAGACAGTGTTGTGATCAGGAAGGCAAAAGTACCTTTCAATATTTAGGTCCCCGATGAAGAGTTCTATCCCCGTTTCTACATCCCTTGTAAATCCTTCAGTATAGCATTGGATTCCTCACTCTCCATCGACTAGGAAACACTCCGCCCATGATTCTCTATGTGGGATAGTTTTATAGGAGTTTTAACGTTTATAATTTCTTTGGAACCCGGCCAGTTTCATCTTCAACGTTCATCTATCGTACACATTCCGTGAACTCCTTAACTTCTGCCTGAAACACAGTGTTCCGATCAGAAAGGCGAAAGCACAGTTCAATATTTAGATTCTCGGTGAAGTCTTATTCCCTTTCTTTCATCGGCCTTAAACTCGTAAGAATGGCTGTGTATTTCTCGCTCACCATCGGCTGGGAACGCGTCCGCACATGACTCTCTCAGTGGGGTAGTTCTATAGTACTTTATTAATATTAAAATATTAATATTTTCTCTGGAATGCGGCGGTTTCACCTTCACCGTTCATCCACATTACGCATTCCGTGATCACCTTAGCCTGTACCTCAAAGACAGTGTTATGATCAGGAAGGCAATAGTTCCTTTCAATATTTAGCTCCTCTCTGAAGAGTTCTATTCCCTTTCTCTCATCTGTCCTATATCGTTCAGTATACCAGTGGATTCCTCACTGTCCATCGACTAGGTAGACCTCCGCCCATGATTCTCTAAGTGGGACGGTTTTATAGGAGTCTAGGGTTACCATTTTCCCTGGATTCCGGTCGGTTTCACCTTTATCGTTCATCCATCTTACATATTCCTTGATCACCTTAGCCTCTACCTGAAACACACTGTTGATATCAGGGAGGCAACACTTCCGTTTAATATTTCGCTCCTCTCTGAAGAGTTCTATTCCTGTTCTTCCATCTATCCCATATCGTTCAGTATAGCAGTGGTTTCCAAGCTCGCCATAGATTAAGAAGCACTCGGCCCATGATTTTCTTAATGGGTTCGTTGGAATGCGTTCGGTATCATCTTCACCGTTCATCCATCTACACATTCAGTGATCGCCTTAACCTCTGCCTAAAACACAGCGTTGTGATCAGGAAGACAAAAGTGCCCTTCAATATCTACATGCTACAAAACAGCCTCAGCAACATATTGCAGGAAACATGTTTATGTTTGCAAGCATTGTTTTAATGAATTGAAAATCTGCTGCTTTTTTGATCCTGCCCATTCTCGGCCATTTAAAGTCCATTTAAATGGAGAATTTTCGACTGTGAAATTGAGCATTAGAATTTCAAATTGACTGACTATTTGAGATGGGATTGTAATGGGTTAATTCAATGAATTTTATTACTTTAAATTCCTCCTTTTCCAACATCCTACACAATTGGCGTAGCCGCCGCGGGGCTTCACCATCACCGTCACTTGGCCTGGATTGTGTTGAAGCTGCTGTTGTTAATTCTGACACTACAAGTGACAATTGTGTTATGTTTAGTTTTACGAGTGTTTTTCCGTCCTGTCCCCCCCCGTCCTGTCATCTGCCCAACCGTCTGTTTCTGGCCAGCCCTTTCTGGCGACGTCTTGAACATATTTTCTATGTAACTCAGTTACGAGGAGCACTAAATGTTGTACGTTTGTTGAGGCACCAAGACAGTTGTCATCTGGCTCCGGTATCTTGAATGGTGTGCCATGCCACTCATCGTATTTAAAAAAGGCGTTAAATTGTTGTAGACATTTAAAATAGACACTATCATAAACATTTATGTCACAATCACAATTATAGAAAACGACAGCCAAAGTGGCAAGGAATAGGCAGACAGACGAACATTAATCATTTGCAAGATTTAAAGAAAACAACAACAACAGCAAAATGATTAAATCATATGACGCTCCATCCAGCATCAGATTCAACATCACATTTTTCCTTTATTATTACATGTAGTGTCAATTGCGGATTTAATCTGTAGTGGTTGAAAGTGGATACAATAACATTTTTATATCGGGCAACTGTCACATTAGTGACATTAATTTAAACTAATGGATTAATTTAATGTAGAGTTGGAGGATTTTGTTTATTTATGGCCTTTGTTCATGCACAATCTCTGGAGGATGAGGACGCGAGCCCACATTATGATCAAATTAATGTCATTGCATGGGATTGGAGATGACATTTGCTGTTGATTATCTAGTTGATATTATGTAACTATGAGTTATAGATCAGTGTTGGTTTGAAATATGGTTACCTAGGACTGTTGACAAAATTCCAGTGAATGACAATAATGTGTATCACGGGTGTCCTTCGCACAATCCCTAAAGAGGGTTTGGGGGTTATTATCCACCAGTTACCACTAGATTTACTCAGAAGGTAAATGTCTGCAAAGTCGGCAATACGCCTAGGACATTCCTCACAATGGATCAGCAGCCCATAAATGCAAGCCCCGAATCTGCGGCATTCCATAATAAAAGTCGACCACACGACACCCATTTCTACCTTTGAGAGAAACCTCTCCAGTCATATTCCGGACAGGCAGGAGTGGAAGAGACGCATACGAGGTTATAGAAGGTATTTAGGCTTCTAGACTGATGGCTCCAAACTAGATGGTGAAGTTAGGTCTGGAGTCTTTGCTAAAAAGCTGGGTCTACACTTTGCACATAGGCTGCCAGACTATTGTAGTGTCTTTCAGGCAGGGGTCATGGCGATCGGAGAAGTTGGCCTATCTATGTCAACATCTACTGTGACAGTCATGCAGCTATAAAATCCAGAGTCATGCTGCTATAAAATCCAGTGTGGAATGGCTAATGAGCATTATTTACTCATTACCCACTGGGTATGGGTAAAATAATGGGTAGATACTCACGACAATGGGCAACTACACATCACGATTATCCATTACCACAGAGTAATGGGGGAAATAATGGGAAGTTACCCACGACGGTGGGTAATTACCCTTCATGACTACCCATTACACCTGAGGAATGCATAAGCGGCATTTTCCCATTACCCACGGTGATGTCGACCTTTTTGAAGAGTACTAAATGGTTCGCAAGGTTGTAAAGTACGGCTCCTCTTCTTTGATACCACACATTGAAAAATCGGTCTATTTGTTGTTGTTTGGATGCTAATATAACGTGTTCGTAGCTTGCCACAAATATAGTATACTTGTGTGCAAACAAATTGTGTTTGATATTCATTATTACATGTTTGAGAGACAATGATTAATATATTGTAATATATGTTTTTGTGACCTAAATGTGGCTTTATTAATTCAAAACTGCTGAAAACATTGAAACAAATATGCACCAGATCCTCCATTCATGAAAATAATGCTTGCAAACATATACATGTTTCCTACAATATGTTGCTGGGACCATTTTTCCAGTTTGTATGCTACTGCCCGGTGGATTCTGGCGGATTTAACAGACATTTAGGAAGTTGAGCTAAATGATTTTAGGACATTTTTGTAGAGAACAAATTAGTTCGTATGAAGGGTTCAATTACGGAGAGCTATTTTCCAAATGACTGTAAGACGGCAATCTATCATTTGTCTGGATATTATATTAGGAGGCACCAATGCTAGTATACTGGCCGTTTTAGAGAATTTTTGTACATCTTTTCAGTCGCGTTTCCCTGACGAAAAAAAATAATTTCCAATCACATTCCATGAAGGAATTGCAGAGAGATTCTCGCAATTGGTAAGCTGTGCGCTTTTTATATTGAGACTCACTGATTGGGACCTACAGCTTAACACCGGCTCCGAACGGATTATTTATTTATGAGAAGCTATTTCATGGCTAGTTACTCCTTCCCTTCATGGGATGTTAAGGGACACCATTTTTTTTTTAGTTACTCGATAGTGTTGCCATCACTATGCGAGGTGGCCGTGTTAAAGCAGGGATCGGTGGTCAGAGCAGGGATCGAACCCACGATCTCTCGTACAAGAGGCGCGCACGCTACCTATTGCACAACCGACGAATGTGATGCTATTTGTCTGTCTTCCTATATTACTGCTATGAAATATTTCAAAGTCTTTATTTCCTTACGCTGAAAAAAATCGTCTCTGTAAAATATTCTCTCAAACACATTCTGCAGGAACCATGAATATGTTTGGAACACACTCCCAATATTCACATATTTGCAAGTCCTAAACTCACTTGTATTTAAATGCAAACATTAGCATGTTTACTTGCAAAGATGTATACTTTCTCGTGCAACCATAAAATGGCCGTATCTTCTAAAAGGTGCGTCTAATCGCAGAAAGGGCCAAAATTCGTGATCACCTACATAAAAGTATAAAAATGGCCGTATCTTCTAAACGGTGCGTCTAATCGCAAAAAGGGTCAAAATTCGTGATCACTTCCATAAGGATGTAAAAATTACCGTATCGTCTAAACGGTGGGTTTAATCGCAAAAAGGGCCAAAATTCGTGATTACCTCTATAAAAATATAAAAATGGCCGTATCTTCTAAACGGTGCGTTTAATCGCAAAAAGGGCCAAAATTCCCAAACATCCATATACTTACATCAAAGCATTCGTGTGTTTGCTCCCAAACGAACGATTGACGACTGAATGTATGAAACTAAAACGCAACAGATCGGTCGACATAAGGAACACTGAATTCGTTATGAATTGTAATTCGTAATACACAAATACAGTTAACTTAAGCTGAGAACAATCTCTCGTTGCCCCTCTTTTATTAATTTTCTCTCGACAGCGCATAGCCACCAAAAATTTGAAGTAAACAGTGCACCAAGCACAGATGTAGTTGTATCACAAACACTGAATTATTTGGATCACAAACACATTTATTATAACATATTAATCATTGTGTCTCAAACATGTAATATTGAATAGTAAACACAATGTGTTTGAATACAAATATACTATATTTGCGACAAGCTCCAAACACATTCTATATTTGCATCCAACCAGGGGAAAAATACAGATTATGAAGCGTGCTTAATACGAATTTTTACTCCAGTAGTTTGTAAATTTAGCATGACGTCAAATTTTCCAGTTTACCTCGAAATATTTATAAAATGTCATTAACGCATAAAAGTACCTTTGTACCACATCCCTCTCTCGTTGAACGAAACGACAATTCCTGGCATGCAACATGTGGTTATTGCTTAATCAGCTATTAAATATTCCATTTAAGTGTAGCCCAAACCCTATTACCAAAGTTTACAAAAGCAACTAACCACCGAACTAGACATTCAGTCAAAATCCTTTTCATGTTTCTGGAACATTACCAACCATAAAAGCTTACGCGTTTCCCTCGTCCCGAAAGGTCTCGCCAGACCGCCTGTCTGTCTGTCTGTCTGTCTGTCTTTGGCCTCTTAAGCATGAATATGTTTTACATTCTCCTAAGTTAAATTATACCCTTGGGCATAACTACGGGCTAATGTAGTTACAAGTAATACCAATTCCCCAAAGTCTAGACTTGGCTACTGGTGTATGTGTGTGCATGCAACTATTTGTTTTATAGGCTTTAATAGTTATCCTAGTAATGTGTTGGACCTTTGGAAGGTAAAGGGATGAGGGCGAGGGTGAGGGGTTGTGGTGTTATGTTCTCTGCATGTTTAGGTTCTATAAGTTAAGTATTTGGCAATAGTTTTCACTTTAAGTGTAGTGAGTGGTCTTTGTCTATATCCTATGTTTTTGGCCACATTTAATGGAGCATTTTAATGCAATTAACCCTTAAAGTGCGATTGAATGGATTTGGGCTGCTAGGGTAAAGGTGTGGTAATAATAAATTAAACATACATGGAGTAATAACAAGTACATAAAGCTTCAGAGAATGAAATTATACGAGGGTTGTGTAGAAAATATCCCGGCTTCAAAAGGATAATTTAAAACGTCCAAAAAAGTTGAAACAATATTTCACAATTGTTTCTCTTGCCTTGCTTAGGTCTTTGGTAATGAATTCATGTTTCGTTGATAGTTGTGAATGACAACTTCTTTTGAAAAAGTCCCACCTGTTTGTCTATAATCAATTGTAAGCAAACGCGGCAACCATCTTTCACACAGATTTCTAACACGTTGTTTTTCTTCTGCTGATCACATAACATTCTCAATATCTTTATACTTCTCGTAACGTTCCCAGCATGATCATTCTGATTTCTGTCCTATAAGTATTGAAATCTTCTCACTAATTCTTTAGGCAATTTATTTCTTTCAAGGTAATTGGTTTCTCAGTGTGAAAATCTCGCACTATTGTGATGTTTCTGCCATAAAGATTTCCCTAATTTATCTGAAGTAAATGAGCAAAAAAATTAACCATTCCAAGGCTTTAGGTGCCACTATAATGTATGTAGAGACACGAATTAAGTGGAATGATAATTTGAATGAATCTCATTCGTTGCTAAGATAATTGCAATGACCCATATGTTGTTCAAGTAAATGACAAGATAATAAATTTTGCAAAACATAGGAGAGAAAGAGGGTGTATATTTGTGGAGTGATAAAAAAGGAACATAAGTAAAATAATAGTAGACCTTGGACCTGTTATATATCAAGACATCAGAACGGAGCAAAATATTGCAGCTCCGTCCGAATTCCTTAGTTGCATAGTCAAGGAAATACGTAGTTGTGTTATATACAAAAATTAAATGAACTACACCCTGAAAAATTTGCCTTTTTTGTTGTTTGGATGCAAAAAAGCAGCAGATCTTCAATTCAAGAAAACAATGCTTACAAAAATGTACATGGTTCCTGCAATTTCCAGGTTGTACTGATTGAATATCTTAATAATGTTGCTCTCAACTAAAACAATACTTACAGTAATACGGAATTATGCATAAAAAGTTATGAGAGTTTTGAGAGATGATTTACCATACAAAAATCGTCTCTCAAACCTCACATAACTTTTTATGAATAAGGCCGTTAGTTGACAACAACTATTTATAAGTTAGTTAAACAACTATGAATTGTTAAAAATAATAGCTATTTTTCACTCAAATGGTAAACAAATTTAATTTGAATATACATTTTCATCAATTTGAAGTCCAACGGCTATTAAGCTCGGCATGCGTCATAACATCTTATACACGCTGAAAATTAGCGGCCCTAGAAACATACTGCAGGAACCATGTACACGTTTGCAAGCATTGTTTTCGTGAATTGAAGATCTGCTGCGTTTTGTTTCTATATTATCTGTCACGTGATTATCTGTCACAAATGAATATATTTTAAAATAAAATAAATGGTTTCCTATTATATATATATATTGGGGAAAAATTCCACAACCAGTGAGCTGTGCGCTTTCTAGTTTTATACTCACTGATTGGGACCTACAGTTTTTACACCGATTCCGAACGGTATTTTGAGAAGCTTTTTCATGGCTAAATACTAGATAGTGTCGCCGTCACTATACGAGGAGACCGCCGCCGAATGAAATTGAAGGTGGTCAGAGCAGGGATCAAACCCAGGATCTCATGTACAAGAGTCGCGCACACTGCCCATTGCACTACCAACGGCCACATTTATACATATATTATAACATATTAATCATTGTGTCCCAAACATGTTACATTGGATAGCACACATAATGTGTTTGGACACAACCATTCTATATTTGCGACAACCTACATATGTATGTACATTCAATTAACAAAAAAGAAATTTTTCAGATTGTAGTAGCACCCGATATTTTTCATTCACCCTTCGGAATGATTCCGTCTTCCTTCTTTTTTTACATAAACACCATTGCCACCATGTTGCCCTTTACATCCTGACTAAAAAAAACCTTTGACTCATAGCCCTCTTGAGTCATCGGGTGAGCGAAGCCATTTCTCCGCTTGTTTTTATGTGGAAGTCGGTGTTAAATTACGATAAGATTACGATCACATATCCCAGAATCTCTCTGTCTGACACAGACTACCTCCTGGTCGATATCACCAGTTATCTTGAAGATCCTAGGAGCGGGATACTGACATTTACGTTTGTTCTTATTAGGTTGCAGTTGTGGCGCCTGGTGCAACGAAAAGTTTATCAAACAAAATAGGATTCCCTGAGGTCGTTATTACTGTTGGTGCTTATGGTTGCGCTTCAATTGCGTCCATATTAGTGGGTTCCGCTAAATTGGCATCAGATGGAATTTCGGAAACTCTAGGCCACTTGGGCTGCTCTCCGTTTGTTTGAATTTTTGTTTTTTATGTGTTAACATCTATAGTGAACACATGCAAACAACACACAGCGTTAGCATCACATTTGTGGTTGTTGTACAACTATAGTCTCTGCCTGAAAATAAGTATGATGGTATTGATGTAGCGGCAGCGATCAAACAAGCAGGTCGGCGTCGTTAGAGAGTATTGCATAGTATAGAGAACTCATGGGACGAATTGTATGACTCAAAAGCACTGGCGACATCTGGCGAATGATTCAAAACGTATTACTCTCTCTTTGGCCTAACGTGGTACATTCATAATTTTGATGTGAAACATTGATGCCTTTTTAAACATTTATCCTTTTTGTATTATTTTATGTAATAACATGGTCGAATTGGTGCATATATATTGAAATATTCTATAAAGAGAATAAGAGTCGTTTATGCTCATTTACTCAGACTCTCTACATGAGAGCGGAAAAAGAGTGCAATAAGTTCTCTATACTATTCAATACTTTTTGTCATCGTTCGGTTTATGACAAAACAAAAACAATTAGTTCAGTGAGCTTAATATTGTTTTATTTATTTTAACAATATTACATCTAATGTTAAAGCAGATGTAAGAAAAACGAAAGTGGAATATCAAAAGAGCCTTCAGCACAAAAACTATTCTTTTTTCCAATGGGAAGGGGAGTTTACTCTAGGGAACTTGAGTTGTCTCTTTCGTCTCTGACTGCCTGATCAAAGCGTTTATCAGGCGGATATTTTTACTACTACGGAAGTGACCGACTCACTGTGGGATAATAGTCTAGCAGTAATTGTGGTCAATGTCTTCTTGGACAGTGAGGCGATCATAAATCCCTGGTATCAGTATTTCTGAACTCTACAGCTTCTGCACAGAACTACAGCACATCTTTTAACAAGATGAACTAGCAGAACGATAATCACCTATGGATGCCGGGGTACGGGGATGTTCAGGAGTTAATGAGTTGGGTAGACTAGAAACTAGCTTACAAGTTCCAAAAGACTTGGGACGTAAATTTATGCCCCCGGAGACTCGTTAGCATATCCTTCAAGAATTCTACTATATGATGATACCAAAGAGGTGATCGAGTGGCGTAGATTGTGTATACACAAGAAAAAGGATATCCATGAATCTTCTGTAACTAGAGGGCGGATCAATAAGTCAGTGACTTTTTGAACTTCCCTCGTAGTTGTATGAAATGCAACACTGCTTCCATCAAGTACCACCTGTTAATAGACTACTGTAAAATCTTGAGCACGTTCCGTCATTTACTTTTCGCTTAACAGCTGTTCAAAACATACAACCTTGTGCATTTTTTAAAAATGGAAAAAAAGTTAATTTCGAGTTCTCATTAAACATTATTTTTTGCGAAAAAAAAACCGTCAATCAAACCTTGGAAAAGCTTGATAAATACTATGGGGACTCTGCACCATCGATTTCAATGGTAAAAAAGTGGTTTACTGACTTTCGTTGTGGTCGCACAAGTACAAATGACCCTGAACGCTTTGGATGACCAATTGAGGTCAATACACCGGAAAATGTCGAAGAAATCCACGATATGGCCGATCGAAGAGTAAAAGTGCGTGAGATTTGTTGATGCCATAGGCATTTCATATGGCAGTGTGGTTTCGATTTTAAATGATCAGTTGGGGTGAAGAAGCTGTCTGCAAGATGGGTGCCGCGTTTGCTCTCAATTGCCAATAAACGTAATCGTGTGACAACTTCAGAGAAATGTTTGGAGTTGTTGAAATTGGGCTACGAATTGGAACCTCATCCGCCATATTCTCCGGATTTAGACCACAGTGACTATTTCCTATTTCCAAACCTAAAGAAATGGCTCAGTGGAAAGAGATTTAGCTCCAACGATGTAATTATTGATCAAACAAATGCCTATTTTATGGACCTCGAAAAATCCTATTTTTTGGAAGGAGAACAAAAATTGGAGACACGTTGGACTAAGTGTATTGAGCTAAAAGGAAATTATGTTGAAAAATATTTTTTTTTTAAAAAAAACTGTTTTATTCAAAAAGTTACGGACTTATTGATCCGCCCTCATACATTAGACCCTGGCCAACCAATTAGTAGTACTCTGCAAAAAGGTTCTAGGATCATTCTGATTACCTCAGTGTTAGTCTAAAATTAAATAAGATTCTAGATATTGTCCCCTACTCAAACAAAAGGATGGGTAGTAGCATATGAGATGTTCGACGCTCTCCGTGTTCCTCTTCAGCCCCAAAGCACTCATGAGGTGATATTCCAAGTTTAAACGCGTGTCTGCCTAGTAAACAGTATCCAGGGATCACACCTGATCACAGTGGTCGCAGCATAGCATATTTAGATCTTATCATGGACTGAATAACCTGTATAGCGTACGATTCAGGTCATAAAACGTTCATACTTGCCTGATGATCCTACATTTAGCGCCTGCAGACCATCTATCATTCGCATGTTTGTGAACGTATGGTAACATGAAGAAAGGGGCATACCCACATGCTCTATATTCAGTGAAACAGATACCTAATCTCGTCAGCTCATTCACTCTATGGTTTTCTGGAATGTTCCTGTGCCATGTCAAGGTGGATATCGAACTGTTTGGCCACCTCATTTAGAAATGCGCGGCAGTTGTGGTTTGTTCTTTATGTCATAGACATTTTATAGCAGCGTGATTATGAGAGTAGTAGTTGATACCCCCGTCGATGATGACGTTTCGTCCCAGCCAAAGGGCAACATTCCCGATCGTCATGACTTCGGCCTGAAAGACACTACAATGGTCTGGTAGGTAGCGTTTGTGCAAGATCTAGATCCATTTTTTAGAAGACTCCAAAAACTACTTTGCCATCTAGTCGGAGCTATCAGTGTCCGGGATATGAGTGGAGAAGTTTCTCTCAAAGTTATTAGTAGGTGTCATGTAATAAACTTCTATCCGGATTGCCATATATCCCTTAAAAATCTTCTTCGGATTTTTGACGGATCTAAGGACTTACCTTACAGGCGCCACAGGAAATGCAATGTGTTGGCATGCCGCTCGGGACTTGTAAGTATATCCTGCAAGGGAGCTCCAATGTTTTGATACAGGAGAGGTCGACGAGGGAGATAAATTATGTGCGCACAGGGGAAGGAGATCCATGAACCTTCTGTCTTCAGACAGGTAACCAAAGCTTGATTCAGGTTTCACATAACTAAGGACTTAACTTACAGGCGGCACCGGAATTGCAAGGTGTTGTCATGGACCTAAGAACTTGTAGGCATATCTTGCAAGAGAGCTCCTATGTACTGATATAGGAGAGGTCGACGAGGGGGTTAGACTGTGTACGCAAAACAAGAAGGATATCCCCATACCTGCTGCCTCTAGATAGATAATCAATGTTTGCTTCAGTTTCTACGGGGCAGTGTCTGATTTGCTTCGAAACTAAAGGTCAGTTCAAATGACTTCTGTAGAAGCTTAGAAGCTGTAACGATGAGGAAGACGAAAAAAACACTGAAAAGCTTCTCAGCATATGGTCAGCTCTATCAAGCAGATGGAGGTTTACTTGGGGATCGCAATTAACTAGAGAACTAGGAGAATTATCTCAGATAGGTATTGATAGGATCTTGAGCTACTTGGAGCAAACTCTGGTTTGATACTTAGGAGAATTATCTCAGATAGGCATTGATAGGGTCGTGAGCTACTTGAAGCAAACTAAATGGTTCTCCGGTGGGACTAGCGTTTAACCTCTTTAGCGCGTGGTATCCCAATGGACTAATAAGTCCAAGTGAATCATTCATTGACTGCCAGCAACACCCAACCTAACCTATCATTCCACCACAGCGATACCCTTTCCCCTCCGACAGAGCCATAATTATTATATGTTTTTTTTCCTATTTTACTTAGCAAAGAATCGCGTAAGTAAAACAAAACTACATGAAAAGTAAAATTCTTCAGAAGAGGAAAATAAAACGAATTGAGAACATAAGTAGATAATGATGATGTTAATGAAGTTCGTGATGATTATGATGATGATGAAACCTATTAAGACAATTGTAACAAAATACTGAGTTAAGCTTCTCAAAGTAAATTAAGTTTCTCTTTGATGTTTGTTCACTTGCTCTTGATGACATTTCCAAACAAACCATATGAAACCGACAACCAACCCCGGCATATAAAATTGAGGCAAATGAGCGCTAAACAATATGAAGTGAAAGAAAATGAAAAAAGAAACGGATACAAATTGTACAATTCATTACTGTTCATGGCATGAGAGGAGAAAGAAAAAACCCACACATTCATACATGCCAAGTTTCAATGGCTGTTAAGACATTTCAACGGATGTCCGGAATTCCGGAAGTACTCGTATCAGTTGCCTGTAAGAGGATATTATATATTTGTGCAAGTGTTAGTTGTGGGCTACAGTTGGAAACAGTTTAAAAGAAATTGAATAGAGAGGTATGTAAGATTGTCATGAGGTTCCAACAATTAAGGACATGAATATAAAAATGCAATAAGAAAAAACGCCGGCAGGATGAAGGCCATTGGCGGGGATATTTCAAATTTGACCACAAGTTGCATTTAAAACAGGAAAGTGATGTGTCAATAAGATTTAAAAAAATGGATGTTTGTATTTCTCATACCCCCACGAGCGATATCAAATCAGTGATCCTGTGCAAGACGGTCAAAAATAATACTTCTTGTGGAGCCTGGTGAAGTGCAACTGTGCTGCTATATTTGACTCGACTAGAAATCTCCATGACCTTCTTCTGCTTGGTAAATTCTTGCGATTCATGTATGTATGGAATAGCCCATATGTTCTTAGCACACTCTGACTTTAGTGAAGTCAGATGACGAATATATATGATGTATGTTCGCAGTACGCTTAAGTGATGTATAACAAACTCGAAAAGCAGCAATTAGTCAAGCTATACAAAGGGGTCAAATTAGCCCATTTAACAGTTAATTACTTTTGAAAAATACAATTAACACAATGGAAATTGCTCGCTTTTAGCAGCAACAAAAAACTCAAAGTGACGTCATAGCGGGGTGTGAGCAAGATGAAATTAAAAACATGAGTAAATTCAATTTGGAAATTTTAAAAGGTTTTTAAAATTTTTAACAATTTTAAAGATTCGGAAAATGTAAAGAAAGATGGTTATCGATAAATTGTTATCGTCACCGGCGTAACAAAAATGATTGAGATAAAAGAAATCCAACTTCACAACCTTTTTGTCATATCATTTTGCCTATTAAGAAATAGAGAAAGATATCGATAAATATTTATCGTCATTGTCGAAGAAAATGGCTGTTAGCAAAACTGCATTAAAAAAACTAAAGTCAAATTGCAAAAGCAGTAAAATGATTTCAAATGTTTCAAAACAAAAAAGGAATGCTTCAGCACGAAAGGAAGAGCATTGAGGTAAAAGGCAGACGATGCAAGTTATCGATAAATTGTTGTCGTTAGAGGTGAAACAGAATGTGTTGAGATTTGTGAAACACAATATACCTACTTCTTTGTCCTATTATTATAAATTCTTCAGATAAAAGAAACAGAACTTCATCTTTTCCATATTGGTTAGATAACGAACAATATCGATAAATTTTTGATTAACATTGTTGAAGTAAAATAGTGTGAGCAAGACTGGATTCAGAAAAGCTAGGCAACTTTGAAAACTGTACATTTTTTTAAAGTTAAGAGAATTTCAAATAATAAAACAATCTCTAACAATCTAAACAATCTACATTTCGAAAAGTATTACATTGGATCAAAGACAGACGACATCAGTTATTGGAAAATTGTTATCGTAATTGGCGAAACACAAATTCTCGGGATAAAAGAAACACAACTTAGAATTTTTGTTTGACCTACCATCACAAATTCCAGAGATACAAAAAGTACAGCCTAAAAAATTAAAAAATTGTTTGCCCTATTCAAATATAGCGGAAAGTATCGATATATTTTTATCGTCATTGTTGAAGAAACAGTCTGTGAGCAAGATTGAAATCAAAAAAAGTGAAACGAAATTTGAAAACTTTTAAAAGTTTAAAAAATTTCAATTACGAAAAGAGTTGCTTTTAACCGAACCACAGACTTGCCATTCATGAGCACGAGCTTGATCGATAACTCTTTATCTGACCGATGAATTAGAAAAAATATTACCAAAATATTTTGTGAACATGATAGTGATGAAAACAACTTCGACTACAGTCTTATTTGCTATCAAGACGGGCGGTAAACAGACAATAAACATTAACGATAGCTAATGTTCATGCTCATGAATGACATGTCTGTGGTTCGCTTTAGATCAAAGACAGATGACGCTGGTTATCGGTAAATTATTACCGTTGTTGCCAAAAACAAATCCGTGAGAGAAAGTAAACGAATCTTACCGCATTAATGAAAAACAACATATAACTTTATTGTCCTATTGATAGATATCGAAAGATATCGATAAATTTTCAACGCAATTCTTACAGAAAAAGGCTGAATTCAAAAAAAGTGAATTCAAATTGGGAACTTTAAAAAGTTCTTAAATGTCGTTAATAGTTTTAACAAATTTAAAGTACGATATGAAGTGCATCAATGACAAATGCCGCTGGTTATCGATAAGTTTTTATCGCCATAGGCGAACATAAATTCTTGAGATAAAAGAAACCTAACCTACAGATTTCTTTGCCAAATCAACACAAGTTCTTGAGATAAAAGAAGACACAACTTAACAACTTCTCTATGCTATTGTCAGATAGTGAAAGATATCGATACGTTTTCATCGTCAACGCTGAAGAAAACTGGTGTGAACAAGACTTGGGAAGCTTTAAAAAGTTGTTAAATGTATCAAATAGTATGAAATACGAAAACAATTGCATTGAGATAGAATACAGATAAATCGATAAATTGTCATTATCATAGACGAACACACAAATTCGTTCGATAAAAGTAACACAACGTAACAACTTATTTGCACTATTGGCAGAAATCGGAAGATATCGATACATTGTTATCGTCGTTGTTGAAGAAAAAGACTGCGAGCAAGACTGAATTCTAAAAAATATTAAAAGTTTAAAAAAATTTCAAGTAATAATGCAATTAAATTAAAGACAAATAACGCTATATATCGATAAATTGTTATCGTCATAGGCGAAACAAACATTTTTGAGACAAAAGAAACACAACTTAATAAATTCTTTGCCTAATTGATGTTTATTGTCATTGTTGAAGAAAAAGGGTGTACGAATGATTGAATTTAAAACAGTGAATTCAAGTTGGGAACTTCAAAAGAAGTACGAAACGAATTGCATTGGATCAAAGACAGATGACGTTAGATATCGGTAAATTGTTATCGTCATAAGTGGCATTCAAATTATTGAGATAAAAGAAGATATCGATAAATTATTATTGTCATTTTTGAAGAAAAAGGATTTAAACAAGGATGAATTAAAAAAAGTGAAACTAAAGTTGGATACTTTAAAAAGGTAAAGTCTCAACAAATTTCAAGTACGAAAAGAGCTACATATAGATCAGATATATATGACGCAAGTTATCGATAAGTTTATATCATCATCGACAACGGCCTATACTTAAGATAAAATAAGCAAAATTTAGGAACTTCCTTGCCCAATCGACATAAATTATTCAGATACAAGAAACACATATTATTCTTTAGCTTATCGACAAATTGTTATCGTTTGTGTTGAATAAAGTGGTTGTGAGCAAAACTGAATTAAAAAAATAGTGAAATCAACTTTAAAAATATTTTAAAAGTTTCAAAAGATTTTAAGTGCGAAAAGATTTCCTTTCAAGCGAACTATATACTTCTCATTCATGAGCATGAACATCAGCTTTGGTTGATGTTTGTTGTCGGCTTACCGCACTTCTTGATACTAAATAAGAATGCAATCGAAGTTGTTCGCGTCACTGTCACGTTCACAAGGGGTTTTGGTAATATTTTTCAAACTTATCTGTCAGTTAAAAAGTTATCGACCAAGCTCATGTTTATGAATGACAAGTCTGTGGTTTCAAAGATAGATGAAGCTAGGTATCGATAAATGGTTATCGTCATTGTTGAACAAAAATTCTTGAGAAATATGATTTTGCTAAATGTCTACGAAGAGCTATCGATGTACAGTTAATACCAGGCATCGTAAACTCCATTCACAGTTCTCTGGTTCGTAATCGAAGTTCGTAAATGCGTCGTAAAACGAAGAGTAGAAGAAAACACCTACTCGTAAGCCGTGAGATGTAAGGAAAAGACCAAAATATGCGACTCGAGAGCACGAGCGAAAAATAAAAAAATTCATTCATCCCAGAGTGAGCTGCGTGCGTTTGTTTATGTGCATTTCCGCACGCTCTTTTTCGTGAGCAGCTCGCATACCGCCCGCGAGACGCAATATGCTATTTTGTAGAGAGGTAAGAAAAAGCAATGAATGTGCAATGTTTTCATTTATTCACCATAATTTGTACAAAAAGCACATACAATTTTCCTCAAAGTACATATTATTTTCCAAGAAGTACGTAAACTGTAGAAGAAGTATATACATAAAAAGTACCAAAAAAGTACACCAAGTGTACTATAAATGTACCAATAAGTATTTATAGTATATACAAATATAAAGTACAAAAACTGTACATAAATATACCAAACTGTGTGCCAAGAAGTACGTATAATGCATCAAAAAGTACATAAAGCGCATCCAAAAAAGTACGTAAGGAGTATGAAAAAAGTACATAAGACGTACCAAAAAATACGTAAACTATACCAAATCAAGAACCTTTTCAGTATCAAAAAGTGTACCAGAGACATAAATAACATAAAGTGTACCGAAATGTACATAAAGTTTAACAAAAATGAGCGTTTGGTGCTACGGCTAGAAAAGTAAATAAAAATTGAACTTCGCTTGAATGACAAAATTTGCTCATCATCTAGCAGTATCGAAGTAAAGTTAACAACTTCATAGAATTCATAGAATTGTTGACAGATGGCGCTAGTTATCAATAAATTGTTTTCATAAATAATGTAGAATCAACTTCAGAGAATTGTTGACAGATGGCGCTAGTTATCAATAAACTGTAGAAATATCATGATATGAAAACAAATCTATTACGTAGAAGAAATTTAAAGTTTTTGTATTAACTATATAATTTTTTACGTTTAAAATAAATATTTAAAAAACTGTAGAAATATCATGATATGAAAACAAATCTATTACGTAGAAGAAATTTAAAGTTTTTGTATTAACTATATAATTTTTTACGTTTAAAATAAATATTTAAAAAACTGTAGCCAATAACTAAAGGTTTCTCATTGACTGAGCGCCCATCTCAAACACCCAGACTACTCGTATTCTAATATTACAAAATGTACAAGTCATGTCATTTAATACTGGCTTTTAAATGAAACCAGATTGGGTCATAGTCTAAACATATGATTGTGACAAAGATTTAGTACATTTTTTGCCGACATAGGACTTGTAATTTAATTTATTTTGTAATTTGATTTAATTCCCAACACCTAGATCTGTCGTAAATGCTACAATGTAATCGGGTAGTTGAATATTTATGAGATCTATTTACTTGGCTGGCTGGCTATCAATCCAGAGCCTTTAGATACGATTTAAATGGTTCATTATGATCTGTTTGTAATGGACACTTTCGATTGTTTGTGGTTTTAATACTTGGGACTTTGTCATTTCATCCAATTTAATTCATATTTTACTATAATAAAACGACACATTGTGGTTATTATATTAGAATCCCGCGCAACCACATGTGGACTGGGTAAAGAGTCATTTAAGACAAAATTAACGATGAAACGAGGGTAGAGCTACAACTAAAGTAGTATATATTTCAAATATGCAGCCAAAAAGTATGTGAACTGCTGCAAATTTGGACTCGAATTGCCTTCTAGAGATCACAATAGCTCGCGAGTTACTCGCTCCCGAACCAAAATCAGACTTGTAGCTCTGATCCGAAATCTGAAGATGAAGACCGTTAACTCTCGCCTGGCTCACACGTCACCGCTCGCGGCTCTGCACCGAGAGCAGGAGATGAAGGCTATCGATTTACGGTTCGCGAGGTAGCTCCCAATTGCGGCTCTCGGCTCACGAGTGGGCTCCCAATTAGGGATCCTGACTCGGAGACAAATGACATGTGTGAATGAACTTTGGTTCTCGGCTCACAATAAAAGAGCCGTGCTCGGAACTGAGAGCCACGAGAGAAAAACATTGGTTGTAGACTCCAAGTCGCAACATTAAGGATTTATTTTGTATTTCGAGAGCCAATTTTCTTCCATCGTGATTCAACACATTTTGAGATTAAAAAGTTGCAAGATCTTTATGGAAGACACTTTCGGTTGAATTGAATCACATCCACCGCTGATCGAAGTTGTTGCGAACAACAAATTTGGCATCTCCTAAGATGATAGGAAAACTCTAGATGGTGAAATCTATGTGGTGGATTTGAAAGTCAAGGGAAATTTTCTAGATGGCGCAGCAATGGTGGTAGTTCCCTAGAAACAATAACTATTGGAAAAACTATTTAACCATGAGGGTTGTTTGCCTTTTGCATTGCCAAATAATATCAAAACCGATATGCTTTTCTAATATCGATATTTTATATTCAAATTCAAACAACAGAATCGAAATAAAAATGATTTTTGAGTGATATTTCGTCGCATCCGAGGGAAAAATTATCGTACGGAAACAACATAAGCGAATGAATCATCTATGGTATTTCTATAATTTTTGCCAGCTCCTAATTGCGGTTCTCGTCCTGCAAGGTAACTCCCAATTAGAGGCCCTGGCTCGGAGTTGTTAGCCACTAGCGACTGAACTGTGGCACTCGGTGCGCGAGTCAAAAAAAATATGAAACCGGGCACGGATCTGAGAGCCACAAAGAGGGAAGAGGGATAATGAGGGATTTTTTATTTCGATAACCAATTCAGAAGTGAAAAGATTTTCCTTTTTGGCTCAACTTTGAAGTAACATAGCTACCAAGAAACGAGCCGGTCTCGGAGACAAGATCCAAGAGCAGTTGAAATTTGGCTCTCGGCTCGCAAGTCAGCTCGCACCATAAGAGCATAGCTTGGAACTCAGAGCCACTGCAAAGGAACCTTGGCTGTCGTTTTAAAATCGTAAAATAAGATTTCCACAGATTTTGGGTTTAAAGTGTTCCACGACAGTTTTCAAATAATTCACATGAATTGGTTCACATACGCCGTCGACCGAAGTTACTCGGCCTGCTAGGTAGCAACCAATTAGCGAACCTGACTCTGAGCCCAGAGCTACGTTCAACCGAAATTTGAGTCTTGGCTCGCGAGTCAGCTCGCACAATAAGAGTCGAGCTCGGAACTGGGAGCTACGATAAAGGAAATCGTAAAATAAGGTGCGTTTGATTTCGTGAAATAATTCTCAAGAATGGATTCACAATCGCCGCCAACCGAAGTTACTAAGAATAAAACATGAGCCAGTTCACAATTGCGGCTCTCGGCCTGCGAGGTAGCACCCAATTAGCGAACCCGGCTCTGAGCACAGGGTCACGTGCAACTGGAATTTAGCACTTGACTCGCTAGTCAGCTTGCACTATAAGAGTCGATCTGAGAACTGAGAGTAACGACAGAGGAAACTTAACTCTCGACTCGAAGTCGTAAAGGAGGAATTTTTTAATTATAGAGTCATGTGGTTTAAAAGATTTTGAAGTGTTCCAAGACCTTTTCAAATATGGAAGGCACTCTCGGCTCCTGAGCTGATAGCCACTACATTGACCATTGGCTCTCGATACGAATTCGCATAATGAAGGATTATTTATTTCGGGAGCCAATTTTGTTACATCGTGAATCAACAGATTTTGACATTAAAGTGTTTTAAGAACTTTTCAAATATGGAAGACTCTGTTGATTGAATTGATTCACCTCCGCCGCCAATCGAAGTTATTGTGACAGCTGCCAATTGCGGCACTCGGCCCGCGAACTATCTACCATTTGGACTGCCTGCCTTGGAGCCGATAGCCTCGTTCGTCTGAAATTTGGCGCTCGGCTAGCGAGTCAACTGGGCTCAGAACCGATACAGGAATATTTACCAAAAGTTACAGTTGAGTCACTCTTGGCTTCGATGCCGGCTCTCTAAATCTGGATTGGAAGCGAACCGAGAGGCGCTGGACTTCATCCCCTGCTCTAGGCGCAGATTCGCGTGAGTTCACGTGGGAGCCAGCCGAGAGCCGCCGTCCGATCTAGCCTGGCTGAAAGCAAAGAGTCACATTTGGCTGAACTTTATATCGTCGTGCGAGCCAGTTTCCAATATAAGAGCCAGGCTCCTGAGCTGAGAGTAACGATTAAGAAACCTTGGCTCCCAATTTGAAATCATATAATGAGCGATTTATTATTTCGAGAGCCAATTTTTTCCCTTCGTGACTGAATAGATTTTGAGATTAGAGTGTTTGACCTTTTTAAATATGGAAACCACTGTTGTTTGAATTGATTCACATCTGCCACCAACCAAAGTTATTGAGAACAAAAATAAGGCAGCTCCCAATTGTAGGTTTCGAAATGAGAAGTAACTGCCCAATTAGAGAGCCTGGCTCAGAGCCAAGAGTCAGATTCATTGCCGCGTCAGTCAGGCACATTGTCTCGTCTCGCGAGTCAGTTTACAATATATATGAGCCGGACTCCTGATCTGATGGCCACTACAGAGGAACATTTGCTCTCGCCACGAAATCGTATAATGAGGGACTTTTTTTTGAGAGCCAATTTAGTTCCTTCGTCACAAAACAGATTTTGAGAAGAACATGTTACAAGATCTTTTCAAATATGGACGGCACTGTTGATTGAATTGATTCACGTCTGACAAAAATGAAACAGCTTCCAATTGCGGCACTTGTCCCTAGCTACCATTTGAAGAGTCTGCCTGGGAGCCGACAGCCATGTCTATTCTGAAAGTTGGCCATCGGCTCACGAGTCGACAGCCATGGGCTCGTGAGCCGACAGCCATGTCTATTCTGAAATTTGGCCATCGGCTCGCGACTCAACTGCGTTCGGAACCGAGAGATAAGATAGATAAATATTGGCTCTCGGTTCGTACTCGGTTTTATTTATAGGGCCAAGATTCTTCTGTTGTGAACGCTCAGTAACGAGACCGGCACTCATAAGAAAGTTAAAGTTCAGACAGTCTTGCCTAAGAGCCCGGCTGTCTAAATCGGGACTCGCTAGCGAACCGAGAGTCACTCGCCTTCATCCTGTGCTCCCGCCGGTCATTATCTGAAGCTCTTGTCTAAGAGTCGCATGTGCTCACAAGCCATTAAATGCGAACTCTGACTGCATCTAACTTTAGCGGCATGTTGGCATTTCTCTGTCCATTTCTTCGGCTTTAGTGCTTCTCTAGTGTACGTTCAAAAGACGTATCCTCGGATGTCTTACTGTTGCCTGTAATTTCATTCAGGATCGAATGTGCTCTGCTTTGGTGAATCGGTCACACTAATACCTTAATGTCCAATTCTCCCTCTATTTAATGATTCCCTTAACTACCATGAATGTGGCGAGATTCATCGTTATCCTACGTATTACTTTTGGCTAAGCCCTCGCATTTTTGTAGATATTTTTATGTTTAAAAAAACTTCTGATAAGTTCAGATGACACATCCAGTTCAGCCATCACACAAACTGAATTTAGAATTGGATATTTTAATTGAAATAAATTTAATTTTGTTTTTCACATTAAAATAGATTAAATCATGCTACGCAAATCAACACAATTTATAGTGAAAAATTACCAGTAGTTAAGACGTATCTCAGCACGTCGAGTGAATTAATATATTAATAAAAAATATATTTTCCCCTTTATTAACCTTCTTACAGACCGAACAATCCTAAAACGAGAGAGAGACATAGATAATACTACGGATTAACAAAAGAACAAAACGAAAATGCCGGCGGAAACAAAAACAGCAATCGCCGCGGAAACGGAAACACCCACCAAGGGTAAAAAGTCCAGCAGCAATAGTTCGAAAGGTGCCTTGGCTCGCATAACCCTGCTCGATGGCTCCATTTTGGATGTAACCATAGATGTGAGTACTTGAATTTTCTTACAAATCCACAGAATTTTATTTAAAATCCTTGTTTTTCCTTTCAGCGCAAAGCGAAAGGTCGTGACCTTTTGAATTCCATTTGTGCCGGCCTTAACATCATCGAAAAGGATTATTTCGGTTTGACGTATGAGACACCTACCGATCCACGCAACTGGTTGGATGTAGAGAAACCAGTTTCGAAATTTTTCCGTTCTGATCCTTGGGCTTTGCAATTCGCCGTGAAATTCTATCCACCCGAACCGTCGCAGCTGCAAGAGGACATCACCCGTTACCATTTGTGTCTGCAGGTGCGCAATGATATATTGGAAGGCCGCCTACCATGCACCTTTGTTACGCATGCCCTGTTGGGCTCCTATTTGGTACAATCGGAGATGGGCGACTATGATCCCAAGGAAATGCCTGATCGCAGCTATTTGAAAGATTTCAAAATTGCACCAAATCAAACGTCCGAATTGGAAGAGAAAGTTATGGATTTGCATAAAACACACAAGTGAGTTGAAGGAATTTGGAATTTGTAAATACGGTGTAGGGAAAAGGTTTCTAGAAATCCGGAACAGTTTTCTAAATTAGTTTTGCCTGAAGTTTTGATAGATTTAGGGGTAACATTGGGTAGCAATATGAGTCTATGGGCGATGTAATATTTTGCGTGCGAACTCTTGAACAGGTTTCAATTGTGGCTCTCGGCTCGCGATATTGCTCCCATTTAGAGAGTTTGGCATGGATCCGAGACAACTTGTGACTGAACAACATGTGACTGAGATCTCGGCTCGCGAGTCAACTGGCAATATGAGAGACGGTCTCGTAGCCGAAAGCCACGACAGAAGATCATTCGCCCTCTAAATAAAAAAATAGCTCATGTGACGAGTTCGGGTCGAGATCCAATATTTCTCATCGTAGCTCCGGGTTCCGCTACCAGTTAACTCGTGACCCGAGGACCAAATTTCAGACATACATGGATGTCGGATGCAATGCAGGCTTTCCAAATGTTAACTGTCTCGCGTGCCGCAATTGGGTGAATCAATTCAATCAATAGTTCTTTCCATATTTGAAAAGATCTTGAAACGCTTTAATCTCAAAGTCTGTTGGGTCACGAGGGAACAAATAGGAGCAATCCCTCATTTACGATTTCGACTCGAGAGCCAAGTTTCCTCTCTCGTTGCTCTCAGTTCCCAGCTTGGTTCTTATAGGGCAAGCTGACTCGCGAGTCGCGTGCCAAATTCCAGTTGCACGTGACCCTTTGGTCAGAGCCAGGTTCGCTAATTGGGTGCTACCCCGCAGGCCGAGAGCCGCAATTGTGAGCTGGTTCATGTTTTATTCTCAGTAACTTCGGTGGGCGGTGGATGTGAATCCATTCATGAGAATTATTTGAAATCTCTCTTGGAACACTTTAAACTCTATTAAGTCACGAAGAAAAAAAATTTACTCTCTATACAGGGTGATTCAGGAAGTTCCGGACAAAGTTCTTCAGCGTATTCCTTGGCTCATTTCATGAAGAAAAGTCTTTTCGGTATGAGATTGTGAGATTGAATAGTAGTTCCGCTTTCGAGTAGTCAACAAATGGAGGAATATTGGGAGTAACTTCCAACACTGCTCCATCGCCGACCCGGGGTGCATACCAAACAAAGTCTGGACAGCTTTTGTCTGCAAATATAATAACAATAACTCTTGTTACATTCGTCTCTTGGAGCAACAAATTGTACTCGACAAGCAGACAACCATTATAAGTTGTAATGAGATAATATTTATTTAACTGCTACGATCAGATCCATATATTATGTTTTGCTTTTTCGAAGATCCTGCACAATCCTGACCTTCTAATCCTTGGCGAATTTTGAGAGCTGCAATCCTTGTGGTTTATTGACCCCAGGAATTGCAGGAAAATTCCCATTGAAAATGCCACTGGCAACTCTGGAAGTTTGATCTTAAGATTCTTAAACATTTCACCTATTTCCCTTTTCCAGAGGTCAGCCACCATCCGAAGCAGAACTGCATTACTTGGAAAATGCCAAAAAATTGGCCATGTATGGCGTGGACTTGCATCCAGCCAAGGACTCCGAAGGAGTGGACATTATGTTGGGGGTATGTGCCTCCGGTTTGTTGGTGTACAGAGACAAGTAAGTATAATCAAGATCAATTTTTAAAATATTTGTAACTATTTCTATTGTTTTCTCTAGACTCCGCATTAATCGTTTTGCTTGGCCGAAAATCTTGAAAATCTCCTACAAACGCCATCATTTCTATATTAAAATACGTCCAGGTGAATTTGAACAACACGAGGTAACCATCGGTTTCAAATTGGCCAATCATCGTGCGGCCAAGAAACTCTGGAAATCGTGTGTGGAACATCATACCTTCTTCCGTTTGATGACACCAGAACCACCAAATAAGTCGACATTGTTCCCAAGATTTGGCTCGAAGTATCGTTACTCCGGCAGGACAATGTATGAGAGTCGCAAGAATCCTGTAGATCGTGAGGCGCCCAAATTCGATAGAAGTTTGTCGGGCAGACGTTTGACTTCGAGATCAATGGATGGTAAGAAGAATAGGAAATATTTCCAAACGATTTTTGTTAAACATATGATAATATTTTCTTGTGCGTAGCTTTGGCTTTGGCTGAAAAAGAGAAGGATGGCCAGAAACGCCACACCATGGGTCATCCACCAGAGCATATACCCGATTTGGATTCACCACGCAGCCGCAGTCCTTTGAAAAAGGATAAAAAGGATAAGGTAGGTTTTAGGAACGATTGGTTTATGACGAAACGAATTCTTAGAAGTTGTTATGATTTCAATACCACATTTTCTTTCCTGTTCAATTTTGGTATTATAAATTAATGTAACCTTTGGAAATCTTTGATTTCTTTTTTTCCATTTTGTTTTTGATTTTTCGAAAATCCTATTTTCTTTCTAACCCAAAACCAATTCGTTTGTTAATGATGATTGATTTGAATTGATTGACACTACTAATCCGACCCCTGCCCCTGATTTTTGTGTTATATAATTATTTGCAACTCTGTACACTTACATGGACATTCTCTATCCCTGTCCCGCACTCTCATACCTCTTCCCCTAAACACCAAAATTTTCATCACAACACTAACTCTTTATACACTAATTTACTTGATCTTAATACGCTTACAAAATGGCGTCGTTCTTGTTTGTTTTTTTTCTGCTGTGCTCGCGCTACTCTCCAACGTCCTTTCATCCCGGGATGTACAACCTATTCACACGTTATGCCACCACACACGTTACATGTGTCCTTTATAAACAAACCTACATATTACTTACCACACATCCTTTGTTATGGTTATTATATGTTGTTGTATGAAACGAAAACGAAACAAACAATTCAACCATAATCTTAGTTGATACGTGAATCTAGCACTGGTACAGCTTCGGCTTCTTCGCAGAGTTCCCTTGAAGGTGATTACGAGACAAATACCGGTGCTGCGGCTGATGCTGCCTCGGCAGCTGCCGCATTTGTGGGCCATGATCAGGTTAACAACTATAACTTCTACTACTATATATATTTACTACATTCTACTACTACTTCTTGATTTTACTATATACTTCTAAGTACTGATTACAACTCTGTCACGCTGTCTCATCTTTGTCTGTTTGGTTTTGAAATTTTAGTTAGATTTCAAATTGGGGTTTTGAGTTTGGATTTGAATTTGAAATGTTTGAGAGATTCTGCTCCTAAAAAATTTGGCGTAGATATTTAAATTTCGTATGATTTCCTTAATATTTTTGTTTTATGAATTTCTTTTTAGTAGTTTGTTTCTTTTCCTTGTTTTGCCTATTATTTTATTGAGAACAAAATTTGATTGGTTTTTGAAGAAATTAGTAGTAGGAAACTGAGAGAATTGGAGAAGAGACCGTTGCAAAATTTCCGGCGTTTAAGACTTAAAAAATTCCGGCGTTTAAGACTTGAAAAATTTAAATTTCTTATTTTATTATTTTCCAAATAAATATGTGTATTCCCATTTAACAAAAAAAAAAAGAAAAATATTTGTGTTATTTTGTGCATATAAAATCTGTGTTTTTGTCTACAAAAATATCTATAAATGTCTATGCTTTCGTCCTTTTTTCAATATATAGCATAACTCCTTTATCATAAATATTCGATTTTACTTCCATATAAATATGTAAATATATATGTTTATTGTCATTACTGGACAAATTTAAAGTTTTTCTTTATACTAAAATGTGTTTATTTATGAAAACTTGACATTTTTCCAGTTTACATGTAATGTAAATATTTTCCTCAGGGATTTGTGTGATTTCAAATTGGCTGTATAATTATATAAAAAACCAAAATTCTCAATAATTCCAAAAAAAACTCCAAAATTTCATAAAGTTAATAAAAGAAAAAAATTTAACACAAACTCCTTACATGTACCTTACACCAACACACATTCTCTCTTCTTACTCTCTCTGTCTCTCCATCTAACTTGCTCTCTTACTCTACACGCACACAATTCCAAGTTGCATTTTTATGTAGTTACTAACTTAATATTAACTTGCCATTATTTTGAAGAGAAGAGTTTATATTTATAAAAAGCTGCTTGCAATAATTTATTGAGAACAAAAGTCAACCGTTCAAGTTCATGGCTGATGAGTGACTGGTCGATTATGGGGGCTGTAGTTGCTTATATCAGGGGGTTTCTATGGCACAGCTGATCGAAAAAGTACTAGGGAAATGATGTAGAATGAGAGACCAGAGAAGACACAGATTATAGACCATGCAGCAAACTAAGTTAAAAGTGTTTGATTGATTATAATGACATCTAAATAATGTTTGATGCTGTTTGCATCGAACGAAACTACGCATTCCCTTTTATTTCTGTCCGTATTATGCCAACCAAAGAGTAAATTACCAAAGCAACTCGAACTCGATGAAATGGCCTACTACCTCGTCGTCATTAATATAACACGAAGAGAGGTATAGAAGCTCTTTTCTATTGCTCTGTGCTCATATTCAAGTATATAAGAGCAGGAATACAAATTCTTCTTTGATATTTTGGGAACGGAGAACATTTATTGAGAACAAAATTTGACTATTTATGTTTGAGTTTATTGAGAACAAAAGTTGACTGTTTTGTTTGGCGGCTGATAAAGTACTGAACTAACAAAGTTGTTGCATTACGTTAAGGGCACCTTAGACCTGCGGACCAGTCGGCCGACTATTTTCCAGGCCGACTTCTGTGTCGGGTATTGTTTCGCCTTACAATAGCCGACTTTCCGGCCGGATTTCTGAAAATCAAACTAGTTTTGATTTTTGCCCGACTAGTCGGCCGACTGCCCGAATTCACCTTACACTGGGAGATGAGGCGGCCCGCTGGTCTAAGGTGCCCTTTATATGGTCTTTTCCCATGATAGGTTGCAATAAAATAACAACAACAAAAGTTCATTAGTTAGTTGTATTGAGTTGCTCCAATTGTTTTGCACATCATTTATAGAGTACATTGCTATTGGGGGAGAACAAATTTATTGAGAACAAAATTTGACCGTTTATGTTTGAATTTATTGAGAACAAAAGTTGACTGCTCACTTTGACGACTGATCAAGCACTGAATTAATGTATGTGATGGATTTGCCTATATAAACTCTTCTCACGATTGCTTTTAATGAATGAACAAAAAACGAAGAAGACAAACTAAAAAAGCTTTTAGTTTAACGTCATATTTTGTACTAAAACAGAGAGCAGCATGCTTTAAGCTTCTTCTTTGTACTATTACGATGTAATGTTTAGATTTTTTCTTTAATTAAGGATATTTTAAATTTGTTGTTTATTTAAATCTTCCTAAACTAAAGGCTGCTGCTGAAGCTGAAAAGGATGCCAAGTTGCGAGAGAAAAAACAAAAGGAACAAGAAGAAAAGGAACGTAAGGAGCGCGAAAAGAAGGAAAAGGAAGCTAAGGAAAAGGCTGCCAAGGATAAGGCGGCTAAGGAGAGGGCTGAAAAGGCAGCTGCCGCCGCCGCTGCAGCAGCAGCTGCTGGCCAGGGCATGAATGGTAAGAACTGAAATAGAATTATTGAAATTAAAGTCAGTTGTTAAAATTTTTATATTCTTTTTAGGCAATGATGATATGGATGATTCTCACAAATCCGATAAATCTGGAAGACAGCGCGTAAGTATTGCCGTGATTAAATCGCGTTTTAAAAAATTCCAAGTGGAAAATATGGGAATATTCCGAAAATTTCTTTTGACCTAAACCATTTTTCTGGTTAACCGTGACCACTGAGCATGATAAATTGTAGAAAATTTAAATGTGATCTATCATCTCCCATTTTGCTGTACAATTGGGAAAATGTTTCTACACCTTGAAGCTTGAAAAGCGCATGTAAATTTCCTCGACTCGTGTAAAATGTACACCTCAGCCAATCTGTGTTCAGGTCTAAGTGACGGAGTGTTTTGTCACCTTAAGATTTATATACGTATTGCACAGATTTTTTAAACTCAGATTTATATTTTGTTTCCCTTAAAAATTTATTATTCCTTTTGAGTATTTGTTATCCTTCAGTTTTCCCAAAACCAATATTCGGGAGTGTTCTGTGTTTCACTTCCACTAAAACAGAGTTAAATACATCATATTGTTCCATATTTATTGTTAGGTCTCAACCAAAATCAGCACTTGTCACCCGCCCGGAATGGTTTGGTTGTACGCCTTTCATACAAAGCTACGAAAATTCACGCGGCGGAAAAAGTAGGACAGTTCTAAATTGGCTTTGTGGAAGAGAGAAAGAGACAAATATACTTTGACACAACTGACACGAGTGCGTATTTTGCTTGAAGCCATATTTGATTTGATGATTTGGAAAGTGGAATACAGAACACCCACGGTTGTTATAGCTTTTATGGTTTAATTTTTAAGTATTTTTTTATTTATTTTTATTATTAAAATTTTTGTTTCATTTTCTTTCTTTTCTTTTCACTTTATTTTTAATTCAATCGTAACTTATTATTTCAACAACTCGCCGTTCACACCACGAACCTTGTTCCAAACAGGGCGTCGGTCTATTCTCTTCGGGTCGCAAGAGCAAGAGTGGTTCACCGGCCAAGGATATTGGCAAAGACAAAGCCAGCAAAGAGAAAAAACTCGGCCAATTGGAATTGGTCACCGCTACCGGTGTGGGTGGCGACTATGACCAGGCTAATAACGACAAGAACCGTGGCTCTAAATCGCCCGGCGGCTACACTAAACCCTACGAGTACACTGATGGTGACGGTGAGACCAGTCCCACACGTAAATCATACATACCCGGTGGTTTCCGCTATGATCAAGATCCCTCGGGCGTCAAACGTGGTGCCGATGGCCAAGAACAGCTATCGCCCACTTCACAACAGAAAAAAATCGGGTTGGCTTTCAATTATGCTCCCGGTATCGAGGATGATTTGTTGAAACAGGCTGGTAAATTGAAATCGGGCCAGTTGTCACCACGCACCCGTGACAAATTAAACAAGGGCCAGCTGTCGCCCAGAACAAAAGCCAAGCTTCTCAAGGAAGCCAATTTGTCGCCCACAACCAGAGCTAAATTGCAGGGTAGCGCCGTTGATGCAGCTGCTCAGCCATTGAGTGATGCACAAAAGAGATCGTACTCACCTTCCAAAAGTCCCACTCAAGGTTATACTTCAGGGGCTCCGGGTAGTTACAAACCTTTGGTTGACCCTACTTTGGCTTTCTTGGAATCGGAGAGATATAACAAGGAACCCAGTTACGTTGGTCTAAACGGTGGTAAAGGCAATAATGCAGCTGGTGTGGGAGCCGGTAATTTAGCTGGCTTAGAATCGGCTGCCGTTGCTGCTGGTAAATCCAGTCCTACTAAAGATGGTCGTGCCTCAACTGCTTCTCCGCAGCCTACTAAACAGGCCACCAGCCCTGCTACCCCTGCCAGAGCCGGTTCTGTTTTGTCTAGTGCTGCAACTGCTGGTCCTGCGGCTGCTGGTGCAGCTGGAGCTGCCGCCGCCGCCGCTGCTGCTGGCAAACCCAAAAAGAAACGTGTCAAGATTATGGTCATCACTTCCAAATTTGATCCTGCCACCAAGAGAATCGATTCAGAAACTGGTTTGGTTGAACACTCCACAGGCATTTTGGATCCAGTCACTGGTCTCATTGATACCAAATACGGCGTTATAGATCCCAAGAAGGGCACTTTGTTGGCTTTGAATACCAAGACGGGCAAGAATGAAGCCTATCAAGGTGAAGTTGATCCCAAAACGGGCAATTTGCATTTGGTTAATGGTGTTAGTGATCCCAATACTGGACGCGTCGATGATTCCTTAGGCCAAATCTTTGCTATTACACCCCAAGATGATCCTGTTGTTGAGCTTACCGTCATTACCAGCCGCATTGATCCCGCCACCGGCAAAGTTGATACCGTAAATGGTGAAGTTGAAAGATCATTGGGTGTTCTGAACATGGACTCTGGTTTGTTGGATACTAAATATGGTGAAATTAATACCAGAACTGGTGAACTGAAGGCTATTGATCCCAAGACCGGTAAAATTGTTGTATCCAAGAATATTAAGGTTGATCCTGGCACTGGACAAATTACCATTTTGGGTGTTATGGATCCCAAGACCGGCAAAATTGATCCCAATCAGGGACGCATCATTGAGGTTGGCCAACAAATTGATCCTATTGTAGAGGTTACCTCCTTGGCTGGCAAATACGATTCCAAAAAGAATGTCATTGATCCCAAGACCGCTTTTGTAGAGACTTCTGGTGGCCAATTTGATCCCAAGGCTGGAAAAATTGACACCAAATATGGTCAGATTGATTTGGTACGTCACACTATTACCTTTACCGATCCCAAATCGGGTAAGACGGTGACACGCGACATCAAGATTGATCCCGCCACTGGGCAAATTGTCCTTAAGAACCAAATCAACCCCAAGAACAATAAGCCCGACAAGGATTACGCCCGTATTATTTCGCTGCGCATTGTCCAACAACGTGTTGATCCCAAGACCAAGGCACCCATTAGCCAAGTCAGCTCGGCCAAGGACAAAGAGATTGTCATCGATCCCAAATCCAACCAAATTTGGATGCCTACCGGCACTGTTGATCCCAGCACCAAAGAACCACAATATATTTCCAGCAGTGTTGATCCCAAGACCGGTTATGTTATTACCATCTATGGTTACCTTAATCCCAAGACCAACGAGATCAAGAAACAAACTAAACTTGACCCCAATACCACCAAGATTGAACCCACTTCCGGCAAGATTTACACCGCCACCGGCGAGTTGGATGCCAGCACTGGTGAACCACTCTATGCCGCCACCCAAGTGGATCCTGAGTCGGGAGAAGTTTACACAAAATTGGCACGCGTTGATCCCAAGACAGGCAAAATTGTGGTCGTACGCATTTTGCTTATCTCCAAGGTCGACGAGAGAGGACGTCCCGAGGAAGTTGATCCCGAGACATGCGAAATTGATCCGGTCTCCGGCCGCGTCTTGAAATTCTTTAACAAAACCGTTTATGTTTACAATATGATTGATCCCATTACTGGTGAAATTATACAGGTGGACCCCAACGATCCCCGATTTGCTGGTGCTCGCACAACCGTAACCCACACCATGACGCTGACAGGCGAAATAGATCCAGTTACCGGGCGCATTAAGAGTGAATATGGCCACATTGATCCCAACACCGGGGACATTGATCCAGCCACCGCCATTAAGGATCCTGTGACGGGTAAATTGATTCTGAACTACGCCCAAATTGATCCATCCCATTTCGGCAAACAAGCCCAGGTGAGCACAACCACCGAAACGGTGCCCATTACACGAGAACAGTTCTTCGATGGCGTTAAGCACATGGGCAAGAATGCATTGAGACGTGACTCTGAGGCCAGTTCGGAAGATGATATGACAGGGAAATATGAATCGGAAATAGTGAAAGATGTGGTCATGAACAGTCCAAAGAAGAGCGGCACACACAATCTGGGCAAATATGTGAGCACACCGACGGTGGTGAAGACGACGACGAAACAGGTACTAACGAAAAACGATGGCGGCGTAACGCACAACGTGGAGGAAGAAGTTCGCAATCTGGGCACAGGCGAAGTGACATATTCGACACAGGAACACAAGGTTAGCAAATTCAAAGTGTTTGTAATATAATATTTTTAGGTTACATTGTTGCTTACGGTTAGTTTAGTTTTGATTTTTGTTTGAAAATAATTAAGTTGCTTAAATTTAAAATTAGCTTAAATTGTTGCTTAACTAAATAGAGATAGGTTTTAGAGATTAGTTACAATAATTTTAATTGAACTTTATGTTTGCTTCAATTATAAGTTTTGTTTAATATTATGAGATTTGAATGCGATTTTTCGTTACGCTTGCCGCTCATCCCTGTTGACATTTGTTTTTGTTTTCATTTATTTTATGAATATTTTTTATGCGATTTTATAGAATTATTTCGCAGCATGTCATGCTTTTAATTTTATGCCATAACGCCCTTCATTAGAATGTACAGACAACTTTATAAATAACTTAATATCTTTTCATCCTTGAG
Source organism: Phaonia tiefii (assembly GCA_963931995.1). NCBI lineage: Eukaryota > Metazoa > Arthropoda > Insecta > Diptera > Muscidae > Phaonia > Phaonia tiefii. The sequence goes on from OZ008371.1 coordinate 21,824,962, forward strand.
GCGATATTTCAAATCTCTTAGTTCTAGTTCTCATTTGAGTCATATTTTGTTAAAATTCGTACAGTAGGTACGAGCATTTCTATATTTTAATAACTCTTTTGATTTGAATTTTATGGATAACGCAGCAAGAAGTTTTGAAACTGGAATATATTCCAATTTCGAAGGATACTATAAGAAGGAAAGGATTTTTAGAAACAGCATTTTAAGTGAATCTACGAAAAACTACAAACACATTTTAAATCAACAGGTTAATTTCTTAAGAATTGAATAGATTTATCGCTACAATAAAAGTATAAATAGCACAAGTTCTTAGTGTTAGAAGTTTTATATGATTTCGCCAGTTTTATTATGAAACAGAAATCATTCATATTACTCATACGCTCCAAGGTGTTGTTTGCTAGAAATTTTATTATTCATACGATTAGGTGACAGTATTAAATATCAATTATCCGTCGGCACAACTTTAAAATAACAGGCAATTTCATGTAACTTATTCCAAATAATATTATGACGGACTCCATAGCTTAGGGATCGTTATTCGATGTCGACGCAAGCTTTCGTTCATATTCTAGTCAAATGACATTTGTTCGGGGTTCAAGATTCTTGTAATTTCAAGTTCAAGAAAAACGTAAAATTTATTAATTTCTAAACTGGTGTTATTTGCCATCAAAGATAAAGTGAGTTGAATGAAACCTCTTGACTTGGAGGAACTAAATTGCAAGCGAATTCGAGTGGGTGACTTTCGTTCGAGATCGAGGAACAGGGGATTAGAATAAATAGAAACACAATTAAGTTGATAAAGGCCGTTAGGTATTTTACTTTCGTTCGAGATCGAGGTAAAGGTAAATTGTAGTTCCTTCAATATTGATCGTTATAAATTCAACCTATCTTTGAGGCCACTTTCATTGTTGAAAATACCATAGAAGATTGAACAATTGAAGAGAACATCATTGACGGGAATACCATTAGAGAAACATTGAGTCCAGTACCGGAATTCAGTTACCTTTTACCGACAAAAATCGGTAGTTAAATTGTCAAAATTGATAAAATTGTAATACAAAATTTCAGGATTTTCTCAATTTAACTACCGATTTTTATCGTTAAAAAGTTACAGACTTCCGGTGTAGGGTCGAATATTTTTATTTAGAATCGCTTTGTGAGCAGTTTGTACTGGATATTTTATGCAAACTTTTTTTAGTAGAAGTTCTTTGGTTTTATCAAAGATTAATTGCAATTTTCATTCTGTAGGTTCTTTTATAGGAAATTTCGGAAAATGACTGATTCTTGATTGTTAATATTTGAATTAATATTTGTCATGCGCTTAGATGGATTCTATTGAATATTAATCATACGTCACTGCTTTAAATTTTCAGAAAACTTATTGTATTATTTATTTTGGAAAATTTTTCAGAATAAAACTCTAAAATGGTTTGCCTGAAAGGTCGTTCAGTGTTTACAACACGTCACATGACATATAAACATAAAATAGTTCACTGTCAAGCAGGCAAAAAGTACATGAATGACAGAATTGATCTCATTGTTGAGATTACTGCTATCAAATCTTACGCTATTGATCCCAAGACTGCAGCTTTAATTTTGTTTCCAGTCGCATTCAGTTTGTGCCAGGTTAACAGCATCACTCATACGTCTCGTTGTTTTTATTGACAGAATTACAATTTCTGTGGTCACAAGGCATAACAGCATATGTATATTTTTGCAATTTTTTTGGAGAGCATTTTAAGTGTTCAAATTTCATTTGTAATGTAGTGATTGATCGAGATTTGCTAATAAATCTTTTCCAATATCTTGGGAACTACAATTTGGATTATTCATATTTCGATTATATAGTGTGCAGTACGATATACACAGCTCGATTCTCGGAAAATGTAATTTGAGCATAACTCGAGTTATGCTGTTATGCCTTGGCACCACAGATTTGTCACGCGGTTAGGTGGATTTTATTTAAGATCATAAAAATGATCGCTGGAAAGATCTTAAAAACAAATAAATGGTTTCTCATTACATCCCGTGAAGGAATTGGGGAGAGCTTCTCTCTGTATTATTTATAGTTGTATACTCATTGATTGGAACCTACTGTTTTTACACCGATTCCGAACGGTATTTAGAGAAGCCTTTTTATGGATATGTGTCGATAGTGTCGCCGTCACTAGAAAGACCGCCTCCGGAAGAAATTTAAGGTGGTCAGACCTGGAATCGTTTCCAGGATGTCATGGACAAGAGGCGCGCACACTAACCATTGCACCACCGATGGCTAAGATCATAAGACTCATAAAATAGATCGCATTCAGCGACGCAACAATTATATGAATCATCAAATTTATCCCATAATTGAGGTTTCTTTGTAGGCTGACAAATTTATAATTTCAAAGGATTCAAAGACCGGTGGTTTCTTTTTATTGACAGTCGCGTTTAGTTTTTGCCACCAGATGTATTGTGTACCAGATGTAACAATGCATTTCAACAATAGCCGAGTTAGCATTGGTCATTCGCCTTGAGGTCTTGAGCTGGAATTAAAGATATAATAAAATGATTATTTAATAATAATAATTCGCCACTGCCTTAAAACTTCTTAGCTTAATTAGTAATTCGTCACTGTCTTCGAAATTCAGACACCTTCATAATATTTATTTCGGAAGTCCGAGTACAAATTCTGAATATACATATACTTATGCATATGTATACGAAAGGGTTATTCGGTTCTTGGAACAAATCACAGATCAAATTTTCGCCTGTTGAGAACCCTAAGAGAGATAAAATAGATCGAAGTCTGTGACGCAATATTTAGATGAGTCAACGAATACATCCTATTGTTATGAATATTTCCTAGGCTAATATATTGACGATTTCTTAAAATTTGATTCCAAGACCTCTGGGTTAATTTTATTTACAAGCGAATATAGTTTATGACACGTTCTTCCGTAGTGATGGAATTTAGTGATATTAGCGCCCAGTTCTGTAAGGATTATATAGGGGGTTCAACCTATTCATATTACTTATACGTTTCTACGGGCATAATATTTCATATTATGCATAAGTTTCTATTGGCATATTGATAAAATGAACGTTGTTCATTCGCTTACATGGTTTTTTAGATAAATAATATCACTTATACGCCACCACTTGAAACATCAGGAAATATTGGGTCCTATATCCCCTTCAAGCGATTTTTAAATACCGAAAAAGAGGTGAACTTTATATACCATGAATTTTTTGAACATGGTTAAGGATAGTTATAAATTTCTTGTTGTTCAGAGTCATTGGTAAAAAAAATGTATCCTATTGTTGGGGTTATTTTCTTGACAGACAATCATATAATACCAGACAGTATGTTAATGATCTCAAAACTGCATGTTTAGTCTTTTTTTTTTGTTTTTTAAGGGCCAATATGACTTTCACATATATTATGTTTAAATTAATTTAAATAACTTATGACCAGTTTCACAGTTGAAAATTCTCCATTTAAACGGACTTTAAATGTCCAATCTTTGTCACTCCAATGCCATTTAATATGCAAATTTTCTGTGAGCTTTTAGATGACGAGTGTGCCACTCGCCCTTAATATCTCTGTACTCAAGTGAATTTTTTGTTGCAGGTTTTGAAGGAAATTGCCCACCACTATGAAGGTAGTTTTTGCTTTAACGTTTATACATATTACTCATACGTTCCCATTCGTTTATATTAGTATATAGATATATTTACCATTAATACGCTGCGATCGATTTTATTTAATATCAATTATCCGTCACTACTTGCAAATATTGCGCAATTTTGTATGGAACAGTAATTTTTGATCCATATACGTTCTTGTTGGAGAGCTTGACGCTTGCTTCGGGTTTAGAATTTTAAATATATGTCTCGTTCTTCGATCGTTCCTTCGATTACCTGATTTTGACTGAAATTGGGTTCCTGTAAGCCATAATATTTCGTTCGAATGACTCTTCTCATTTGCTCTCAAATTCCAATACATATGAAATAGGGAAATTTACGGGTTCATTAGACTTGAATTGACAAGTTGGTGTAACGTAGTTCAAATTTATTTCGACTAGAATACGAACGAAAGCGTTCGTTCAACATTCACATAATGTAATTTATAGGGATGTGTGATTAATCGATTAATTACAATTTTCGATTAATGGATATCGTGATTAATCGGTTAATCGAATAATCACAAATTCTACTTAATCAAAACTATGATTAATGTATTAACCTGAATATTAATTAATTGTATTTGAATAATTTTATTCATCATTCAAATAATTTTTGGAAAATATACACATACATGTTATACAAACAAAAGGAAACATTTGAACATTTTGAGTAAACTGAAATTCAAACTGAAAAAATTAAAAACACAAATTACTCTATTAGTAAAATTTTGATTAATCAATTTTTAAATTTATCAGTTAATCATGAATAGTGATTAATCAAAATGAAAATTAATCATAAATATTACTAATCAAAATGTACGATTAATCAATTATTCGATTAATGAGGGTGTCGATTAATCAGGTTGTCTGATTAATCATTTAATCGCAAATCCCTAATAATTTATATTACTAATACGTAAAGGTTGTTCTAAGCCGTAATTAGAGAGATCACTGCTAACACATATGATTTTTAACAAGTGTTTCCAATACTTGTTTAGAATTTAAAGGAACGTGTGTTAATGCATTTGAAACATTTTTAAATCATAGTTGTATTTTTATAATATTCATAATTATAATACTCAATTGATACAGCGGTGGATTTTATATCTCTCAGAAGTAGAATATCTTAATATTAAGCCATGATGAAACAGCACAATAACTGGTACAAAAAGGGAGCCGTATTATTAAATTTTATTGTTTCTTATGCTAACCGAATTTTTATCACTTATACGTATTGAGAATTCTCTGTACTAAATATAAATCATATTCTTTATAATAAATTGTAGGGCAAATACTTTTAAATTCTATATAATTAGATAATTTAGAAAGGAATTAAACTGTTCTTAGGTTATAGAAAATGAGCGATCTACATGAAGGTATTTAGCCCTAGACGTTTAGCGCTCTTTAGTTAGTTCCTGAACCTTTTTTATAGCTTTGAATTACATTTTTCGTTTTATTTTAAAATTTGTATAAATATGCCTAACAGTATTGTTTTATTTTCTTTCCCTTCCTGTCTACACCATCACCCCCCCTCTCCTATCACCCAAACCCTTGTTTTACGTTGTATCCCTCCGCCTCTTTTAATGCCCCGCCCATAAATAATAAAATGTTGTTGCACGTTTGCACTAATGTTACCATATTGTTTTGTGATAACTTTTTGATCCCATGAACCCACCCACCAAACCACATTATACACGGTTCCAGGCTGATGCACCAGCCGTTGATTTGACCAGTGGTGCTTATGTTACTGCCACTGCGGTAACAACACGTACTGCCACCACACACGAAGATTTAGGTAAAAAAGCCAAAACCGAACAGCTAGAGGAGAAGACAGTGGCCACCACACGTACCCATGATCCCAATAAACAAGAACAGCGTGTGGTCACACAAGAGGTTAAGACAACGGCCACTGTGACAAGTGGAGATCAGGTAAGGATAGGAATTCTCTCCCAGACCACAACCAATGCCCCTCCTAAGCCTGGGAAGGCATGTTGCGAGAAGCATGATTTTAATTTGTTGTTTCCTTTTCTGTTTTGTTTCGTTCTGTTATGTCTTGATTTCCGTTTCTTTATTGCCCGATTCGTTTTTATGTTGTTATTATGTAATGCTTATGATTTGGAATGTTGAACATTTTGTTGTTGGAAATTAACACCTGGTAGTACCCAAGACGAGATAGCATTTCCTCCACCAGCTCTGGAGACTCGGGTACACCCATCGATGGTCCTTATGATGGTTCCACAGCTATAAATAGTACCACCTCATTTAAGGTTTGTGCCAGTTGAATCTAATGATGCATACGTAACTCTTTTGTTGAAACACTAGAATAAGAGATTTTTAATTTTTAACTTAAATTTGAATAAGTTGGAGATACTTGATAGAAATTCATATCATTCTCAATATAAACGTTTTGTGTTCCCCCCTGCCTGTTTAGGAATCTCCTTTGTACAAATCATCTGCCGCTAGTTCTACTGCCACCACCACCACCGGCCCTCATATTGAACAAACCCGCGTTATTTTAGGCGAAAACTCCCCCGGTTATACCGAAGGCGGTGAAATTGTCTCCAGCCAAACTGTAAGCAGCAAAACGCGTACCGTCGAAACCATAACCGTAAGTTGAAGCTTTGAAATTTTAAGTTGAACCCCTCGATTTTTAAACAAAATTATGGTCACATTTTTGGAGTGTAAGTTATATTGATTTATTGAAATCTATTTGGTTGTGACGTCTGTAGCTATAGAATGTGGTTTGGTTTTAAACAAAGGAATAATAATCCTTTTTGTAAAATTTACTATATACTGTATAGTTTTGTATACTTGTCCTGGTATTTGATAAAAGAAAATTAGCTATTTGTCCCGTCCATCCAATATCTGTAACAAAACCTCGTAATTCCTTGCAAGAAATCAGGTTTTCTCAATCTGGACCAAGAATCGTATAATTAATATTAATGCGTAGACACTCGTACGTATTATTAACTCACAGTACTTATACGTTTAGGGTTGAAACATTGGTTCGTTACATTAGTCTACTTTAGCAGCTATGAGCGAATTCTCTTTGTGGCATATAAAAAGAAAAATATAGGACAAGGAAATGATCTTATACTCTTGAAGTTTCTTATAAACTTGAGTCCGAGTCGCTGTAACAAGTCACAATGTTATTGTGTGAAAGAAGATTTATACTTGGAGGATTTGTTATCTTCTGCTTGAAATCAATATGAGAATACTATTGAGTTCCTGAATACTCACTTTGTATTACCTTCAAATTTAATCACTTTACAACACTAATTTGAATTCCTATTTTATATTTAGAAAATATTTGTAATATTTTTGTATTCTTCGTTATTATAGTACAAAACCGAACGAGATGGTATTGTCGAGACCCGTGTAGAACAAAAGATAACCATACAATCGGACGGAGATCCAATCGATCATGACAGAGCTTTGGCTGAGGCAATTCAAGTAAGTTCTAGAAAAATTTGGAATTTATATAATTAGTTGTATTATAATGAAATCTTTAATTTCAATCGTAAAATTAAAATTAAAAAATTAATATTAATTTAGACAAGCATATTTGTAGTTGCACTTCTTTGAATAAGTTTTACAAGGTTACCAACTAAAAATGGTGTCATACAATTAAAATTCATACAAATATCTTTCGCTCTTACATTTTTAACGTTCATTGATAGACTGACTATAAAAATTATTATCATAAGTTGTAGAGAGCTACTTGGTGTCATGTGTGAAATATTAAATCAAGACGTATGAATTTAAAAAAATCCACAAAAGCGTTACTCGTACGAACCCAAACACGGGAAAAGATACCGGGGCGGATCATTAAGTCCGTGACTTTTCGAACTCTCCTCGTAGTTATATGAAATACAACACTGCTCCCATCAAGTACCACCTGTTAATAGACCACTGTTTTGAGCAAGTTCCGTCATTTACTTTGCGTTTAACAGCTGTTGAAAACATACAACCTCGTGCATTTTTTTTAAAAATGGAAAAAATAGTATTTCGAGTGCCCATTAAACATTATTTTTTGAGAGAAAAAAAAAACAACCAATCAAACCAAGGAAAAGCTTGATAAATACTATCGGGACTCTGCATCATAGATTTCAATGGTAAAAAAGGGGTTTACTGACTTTGGTTGTGGTCGCACAAGTACATATGACGCTGAACGTTCTGGACGGCCAATTGAGATCAATACACACGAAAATGTCGAAAAAATCCATGATATGGTGTTGGCCGATCGAAGAGTAAAAGTGCGTGAGATTGTTGATGCCATAGGCATTTCATATGGCCGTGTGGTTTCGATTTTAAATGATCAGTAGGGTTTAAGAAAGCTGTCTGCAAGATGGGTGCCGCGTTTGCTCTCAATTTACCATAAACGTAATCGTGTGACAACTTCAAATGATTGTTTGGAGTTTGTGGAATTGGGCTAGGAATTGGTACCTCATCCGCCATATTCTCCGGATTTAGCCCCTAGTGACTATTTTTTATTTCCAAACATAATAAAGTGGCTCGGTGGAAAGAGATTTAGCTCCAACGATGAAATTATTGATCAAAGAAATGCCTAGTTTATAGCCCTCGAAAAATCCTATTTTTTTTGGAAGGGATACAAAAATTGGAGAAACTTTGGACTAAGTGTATTGAGCTAAAAGGAAATTATATTGAAAATTTTTTTTTTTTTAAAAAACTGTGTTTTATTCAAAAAGTCGCGGATCCGCCCTCGTAGATGTCAACAAGATGCAAATACCGGAAATATCAAAGGCCTATCGACAAAATCACACCCTCCTGCTAGTGCAGAATACTACCCCTCCCGAGGACGCAGAAGCGTAGTGGAAGCATAACTCCAATTCTTTGGAAACCGCTGCAAGGACTGAACTTGTCTATCAAAAACCGCAGAAGGATAAGCCATGGTACGGCGAAAAATGTCGCATTGCAGTTGATGGAAAAGACGCAGCACGTATGGCAACGAAACAGTCAGTTACAACGCGTGCTGCGAATGATCGGTACAAGAGGCTGAGAAGGGAGGAAACCCAATCATTTAGGCTGAAAAAATGACAGTGGGAGTAGAGAAAGAGAGTGAAAATACTGAAATGTGCAGGATGGATAATGAATTCCACAAATGTTTTCAGAGACAAACAACGGGTCAACTAATGGGCTGCCCTCCTACATGGACGAGTATGGGAATTTGGTGACAGACAAGCAGTGTGAGCTTAAAATGTGGAGGGACTATATTTCAGCACTACTCCACTCAGATGTTTCCACTGAAGATCAGGAGGTAATGATTGTGGAAGACAGTGTAGATTGTACCCCAATGTAACAATCTCCCGGCTTAAGAACAATAAAGCAGCTGGTTAGCATAGACTACCCGCTGAGCTTTTTAAGGCGGCGGGAGAAGGACTGCTAGCCCACATGCATCAACTGATATGTAGTACGAGGGCGGTTCGAAAACTAGGCGACCTGTCGTATAGATGGTGCCAGTGGTTTAAAACAGAAAATATTTTAGTGAAAGGTGGCAACCTTGTAAAACATATGTTTTAAGTTTCAAGTTTCAAGGTTGTTTAGTATTGTTATTTGAGCCATCAAAAGTAAACGAAGAATGTCGCATTTCCGCTGATGGAAAAGTCGCTACACGTATGGCAACGAAACAGTCAGCTACAACGCGTGCTGCGAATGAGCGGTACAAGAGGCTGGGTAGGGAGAAAAACCAACTATTTGGGCGGAAAATGAAATGTGCCGGATGAGTAATGAATGATGAGTAATAAATGAAATATTTCCAGAGGGTAAGAAGATCAAATAACTGGCCAACAAATGGGATGCTCTCTTGCAAGGACGAGTATGGGAATTTGGTGACAGACAAGCAGTGTGTGCTTAAAATGTGGAGGGACCATTTTTCAGCACTATTGCACTCAGATTATTCCACTGAAGATCAGGAGGTAATGATTGGAAGGCAGTGTAGGTATGACGTGATTAAAACGACAATCTCCCGGCTTAAGAAATACCAAAGCAGCTGGTGTGGATGGGCTAGCCGCTAATATTTTTAAGGCCGGTGGCAAACGAGTGCTAGCCCACATGCAGCAACTTATATGCGGTACGAGGTCGGTCCCAAAACTAGCCGACGTGACATACAGATGGTGCCAGTAGTATGAAAAGAAAATATTTTGGTGAAATGTGGCAACCTTATAAAACATATGTTTTAAGTTTCAAGGCGCTACGTTGTTAGTAGTTTTATTTGAGCCATCAAAAGTAAACGATCTCAGTGACGTTGTAAACATGGAACAAATTGGTCACCGTTATTTAATTCAATATTTCTATTTGAGAGGTCTAAGTTCAAACACTATTAAAGCCGTGCTAGATTCTACTCTGGTCAGCTCCTTCGTTTATGACTGTAAAATATTGCGTAGCAGAGTTTAAACGGCGCCGTACGAGCTGCCAAGACGAACACCGTATTGATGGACCAATGGAGGTGGTCACGGTTAAGAAAATCCACAAAATGGTATTGGATGATGGTCGGCTGAAGAAGCGTGAGCTAGATGAAATGATAGGCATTTCAAAAAGTGCTATACATCGTATATTGACCGAATATTTGAAGATGAGAGAGCTGAGCGCAAGATGGGTGCCGCGCTCGCTTTCAATAGAGCAAAAATGTGAAGATGTTTCAGTAGAGTGTTTGGCAATGTTTCACTGAAAAAGAAGCGAATTTTTGCGTCGATTTATAACCATGGATGAGACATGGGTACAACACTTCATACCTGAGATAAAGGAACAGTCAAAGCAGTGCACTGGAATGGGAGAATCGTGTCCAAAGAAGGCGAAGACAGTTCCATCTGCAGGCAAGGTCATGGCCTCTATTTTTTGGGATGCGCATGGCATAATTTTTATTGATTATCTTAACAAAGGAAAAACCATCAGTGGTGAATATTATGCTAATTTATTGCAGCGTTTTACTGATGAAATTGTAGAAAAAGACCGCATTTGGTGAAAAAGAAAGTGTTGTTTCTTCAACACAAGTGTCCAGTTCACACATCCATTATTGCGATGGCAAAAATTAAAGAATTAAAGTTCGAATTCATCACGCATCTAATTCGTTAGATTTAGCTCCCTCACGCTATATTCCAAACTTCAAAAAATGGCTCGGTGGTAAAGGATTTGTCAACAATGAAGAGGTGAAGTCTGCGGTTGATGGTTGTTTTATGCACACGCTGAAAAATAACGGCCCCAGCAAAATATTGCAGGAACCACGAACATGTTTGCAAGCATTGTTTTCGTGAATTGAAGATCTGCTTCTTTTTGTGTCTTTATTGTCTGCCAGGGTTTTGTTTTCAGCAGTTTGCAACAAAAAAAGCTAAATACGTATATTATTACCTATTAATCATTGTGTTCCAAACATGTTGTATTGCATAGCAAACACAATGTGTTTGGACACCAGTATACTATATTTACCACAAGCTACAAACGCATTATGTTTGCACCCAAACAACAACAACAACAACAACAAAAATTTCCAGCATTTAGTTTCACAGTTTTTACTATGCACAGGATATCGTAGCTACTGAATATCGCTGGAAAAATTATATCGAGCTAAAAGGGGATTATGTTGAAAAATAAAGAAAATTTTCCCCAACTTTTTTGTGTCTTTTTTGTTAGGTCGGCTAGTTTTGGAACCGCCCCCCTATATGGTTGTGGGAATCTATGCCCAACGATTGGAGTCTCAGCGTATTAAGTCCTGTATTCAAAAAGCGTGAACCGTGTGTCTGTTCCAACTATCGCGGTATCAGTCTTTTATCCATCGTCTATTACCTATGAAAGACTAAAGCCAATGGTCGAAAACCTAATTGGACCTTATCACTGTGGTTTTAGACCAGGGAAGTCCACAACTGACCAAATATTCACGCTACGCCATATCCTGGAAAAGACCCACGAAATGCAAGTCGATACCTCACCGAATCATTCTGTACCAAGCGAAGACTAAGACAAGGCGACACACTTTCGTGCAATCTCTTCAACATGTTAATGGATATAATAAATGGAAAAGCTGCAGTAAATACGAACAAGATCATGAACACGAAAAGCCATATATTGCTGGCGTATGCTGACGACATAGACATCATTGGGCGAAATTTGCGAGAGGTTACTCCAGTAGTTTCAAGAATAGAAAAGGAAGCAGCGAAGGTGGGTCATGCTGTTAATGAGGGCAAGACAAAATTGATGGTGTCAACGACTAGAGAAACGACTAAAAACACCTGGGAGTTTTCAAGAGAAAAATTGTCCGTAAATATATGGCCCCGTTGGAACCAAGAGCTATACAATTTGTATTCTGACGTGGACATAGCTAGGCGAATCAAGGTAGGCCAACTTCGTTGGCTAGGCCATGTTGTCAGAATGGATGAATATGAGCCAGCGCGAAAGGTTTTTGATAACGTACCCGATGGAAGCAGGCAAAGAGGACGACCAAGATTCCGCTGAAAAAAACCAGACCGAAGATTCCCTCCGTATCCTTGGTCTTACCAACTGTAGAGAAAAGGCGAAGGATAGAACCAGTTGGAGAAATATGTTAAAATTTATTTAATTAATTTATTTGTTTGTTAAATTCATATGTGTAAGGCTTCTGACCTTATGAGGTTGTAAAATAGACAATAAAAAGTAAAGACGAAGTAATATTAGTTAGTAGGACTGTGAATTTGGAAGGGTGCCAGGTGTCATATAAGTAATAGTAATTAGTGTAAATCATTTGCACATGAATTCGAATATAAATTTGGTTGCGTATGAGTAATATTGAATAAGGTAAATAATTAATGGGCGTATAATTACTTTTAATTTCAATTTAATTTCATTTTAGTTTAATTTTTATTTAATTTAAATTTAATTTAAATTTAATTAAATTTAATTTAATTAAGGTAAATAATTAATGGGCGTATAATTAATTTTAATTTCAATTTAATTTAATTTTAGTTTAATTTTAATTTAATTTAAATTTAATTTTAGTTTAATTTAATTGTCATTTCTGATTTTTCTTTAGTGTGAAACAATTTAACAACTTTTATTTTTTTGCCTATATTGCAATTTGTAAAGTTTATAATTGATTTTATTTCAAAATATTAAAATTTTATTAATTTTTTTCTTGTTATATTATGTTTTACAGGAAGCCACCGCTATGAATCCTGACATGACAGTGGAGAAAATCGAAATTCAACAACAAACCCAATAAGCATAATAAACCTATATTAAAATAGATGGATACAATTGTTCAATTTCGTATGTATTTCAATTCTTTTGGGCTAAAGATAATGATTGCTACATGACTTGAGCACTTTAGCGACTGCACAGGGAGAAGAACCCTGGAAGAGAGAATATCAAAAGAAAAACTAAATAAAACAAATATCCACAATACTACAGCCACGCCCAATTTACCTTAAACTTTCCTCCCACACCCGAGCCTAAAATATATAATGCATAATATGATTATTACTATATGATAAATCGATGTATGACAATTTTTTCATTTCAAATTCTTATTTAATGTTTCTTTTTTACACATAACTATACATATACAAATATTATTATTATTATTATGTTTATTTTTTTTAATTATTATTATTATAATTACGAATTTTATGTTTAAGCCTACAAATGTTGAGAGTTTTAAAGAAGAAAATTAAAATTTGAAAATACATAATTAAAAACATATACAAATTTAATTTAACAATAAAATCGATATAAAAGTGAAAAAACTTTAAATAAATTTAAATGTTGTTTATAAATAATTACATAATAATATACGTGACAGAATATTATAAATATATATATACATTATATGATTTTCACCACTCTCTCTCTCTCTCTATATATATAAACTATAAATCTACTTACTACTTACATCCTTTTTGTACTATTTTTATGTTAAAAATCCGCAGAAGAAAGAAAATATTGAAAGAATCTAACTGTATGTTTGAAAATATACCGAATTCCCCTTAGAAAAAACTTCAATAAAATTACATTTACAATATGAAACAATAATAAAAATAAATAAACTTTATATACAAAAAAAACCAAACTCCCTCTTTCCACATTATTAACGTTTTTATTTAGAATTTTTCGAGTTTTGTCTCAAGAACAGTATAACTTTTCTTTTCATTATTGTCGATTCTATTATTTTGTACTATTAACTGTTTTATTCTCTTTTATATATAACTATGAATATTTATATACAGACATACATAACGAAATATGTATTTAAATATATAAAATATATATTTACAAAAAATAAAATTAATATCTAATACTTTAATGCGCTGCAGTTAAGGATAATAAAATACCTTAAAAAATTGTCACTTTAAAGGACAAAGTTTATAAAATTATTCCAGTAATTCGAATTTATTCCAGAAAATAATGTTATAATAATTTAAATGGAAATGAAGTAATGTAACAATAATAGGCTTGTGCCATTTAAAATCGCTTAGCTCCACATACAAAGTGGAAGAAACATTTGATTAGCAGTAGATACAAAAACAGGCCTAATGTTGTTACTCATTTGTAGTTATTTGCAGAAGTTGTTGCAGATAGACCCGGTGCCGTTTAAGTGATGTTGAATTAATTTACATGTTATCACGGCGTATGATTAATTTTATTTCTTATTGATTTGAAAAGAGAAATAGATGAATGTATGCTTCAAAACGAATTTCTGCTAATATCATGTGCTACTAGATCGCATAAAGATGGCTAAAAATTAAAAGGTCGTATCTTGTTTTTAGACGAAATGGGGTTTTTTTAATATTCTGGTAGATATTTCCAGAAGATAGAGATAGACCCGGTGCCGTATAAGTGATGTTGAATTAATTTACATGTTAACAGAGCGTATGATTAATTATATTTCTTACTGATTTGGAAAAA